>OY728167.1:264526835-265126835 GCA_963277665.1 Viscum album | reverse complement strand
ATTCTATTAAGACAAAGAGTTCAAAGGTTGGTAAATGTGGGTGCACACGTTTACCAAAATTATCACTTGCTCGTACACAGGATTAGAGTATAGTCATTGTGTTTGATGATGATGATATTCCTAGAGGCACAATTGCAAAATATTTTATGAATTTTGTAGCAACTCAGGCTAAAAGAAAAGTAAGCATTCTATATAATGACTGGAGAAGTGTGGATAAAGCGATAATCTCTCAGTTGTGGGAGACGATTTTGGTAAGATCTTTTTCTACTGTTTGACAATTATTGAAATGTTTCTAGTAAATATAACATGTTTAACCTCTTCTTTATCAGATTAAATTTGATATTCCTGACACTGGAGGAGTCAGGAAGAAATGCTTATCGTTGGCTGCCAGGAGATGGAGGGATTTCAAATCAACCCTCTCATCTGATTTCATTTATGGTCATAGGAGTCATGAAAATCCATGTCGTATATATCCTTTCATAGATGAAGACACATGGAGATAGTTTTTTTAATTTAGAAGAAAAGAGTCATTTCTGGTAAAGGCAATGTAAACTTTTATAAGCTTTCTTATATAAATGATCTTATTAATGTTTTGTTAATGATTTATTATTCTTAATTTATAGAAAACAAGGAAAGAACATCAGGAGATCCAATCTAAAAATGTATACCATCATAGTTTATCTCAGGGAGGGTATGCATTTTTGGAAGAACATATGATGGAGGAAAAATTTCAACAACTAAGAGCTGAGTCTTCAAGCTCTGGAGAGGTGGCCCCTCCATCCCCTCCATATAGACATGAAAAATGTAAGGGAGCTGGGAAGGGAAAAAAGGGCAAAATCTTTTGGATGAATCGAGAATCATAGATGAGAGAATTGTAATAGATATATATTTTTTTATTTAAGTTAACTATTTTCTTCCTATAATTTCGATCATTACAGAAATATTCAATTAATTAATACATGACTCTCTTGAGGAGCAGAGTTCACAAGGGACATTTACAACTACTGGGAGGGAAGATATTTTATTTGTAGCATTGGGAAGGCCCGAACATCCTGGTCGTGTAGGAGGATATCCAGCAGGTGTATTGGTAAGAAAAGTGTTGCCATGTTCTTCAACTTCTAACGTTGAGGGGGTTTATAAAAAAAGAATCCTTGGAGGCTGAAGTTCATAATATTAATGCGATGATAGGGGACAAGATTAGAGAACCGGTACAGTCTATGTTTGCAGAAATGCAAAGACAATTTCAGACTGCAGCTCCCACTCCTCCACCTTCCCATGCAGACCCCATTATTTATCCTCCACCTCTTCCAGTAGCTCCCAGTTCCCCATCTCAACCCGCGGAACCCATTTTTTATCCTACTCCTCCGCCGCAGCTTCCTAATTATTGCGAGTTGTATGTTGATGATTCTCAACATCATATAGTAGCATATGGGTTGGTATATTGTATAGGAGATACAGTTCATCATCAACAATTATAGGTAGATAATCAGAGGGTCACTGTACAAGATATTATAGATAGATCAGCTCAGGTACCATTACCTACAGATGAGGTTGCGACAGTTGGACATAGTATCGGCCATTTTTTAATTTGGCCATCTAGACTTCTTCGACACATTACCATAGAGGTATGAATGATATATCTTTGATTTTTTTATTAAAGTTGTTTTATCATTTGAAAGCTAATATATTTTTCAATTTATTTTTACATGAATACTTCAAAGGTAAATAAATACTGTATAGAAAACAACAAAGACAAATGGCTATGACAATAGATATAGATTCTAGTAGTCATAACAGATTGTCAAGATATTCAAATTTTTTGGCAGGTCATTATGAGTTTCCAATGGAAGTTCATGTTTGTGGACGTGAAATAAGTGTGGGGATTATGAAAACTGATATCATGGAGCTTGTTACTAGAGATAAGTTTGGCATCAACGTGGTGCAAATTTTTTCCATGTAAGTATTAACACATTTTCCCTACGTTATATTTATTAAAAATGTATACTTATGTCTATTTTGTATTAGGTATCTTTATAAAATTTGTGAGAGGAATGAGCTGACAGATGTATATGGATTCATGGACATGCAATTGATTTCCCCTGAAGAATGTGCATTGGATGAGGAACAAAGAATGCTTTATATTGCTGAAAGACTTGAAAAGAATATAGTCACACAATTTTGGATGATGCCTTTTTGTGAGAGGTATGAAACCCATCTCTCTCAAAGAGTTAATTATCTTTTAACATAAAAAACCACTAACGTTAAATTTACTTTTATCAGTGATCATTGGATGTTAAGGTTTTTTTGACCAAGGGAGAAAATACTTTATTGGATATGCTCTGTCCATGATGATGTGCGGGAATGTTTTAAGAATATATTGGAAAAGTAAGTTTCAATTTCTCAATAGATTTATATATTATAATGAATTTTAAATTTACACCATTTGTATTATTTTCTAACAGGGCATGGGCCTACTTTTGAAAAAACACAAAGAAAAGGAGTGCAAAGATGAAATATGTAAATGCGAAGGTAAATATCCATTTATAATTTATAATTTTTGATTTATTACATAAAAATAATATATTTAATTTACACTCATTCAAATAGAATTGTCATGAACAACAAGGCGTCATCGAATGTGGATATTATATGTTAATATTTATGTATGAAATAATAATAACTCGGACAGTTGTGAATTTTGACCTGGTAAGATTTCCTCTTAAACTTTTCCATAATATTTCAATTTGATTTATTCATTATACACGTTAACTACTATCCTTTTCTTTTGTAGCTTTTTGATGATCCTAAACCCTATACTGCTGAAGACATCAAACACTTACAAGTGGAGTGGTCAAATTATTTTACAGGTTTGATTCAATTTTAGTTGTTTGTAATGTAAAATGTAATTTTGAATATTTTCGTTGTAATTGTGTATTTGGTAGTCGTTTAGGTTGGATTTAGTTTTTTTTTGAAGTTGACAGTGTATGTTTTGAATGTTATATATGTGAATGTGTAATTTTTCTCTACTTCTTGTTTTGGTCTACCTATAATGGTTTTTCTGGTATGGATTCTGGTCTGGGGGGAGGGGTTCCAAGGGTGTGGGGGGGGAGGGTGGGTGTTCAGTGGGGTTAGGGGGTGTCCAGGGGTCTGGGAGGGCTGTCCGGTGGGGTGGGGGGAAGTCCAGGGGGTGGGGGAAGTCCAGGGGGGTGGGAGGGCTGTCTAGGGGTGTAGAAGTGCTGTCCAGGGGTTGGGGGTGTGCATGAGGGTGGGTGGGGGGGGGGGGGGGTTGTCCATGGGTGTTTGGGGCTATCCAGGGGGTCAGGGGGAAGTCCAGGGGTGTGGTGGGGGCGCTAATGGGGTGGGGGAGTGCTGTCCAAGGTGTGGGGGTCTACATGAGGGTGGGGTTGTCCCGGGGTGTTTGGAGCTGTCATGGGGGTCGGGGGGCAGTCCAGGGGTGTGGTGGTGGCTGTCAAGTGGGGTGAGGGGGTGCTGTTCCGGAGGGTGGGGGTGTCGAGAGGTGCTTGGGGGTGTCCAAGGGGTCAGGGGCAGTCCAGGGGTGTGGTGGGAGCTCCAATGGGGTGGGGGCTGTCAAGTGGGGTGTGGGGGTGAGCGGGTGCTGTTCAGGAGGGGGGGGGGGTTGTTAAGGGGTGTTTGGGGATATCCAGGGGGTCGGGTGGTAGTCCTGGGGTGTGGTGGGGCCTCTAATGGGATGGGTGATGTCAAGTGGGGTGTGGGGTGAGGGGTGAGGGGGTGCTGTTCAAGAGGGTGGTGGGGGGGGGGTTTCGAGGGGTGTTTGGGACTGTCCAGGGGGTTGGGGGGAAGTCGAAGGGTTTGGTGAGGGCTCCAATGGGGTGGGGGCTGTCAAGTGGGGTGAGGGGGTGCTCTTCAGGAGGGTGGGGGGTTGTCGAGGGGTGTTTGGGGTTGTCCAGGGGGTCGGGGGTAGTCCAGGGGTGTGGTGGGGATTCCAATGGGGTGAGGGATGTCATGTGGGGTGAAGGGGGTGAGGGGGTGTTGTTCATGAGGGTGGGGGGGTTGTCGTGGGGTGTTTGGGGCTATCCAGGGGGTCAGGGGGCTGTCCTGGGGTGTGGTGGGGGCTCCAATGGGGTGGGGGAGGGCTGTCCCGGGGTATACAAGAGGGTGGGGCTATCAAGTGGGTATGTTTTTTATGTTATCAATGTAAATGCTTAAATTTTCTTTAGTTATTGTTTTGATCTCCTTCTGGTTTTGTGGTATGAAATATTGATTTAGTTTCTGGTTGATTTTGGGGGAGAGCAGGGGACTGCATTCAGTTTAAAAAAATTTGTCTTCCACGTCGGTTATTTTAGAACCGACGAGATAAAGAAATTGGGAAGGGTTTATCACGTCGGTTTTTTTAATTACCGACGTGATAAACACCTGTGGAATGGTTTATCATGTTGGTTATTTAATAACCAACATGATAAAAGACTTGGGAAATGGTTTATCACGTCGGTTATTTATTAAACGACATGATAAACCCCCCCGGACTGGTTTATCACGTTGGTTATTATATAACCAATGTGATAAACCATATCCCAGGGGTTTATCACATCGGTTATTTAATAACCGACCTGATAAAATCCCCCACACGTGTTTATAATGTCGGTTATTATATAACCGCCGTGATAAACCCCCCAGGTTTATCACGGCGGTTATATAATAACAGACATTATAAACCCCCCCTTATTTTTTCATGTCGGTTATTAATTAACCGATGTGATAAACACCACGATGTTATCTTTGTTACGTCGGTTTTTAAATAACCGACGTAAAAATTTTTATTTATAATGTTGTCCGTATTAACGTCGGATAAAAACCGACGTAAAAAATGAAAAA
Organism: Viscum album; assembly: GCA_963277665.1. Classification (NCBI taxonomy): domain Eukaryota; kingdom Viridiplantae; phylum Streptophyta; class Magnoliopsida; order Santalales; family Viscaceae; genus Viscum; species Viscum album. The sequence continues at coordinate 265,121,981 of OY728167.1, read as the reverse complement.
TAACCAACGTAAATATCCTTTTCTGCACTAGTGCCAATATCTAGATATTCAGTATCTGGAATCACTGTCACATATCTGGAGGTTTAATTGTTCTTTAATCCAGCCTGACAAGCCAAAATATAGCCATGTAGGTCAATATAGAAGAACATGAAGAATATTGGGGAGAAATACATAAAAGAACATGTGAGTCCATTTATGTAAAATAATTCTTTTCCAACGATTACAAGTTGGGGAATTATTGGGTGAGATCATTGAATATTAATATTAAATTGGTTTATACAATTTAATTCCTATATTGGTCTCATGTGAAGAATGTTTGATCACTAATTAGAAATAAATTAGATAAAATACATGCTTTAAAAATTTAATCTAGAGGTTTGAATCTAAAAATAATAAGACCTACCTCATTTTAGGATCAAAATATTTGGGCAAAAATCCCTCAAGGTATCATTGAAGCATTTTTGTGGTGATTGTGTTTGTTGACAAAGTGGAAATCTGTGTTGTGATTGTTCACAAAGAAAACTGTGACATACAATTTTGTTGACAAAGGGGATTTCATGGTGGAATGTCGAGATCAAGGGTTGTGGTTAAAGATCCATGTTTGATTCAAGAACATTGACAAAGGAATGGATGATCTGGAGGCGGTACAAATAGAACAGATACAAGGTGGCGCTGTTTTCTAGTGTTTTCCAAATTTTTGGGCCTGAAAATCGACAAAAGAAGAAAAGTGGTTTTGGAAAAGAGACTTGCGCGCCATGTACTTGAAGACTTCGAAACTTGCGCGCCTATTATTTTTCAATATCAGAAGATCAAAATATGGAAAAGGAAAGAGGATCGCATATGTATTATGTTGGTCGCACAAGTGACTTGCAAGGGCTGAGACTGGCACGCCGACACTTGCGCGCCGAGGGATAGACCTACGTGCTGTCGCGCAGGGTGTTCAAATGACTATAAATACTGGACTAACACTCCCCATTCTCAATGGAGTTCAACACTTTGAAAAATCAGATCTCTTGTCACGCTGGTGTGGTGGTCGCGTAGGTGGTGTGTGGTCGCGCAAGTAGTACTTGCGCGCCATGTGATGGTTGTCGCCTAAGGAAGTTTGGGTGAGGAAGGAAGTGAGTCGTGCAGGTTTGGAGTTGAAGAAGGTTGTGTCACGCATGTGGTTGAGGTGGACATGTGCACCAGTTGTGACCTGCACACTGAGTTGGACTTGCGCGCCGAGTAAGGTAGATTTACAGCGGTTATTTAAGGCTGTGTGAAAGCTGGAAGATTGCTCGATACCTTCGGTGCAAAGAGAAAGTCATCAATGGGTGAAAGTTGGACTTCAACCGAGCATCTACATACAACAGTGGATTCATTCATTAGAGATAATGAAGAGACCTACAAGTCTATAAACTGTGAGTGGATCGTTTCCGGAGTAGTGAGCAAAGGAAGAGGAAGAAGGTGATCCTCTCCCCCAGCAATGATCCAGAGAGAGAGAAACTGGGAGTGACCCTTGGGAAAGTAGTGAGACGACCCTAAACCTTGTAAAGGCAGTGAGCCTGGGACAGAGTGACTGTGCCCGAACCATGTAATCCCAGCTAGTGAATTTTAGTGGAATTTGGTACGACCGACCACCTATCGGCGTATTCTCCTTAGACGTAGCCCTTAGCGGTGAACCAAGTAAAATTGATGTATCCTATGCCTACTTTACTTTTTGTTTATATTTGTGAATAGGAAAGAGAGATAAGAGTGTTTTTCTTAACAGCGAAACAAGATCAGAATGGGCTTTAATTTTAAATTATTCATACCGTGATTCACCCCCCTCTCAGGGTATTCAGCCTTGTGGACCTAACAAATATTTTGTAAAGTGCACATTCACCAGAGATGAAAAGGACCCTCTTGGTTTACTGCATCTCAATCCACCTCAATCCTATCTCCTATCATCCACAGATGCATTTAGACAACAAATAACATCCAAGGATCATCACAATTCTCCCAAGGTTATATGGATAACTCCAAATAATACATATAGAAGTGTATTTACAATGGAATTTATGTTTTAAGATAAAATAAAATAAGATACTTGAATTATTTAATGTATCTTCCAATGAGAAACATTCATGAAATGCCTTACGATGACCAATGTAATGTCATTCCTAGGGTAAACCCTAAATTCTGGAATCTACCATGGACTCATATTTTGATCTGAAGCACCCAACAATGGGAAAATAAAAATCAATAAAACAATTCATGGATACACATTAAAATATATTAATATTTTTAACATATTAATTCTGGGGTTTGGAGACACCCTTTCCCACACTGACTGTGAGGAAAAATCTATATATATACATAAAAATATTCAAATATATAATCCTACAAAACCAGAGTCATTTAAAAATATTTCATGACTTCAGATTCATCAATAGACACCATTATAGGGCATTAGAGGCCCTTAGGATTCTAGAGGATTGGTTGAAATCATTCTGGGAATCTTTGACCTAGTAGAGACTCTGAGGGATCAAAAAGTTAAACTGAGATTGAGCTCATGCTAGGGTTAAGCTCAATTATGAAACCCCCATATTTTATGATTCCAACCAAGCTAAAGGGGTTCAAATTTTAGCTAGAAGAAAAGGATAGAAAATGATTTATTAGTCCATTTAGTTCATAGTGGGGGTGCACTTGTGTTATGCACTAAGAAGGTGAACAATTGTGTAGAGACCTAAAGCTTAACGTACATAGACATTACATTACTTTTAAAGAATATATAATACATAAAAAAACAGACACCAAAGGACAGTAATAGTTTAGTGTCTCTGGTAACTTGGAATATAAACTTCTAATCATGTTGAAAGATATTAAACATCTCCCATAATGATCTTCCCCTTTTTGTTTCCTTACCTAAAACCTTTCTTTTAATCATGGGGGAAAAGAAAACATAAAAAGGGTAAGATCAAAAGCTCAGTAAAGGAACGCATGGATAAAATAAAACAAACCATTTACATTTTAACATAAAAACATGAACATAATGTTTAAACATCATGATCTTGAGAAATGACATAAAACATGGCAGTATGTAAGGAATAGATCATAATGGAACATCAATCATGATAAAATAGCATGGGAATAAAACTTTTAATTGTAGAAAAATATTAAGCACATGATATGATTTCCATAGTATCCAAGGCATTGCTGCCAAGACTATATTAGTGGACAAAGTCCCTTACTGAACTGGTTTTACTTGCCGTTCCAGCCCTGTATTACTGAACTGGATTTACTTTTCATTTCATCCATGTCTATCTCGTGAGATATAAATCATTACCCAATACATTGGAGGGATATATATGTCCCACACATCTCATAATGAAATCATTCTTACGTGTTCCACAACATAAACATAAATCATTCATCATAAACCAAAGAATAAAATGGGTTTCATAAACATCATCCCATCATAACATAATCCATATAAAAAATGGATATAATTTCATCATAATAAAAATGAAACCGCATAAATCATAGAGACATTATACTTGAAACATAATAATACTATATAATGTCATCTTAGATGGAAAATAGTTTTGACCAAACACTTGAAATGAATTCTTGAGGAAAATATCCTTTCTTCTTCAAAATCATTTTCTTTTCAAAAAATGCCATGCAATATTAAAAGAAAAGGATTTTGTTGAAAATAAAAATGAAATATTATAGATTAAGATTCATGAAAATAATGCATTATGAAACCTTAAAAATCCATCCATACCATATAAGTTTAAAAATCATTCTCCTCGTACTTTTGTCGGAAAAGTCAAAAAGTACCACGTATGGTAAACAAAAGAAAGATTCCATCCATAACACAAAGTAAAAGTCAAAGAGGGGGTAAACATGACATTAAAAAAACATGGAATAATATTAAACACGTTATTAAAAACATTTTATGGACATGGACGAAATATATACCCCAGTAAATACTTACGTAAAGCAATCTCGGATAAAAATGAGATTGGAAAAGTTATCCCTTACCTTATGTCTGATATGCTTCGTATGTTTCCGAACCTCCTGTATAATGATTTAAATAATGTCATTGAATTATTACAGAATCATATTCATTGTTATGATATCATATATGGTTCACTTATGACTTTATATTACCCGTTCTTTTGTAAATTCCATGTTAAAGCACCGTTTTGGGTAAATTCGTTTCATTTATCATATGTGTTTCGACTTGTTGTTCATGATATTATTACTTATATCTTGATTTACTTAATTATATAATGTAAAACATGATTTATATATAATATATATTCAGCTTATAAATATATATGATAGATCAATAAATGGAATGAAATACAACGTTAATGGAGACGGGAGGCCGTACGTACGCATGAACGCTGTTTTCGTTTCCAAATTGAATTGAATGGAATTATGTAAATGGAACATATATGTACATAAAAATATTATCATTATTATGTAATATATTTAATGATTATTTATTATATATATACTTTATAATTATACATGAATGGTTAATCATGGAAAATGAATCTCATCACGTTCGTGGAGACGGTAGTCCATACGTACGCACAAGCGATGATATCGTTCCCATAATTATTTAATAGAATTGGAGTGAATGATATAATATCTCAGAATCCGTATGATGTTATAATAACCATATATAGTTATTCTTTATACCATTATACCCATCCAAGTAAGGTGGTGGTGGAAAAACAGATTACACCACGACGTGAAGACGATATTCCGTATGTACGCACACGCGTTGATTTCATTTTCCGTAGGATGGATAGAAAGTTAAATGAGGTTGTTTCATATTTATAATAACATATAGGTATATTAATGAGACTGATGTTATTACAATATAATGAAACAACTAAAGAAGAAGAAGTTGAAGAAGAAAGAAACTTGAAAGAATCAGTAGAAGAGATTACCTCTTCTTCGACACGCCTCCTTTAATATTCTTCTTAGGGCACTAGGGTTGGTCTTTTAAGAAGACCAGAACCTCTATGATATAACTAGATAGGTTTAGAAGAGGAATTGGAAGGGTTTTTCTGAGCTTCAAGGCACAAATGGGTGTTAGGAGAAGTGGGAAGGGGCGCCCTTTTTATAAGGGAGGTGAGGGGAACCTTTGGAAACATAAGAAATTTTAATTTATAATAAATTCAAACCCACTTAAAAACCTCCATAAATGACTCAAATAAAAATATTAGATGAGATAGGGTTGTAAACTCCTCAAAAAATAAAATTTATACATGTTGGGAATTTATTTTAAACATTATCAACTTGATTTATCCTTTTTTAATCTATTTGATTTTATTTGTGGAGATAAGATTCTATTTTTTAAATTGTTATAAATAATTACTTATGAGTTTTGAATTGTCCAAAATTGGATAATTAATGACATTATCGACCATATAAAGTTAGATTTATAATTTTTACTTATTTTTGTGATTTTTAAAAAATTTTATATTATGTTATGTTTATAAAATAGCAATAGTGTCAATTTTGACACTATTCATTTATTTGAATTTAAATAAAATCCAAAAAAAATATTATTATGAAGATAACTCTCATATATTTATTTTTAATATTTTTAAAGCCATTTGTTTGATATTTCTCTTAATAAAATAATTACTACATCGTTTTTCTATAATTATTTAATATGTTATTCGTTGAATAAAAATTAAAAATAAAATATTATTATGAAGATAACTCTCATATATTTCAAAATAATACTTTTACTCGAATTTATCATCTTAAAATCACTACATGTAAATTGTTATATTTATTAAATTATGAAGGTGACAACTTTGGAGTCATTTAAAATTAAATAATATAAGTATCATAATCACCTTTATAAGGATCCAAATGGTCAAAAATTAGTCCAGTGGATGATTAGGGTTTATATATACACTAAATATAAGTTTTTTTCAGATTTTTGGGCCTTTTTATATGTATTAATTTTTCAATAAAAATTATATTATTGATTTTCCACTAAATAAACAATTTCTGCATCATTAATTTATAAGATAATAAGGTAGTTAAATAACTCTTAAAAATTACAAATAAATTACCATGATAAAGAAAAAAATTTTAGTTTTAAAATGAGTTTTTATAACCCAATTTATATTCTCTATAACATTATATTAAAAACACTTTAATTATTAAGGTTTGAGTGAGGCATATTTCACTTTCCTTTAAATAAAATAAACAAAAGGACTTAATCAAATACAAGTGGGTTCCATTAGATTAAATTTCGACCCAAGTATGATTTAGGACAAAACATAATCATCCAATTATATTAATACAATTGATAGGGTAATTTTATAATATTATATTTACCCTTAATTACCCGATTTACCTTTAAATATGGTAAACAAAATTTACCGTAGTTACTATTCGTAATGCCTAAAAATAAAAAGTAGATTATTATCATAATTTAGACCTAATTATTGAAAATATGGAATCCATTTTTCCAAATTCAAATCACAGATGTTTTATAAATTAATATAAAATTAATCCCGATGTTAAGAAAACGAGTTTTAAAAGTTAAAATATTGCCAAAGATTGAAATGATTTTACCAATGAATTCAATGAAAAATCGATGCTAATGACTTAAATTATATTAAAAGGTAAAAAAATATTCTATTTTTACTTTAAAACCATTCAATATTATAATTTGACCATATAAATTATTACGATGAAAAAAAGTTGATTTTAATTAAAATATAGCCTGTTTTTACTATTAATTAAAATATGAAAGTTATCTGAATAAATTGTAAAATTTATCCCAAGTAATTTTTTATATCCTGATTCCAATGATGAATTTTATTTTTTCAAATTTAACTTATAGACATGTCAAAAACTAGATTTAATGTGGGTGCGCCATCAAAAGGCAGCAAAATTGCATTTTTTGAAAAATACTTATTTTACTTGAAAAATTTATTTTGTTCTCACACAATGTTCTTGAAAATGTGTAAGATGAATAATAATGTCATAAAATTAAAAATTTAGCTAATACTATTCATAAAGAATAGTTCATAATAATATTATAACAATATATCGTTGTTTAGTGAAACCCAGTATTGCGTACAACACACGCTATCGAGAAAGGTCGTGATTACATGTAATGAAAGCCATGTCAGGGTTGTGTGTAGTGCAAGACTAATTTGTTGTTGGGTATAATAGAATCAAACCATATTTCGTTTATACATTGAATATATATATATATACACACACACACACTCAATGTTGCGTAGAATAACTACTATCAAACGAACTTGAAATTGTGTGTAACACAATCCAAGAATAGTGTTGCATATACTACAAGCTAATACGGTGTTGTGTATAGCGCAAGATAATCTTGGTGTAACGTACAATAGAATATATGAAAGAAATTAAAAAGAATATATTTCATAAAATCTCGGGGTGTTACATTCTACCCCCCTTAAAATGAATTTCGCCCTCGAAATTCTTCGGGGTTATAAATGGTTTATTACATGAGAGTTTATTTCATAGAAACCCACATCATAAAAAGGAATACCAAAACTTATCTTTAAAAACTAAATCATGAAAGGTAACGGTTACTCAAATTAACTAATCACTGGGTTCCCATATAGTATAACATAGGTGAAAATATGGATATGGAAGAGAAATCTAACAATCATGTTCTGATGGAGAGTGGTAGAGGACATGGATATGATAAACCCAACAGTCACAAAGCCATAAATTTGTGATGATTTAAGGTACGATCTGATTAATTGGATATAAGGACACTAGGAATTTTTTTTTCAAGATCATTTCCCTAACGTTGAAGAATTGTTGAATTAAAAGAAATAATTAATTGATTTTGGTACAATCTTACTGTCGTTTGTGCCTTGAAATATTTCCACTTCATCTCTTAAAGAAATGAAGTTGAATTTGTCTTCTGTGAAGTGTTAGAAGATCATGCGATATAATTATAGGTCATTCCATCTGCCTCAAACAAAAGGATAGCGAAAGTTATTAAATATACATAAGTCCATCTATAGTGAGATTAATCGTATATGGTTCCTAAAATGGACTTATACTTCATATATCATACCAATTAATAAATTAAAACTATTGCATACTAACCAGGGACTTCCTGTAGGCCAGTGGTAGGCGATAAAGGCCTGTCACACTTTGGGTGTGGGTTCGATTCCCACAACCTTATCTAACACGACGGGTTGTCGCCCGTCTTGAAGGTTGTCCTTTTTTCTAAAACTACACTATTATATCATTATGAAAATTATATCAAAAAAATGTTTTATCCTTAAAAAATACAATCTTATGTCTAACTTAATTCATTTCAATCTTTAGGCTTATCCAAAATACTTATGTCCAAGCTCATAGTATAAAGAAAACAATTACTAGAAATTTCATCTACCGAGCATGTGAATACCATCATTTATCCCTCATAAATCACAAGATATATCTTACTGATCGCATTCCAAACATGTGAATACCTTAATCATGTATTCTCTTGCAACATGAATTACCATAGAACCTTAGTGAAAACATGAACGATGTCAAAAGTTATCTCTTTCCACATACCAAAATCCCAAAAATTCTTTATACTCAAACCATGATATCACTTGGTCCTTATATTAGTCAAGAGCTCATGAATATTATAAAACATAATATTTTTTCTTTATCCCTTCATTATGCGCATATCATCTGCATTCTAAAAATATTTCAATCACTTTTCATGGTTACCGATGCCATATTCTTATGGAAAACCACAATGGACCAATACATAGATATTCCAATATACCATAAAAGTACCTCAACAACATTATTCTTGAATAACAATACATAAACACTTCAATCCATACTCTTCAATGATTGTCATGGAATAAGTCCTTCATTGATTTAGAAGTAACCTCTTAGATCAGGGCATTGAGTTGGGTAATGCCCATGTTCTCCACAGATAAGACATTGAACTCCATAACAGTCTGTCACTCTATGACCCTCCTCTCCACATAGATATCATCTTCCCCTCCATTTGATTTATTCATCAAGGTTATACTTCCCTTCATTAGAAATATCAATATTCCTTTCTTTATGCTCCTCGACATGCGAACATGCATAAAAGTCCATCTTCCTCTTATTTGATGAATTATGAATACCACTAATGTTAACCTTGTAAATCATATATCGTGATGACTGATTCGGAATAATCACAAAATCTTTCTTTATAGGCATTACACAATTTCGTTGCTCATAGTCACCAATTTGTCCATTGTATTCAATGTTGACCCAATTCTTTCTGGTTCCCTCCATTGACTAAAACCAAAATCCATGGTGTATGAAACAGTTAAAATAATGGGAAACCACATAACCATCAAAAGTCACTTATTGGATGTCTAAATTAGCACACATTCTTTAATCTAGGACACCTTAGGTTCACCCTAGGTTATTAATGACCGTCAACATAATTCTAGGACTGTAAACTATAGTTATACTAAACCTTAGGGACATCCTTAGACATACCTTATAAATATATCTAGGGATATCACTAAAGATTTCAAATCCTAGTTTCCAAAGGTTAACTAAACTTTTTCTATGATACCAACTGTAGAGACCCAAAGCTTGACGTACATAGACATTACATTACTTTTCTAATACATAACAAAAACAGACACCAAAGGACCATAATAGTTTAGTGTATCTGTAATCTTGGAATATAAACTTATAATCATGTTGAAAGATCTTGAACATCTCTCATAACGATCTTCCCCTTTTTGTTTCCTTACCTAAATAATTTATTTTAATCCAGGGGGAAAAGAAAACATAAAAAGGGTGAGCTCAAAAGCTCAGTAAGGGAAAGCATGGGGAAAATAAAACAATCCATTTACATTTTAACTTAAAAAAATGAACATAATGTTTAAACATCATGGTATTGAGCAATGACATAAAACATGGCAGTACGTAAGGCATAGATCATAATGGAACATCAATCATGATAAAATAGCATGGGAATAAAACTTTTAATTGTGGAAAAACATTAAGCACATGATATGATTTCCATAGTAGCCAAGGAAATGCTGCCAAGACCATCTTAGTGGACAAAGTCCCTTACTGAACTGGGTTTACTTGCCGTTCCAGCCCTGTATTACTAAACCGGATTTACTTGCCGTTTCAGCTATGTCTATCTCAGGAGATATAAATATTTACCAAATTCCTTGGAGGAAGATATAGGTCCCACCCATCTCATAATGAAATCATTCTTACGTGTGCCAAAACATAAACATAAATCATTCATCATAACCCAAAGAATAAAATGGGTTTCATAAACATCATCCCATCATAACATAATCCATATAAAACAAATGGATTTAATTTCATCATAAGAAAAATGAAACCATTTAAATCATAGAGACATTATACTTGAAACATAATCATACTAAATAATGTCATCTTAGATGGAAAATAGTTTTGACAAAACACTTGAAATGAATTCTTGAGGAAAATATCCTTTCTTCATAAAATCATTTTGTTTTCACAAAATGCCATGAAATTTTAAAAGAAAAGGAATTTTTTGAAAATAATAATGAAATATTGTAGATTAAGCTTCTTGAAAATAATGTTTTATGAGACCATAAAAATTCATTCATGTCTTATAAGTTAAAAAATCATTCTCCTCATACTTTTGTCAGAAAAGTCAAAAAGTACCACGTATGGTAAACAAAAGAAAGATTCCTTCCATAACACAAAGTAAAAGTCAAAGAGGGGGTAAGAATGACTTAAAAAATACATGGAAGAATATTAAACACTTTATGAAAAACATTTTATGGACATGGATGAAATATATACCCCAGTAAATACTTACATATAAGCAATCTCGGGTAAAAAAGAGATTAGAAAAGTTATCCCTTACCTTATGTCTGATACGCTTCGTATGTTTCCGAACCTCCTGTATAATGATTTAAATAATATCATTAACTTATTAAATAATCATATTCATTGTTATGATATCATATATGGTGCGTTTATGACTTTATATTACCCGTTCTTTTGTAAATTGCATGTTAAAGCACCATTTTGGGTAAAATCGTTTCATTTATCGTACGTGTTTCGACTTGTTGTTCTTCATATTATTACTTATATCCTGATTTAATAAATTACAGAATGTAAAACATGATTTATATATAATATATATTCAGCATATAAATATATATGATAGATCGATAAATGGAATGAAATACACCGTTCATGGACACAGTAGGTCGTACGTACGCATGAATGCTGTTTTCATTTCCTTATTGAATTGAGTGGAATTAATTAAATGAAAAATATATGTACATAAATACAGTATCATTATTATGTAATATATTTAATTATTATTTATTATATATATACTTTATAATTATACTTTAATGGTTAATCATGGAAAATGAATCTCATCGCGTTCGTGGAGACGGTAGTCCGTACATACGCACAGGCGATGATATCGTTCCCATGATTATTTAATAGAATTGGAGTGAATTATATAATATCTCAGAATAATTATGATTTTATAATAACAATATATAGTTATTATTTACACCATTATACCAATCCAAGTAAGGTGGTGGTGGAAAAACAGATTACACCACAATGTGGAGATGGTATTCCGTACGTACGCACACACGGTGATTTCATTTTCCGTAGGATGGATAGAAGGTGAAATGGGGTTGTTTAGTATATATAATAACATATAGGTATATTATTTATACTGATGTTATTACAATATAATGAAACAACTAAAGAAGAAGAAGTCGAAGAAGAAAGAAACTTGAAAGAATTGGTAGAAGAGATTACCTCTTCTTCGACGCACCTCCTTTAAACTTCTTCTTAGGGCTCCAGGGTTGGTATTTTAAGAATACTAGAACCTCTATGATATAACTAGATAGGTTTATAAGATTAATTTTAAGGGTTTGGTCGAGCTTCAACGCTCAAATGGGTGTGAGGAGAAGTGGGAAGGGGTGCCCTTTTTATAAGGGAGGAGAGGGGCACCTTTGGAAACATAAGAAATATTAATTTATAATAAATTCACCCTCAGATAAAAACCTCAAAAAATGACTCAAATCCAATTATTATATGATATAGGGTTGTAATATAATCAACCAATAAAATTTATACATGTTGGGAATTTATTTTAAACATTATCAACATGATTTATCCTTATTTAATCTATTTAATTTTATTTGTAGAAATAAGATTGTAATTTTTAAATTATTATAAATAATTACTTATATGTTGTGAATTGTCCAAAATTGGATAATTTCTAAAATTTTAGACCATGTAAATTTTAATTTATAATTTCTAAATATTTTTGTGATTTTAAACAATTTTATATTATGTTATTTTTCTAAAATAACAATAGTGTCATTTTTGACACTATTCATTTATTTGAATTTAAATAAACTCCAAATAGAAGATATGTTTGAACTAAAAACTTTAATAGATTCATAAAATGTCATATTTATCTAGAAAATTCTTGGATCACATTAAATAGTTCATATGATATTTATTTAAATATTTTTAAAACCATTTATTTGATATTTCTCTTAATAAAATAATTACTACATTGTTTTTGTATACTTATTTAATATACATATTTTTTGCATAAAAATTAAAAATAAAATACTATGATGAAGATAAATCTCATAAATTTTATAATAATACTTTTACTCGAATTTATAATCTTAAAATCACAACATGAAAATTGTTATATTTATTAAATTATGAAGGTGAAAACATTGGAATCATTTAAAATAAAATAATAAAAGTGTCATAATCGTCTTTATAAGGATTCAAATGGTTAACAATTAGGCTTGTGGATTATTAGGGTTTATATATACACTACCAATAAGTTTTGTTCAGATTTTTGGGCCTTTTGATATGTATTAATATTTCAATAAAAACTATATTATTTATTTTTCACTAAATAATCAATTTCTGCATCATTAATGTATAAGATAATAAGGTAATTAAATAACTATTAAAAATTAAAAAAAATTCCATGATAAATAAAAACATTTTAGATTTCAAATGAGTATTTATAACCGAATTTATATTCTGTATAACCTTATATTAAAAATATTTTAATTATTAAAGTTTGAGTGGGACATATTTCACTTTCCTTTAAATAAAATAAACTAAAGGTCTCAATCAAATAAAAGTGGATTCCATTAGATTCTATTTTTACCCAAGTAAGATTTAGGGAAAAATATTATCATCCAATTATATTAATACAAGTGTTAGGGTAATTTTATAATATTATATTTACCCTTAATTACCTGATTTACCTTTAACTATGGTAAATAAAATTTACCGTAGTAACTATTCATAATGCCTAAAAATAAAAAGTAGCTTATTAACATAATTTGGATCTACTGATTTCAAATATGGAATCAATTTTTACAAATTCAATCACATAAGTCGCATAAATTGATTTAAAATTAATCATGCTATTAAGAAAATGAGTTTTAAATGTAAAAATATTGCAAAAGATTGAAATGATTTTAACTATGAATTCAATGTAAAATCGATGCTAATGACTTAAATTATATTAAATGGTAAAAATATATTCTATTTTTACTTTAAAACCATTAAATATTATAATTTAACCATATAAATTATTACGATGAAAAAAGTTGTTTTTAATTAAAATATAGCGTGTTTTTACTATTCATTAAAATATGAAAGTTATCAGAATAATATGAAAAATTTATCCAAAGTAAATTTTTATATCCTGATTCCAAAGAAGAATTTTATTTCGTCAAATTGACTTTATAAACATATCAAAAAACTAGATTTAGTGTGGGTGCTCCATCAAAAGGCGGAAAAACTGCAGTTTTTGAAAAATACTTATTTTACTCGAAAAATTTATATTGTTCTCACACGATGTTCTAGAAAATGTGTAAGATGAACAATAATTTTATAAAATTCAATATTTAGTTAATACTATTAATAACTTCTAGTTCATAATAATAGTATAACAATATATCGTTGTTTTGTGAAACCCGGTATTGCGTACAACACACGCTATCGAGAAATGTCGCGATTGCATGTAATGCAATCCAAATCAGGGTTGCGTGTAGTGTAATACACCTTTTTTGTTGCGTATAATAGAATAAAAACATATTTCATTTATACATTGAATATATATATATATAGATACACTAAATGTTGTTTAGAATAACTACTATCAAATGACCTTGAAATTGTGTGTAACACAACCCAAGAATAGTGTTGCGTATACTACAAGCTAATACGGTGTTGCATATAGCGCTAGATAATATTGGTTTACCATACAATAGAAGATATGAAAGAAATTAAAAATAATATATCTCATAAAATATTGGGGTGTTACAAATAGTCTTCAAGTCTACATCGATTATTGGAAGTTGAACCAAGAGTTTATGGAGAAACTGCATCTTTTTCCTAAGATTAATTTATTTTTTGATCAATTATGGGGAGCCTAGTGGTTCTCCAAGATTTATATTTATTCAGGAAATCACTAATTTGAAGTTAGAGAGGAGGAAATTTCGAATATGGAATTTCATAGAAAGTATTAGAAGTATGGATACATAGTTATGCTGTTTGGGAGGATGTACATGCCAAAAGTGTTTATGGAACCCATAAAAAAGATATTTCACCCATATCTATACTCATTATTCACGGCGTTCATCGATTAAATCCTAATAAACTCACCTACAATAGAACAACATGATAATCCCCTACCATTAGTATTATATACTCTTGAGAAAACAATAAGTACACCAAGTTGTTGACGTGTGACTTCTAGATTATAAAGGTGATGTTTCAAGAACATGTGGGGTATGAAATATGTATATACATTGACCTAATTAAGGTTTTGGTAGTCATATCAAAAAAATATCCCCAAAAGGTGTTTTACATTAGGAGATTTCTAGATTTAGAAGAATATTATCAACAATTGATTTAGGACTTATCCTAACTTATCAACCCCTATGATAGGAGTAGTGAAGAAAGGAGTAAAGTTACAGTGTTCATACAAGTTTAAAAAGTCTTTCCTTGAGTTGAAGAGGAGGTTGAAGGAAGCTCTAGTACCTACACTCTTCGATCTTGGGATTAGTTATGCATTTACTATGATGAACCAGTAATTGATCTAGGAGTGGTACTCATATAGGGAGAGATGTTGGTAACCCATGTGGCTTGATATTTATGACCCACATGTAGAAATACACTATATATGACTTGGTGCTGATAGTTGTGTCCCACACTCTGAATTTTTGGTGACACAATCTCTTTATAAAGATATTTTTTGTTTACATAGACAGCAAGAGACTTTGCTATATATTCACATATACAGACCTAAACCTGAGGCTGATGCATTGGGTTTCATACCTATAGATGTTTGAATTTGAGATGATGCATGAACCTATTAAAGGTAACATCACTGTATATTCTATTAGACATAAGACATATACAGAGTATGAGCTCTGTGAGCAGCCATGTAAGGAGTGGTGGTGATTGATGATATTGTTAGATAATTAGGGGATGGATACTTCAGAGGACCAAGGTTCTATGACTTTTTATTCCTTGGTAGTCTCATATTATCTTATGTACTAGGTGAAGGCTAGACATGAATCATACTCAGAGTGTGTTGTGATGAGGGAGAAAGTGGCTGGAGGTGATCTGATACCCGAGTGGTCTTTGAGTAATGACGATTTGATTGTTGTATATAGGATAGTAGTAGTCCCTTATTTCATCAGGGAAGAGATGATGAGGTATTAACATATCTCTAGATGGGAAGTATGTCCTGGAGCAATGAATATGTAAAACAAATTAATGAAATCCTCATCTATTAACTCCTTATCCTTTCTTGAAGGATTCAATATCCCTCTTTCCATCCCTATTCCCTCCCTTATCTATTAGAAGACTGGGAGTACATTCCATTTGGGTTCCCTTTTTATGAATAAGTCCAATTCATATTTGGATATGAAATTTTATTGATCTTCAATAATCTCTTGTTTCCCAAAACGATCACAGCTCATGTAGGCTTAGAGATATGAGTCGATTACATCAATAGCAAAATTCTATCTTTTGTCATTGTGCCTCCTCCATGGGTGTAAGACCCATCAAATATTTCATCTTAGGCCTCTAATTTTGTTTTTATCTTTGTAACTATTTTATCCTTTTCAAAGGGCCATATTACCCATGATACATTCCTTCAGGGGTCTATATTCCCAATGAACCATCTTAGGGCAGCCTCATAAGTGTAATCCCCACTCAATCCTCTATTGTGCCGTTTCAATACGCATAAATTCCCAATCCTTGAACTACAAGGGATTATTTTTTCAATGAGATATATAGGAATCCCCTCTATAGTTAGAACCTAGTATCAGCAAAATATTATCCTCCTCCATTGAGGATATATTCCAAATAAAATAATTCTTCCACCTAAAGGTCTATATTCCCTCAAGGTCTCACAACACTACTCTTAATGGGTCATATTACTGGCGATACCAATCATCACATATCCATAACCCCTTTAAGACCCCCCCATTATCATTTAGAAATGCTCCCTTAGAGTTCATCCAGTAATGGCCACTCATTCATAAGTCCCACAACATCCAATCCAAGAAATATTTCACCTTTTCTTTCATACCACACGATGTTAAACTATGTGAATATGTCCTTTAAAGGACCCCAGAACACCCTGAGAGGGGAGGGGTGAATTAGGGTGTCAAAATTTTATTCAAAAGTGATGGATTTTTTCCCACGTTAGTAGTAACTTGTTAAACTTGTCTACTGGGAATGTGTTGTAAATAAAAAATCACATGCATAGAGACAACACATCAATTTTACTTGGTTCAACACTAAGGGATAATTTAAGGTGCATACCCCGATAGTGTTTCAGTATTACATAAATCCACTAATCTTCTCTAGTTGTGGAATAAAAAAGTTAAGATATGGTCACTCTATTCTAGGTGCACTGCCTTTATAAGATTTTAGGGATATGACACTTCATCCCTAATAACACTTTTGTTGACTCCCCCTAGCTCACTAATTAGGGAGAAGTATAAATCTTTTTATCGACATGAATGTTGAGTCAATGGATTGGAATTAAATTCTTCTGTACCTATGTAGAATGAGACTATTATTTCACCATAGACCTTGGTTGATGCACTATGAACGCACTGTTCACAAAAAAATAGATGTTCAAAACTGCATTTCATGAAGCTCCTTCACGAAGCTCACCCCTTCGCAAAGCACCCCTTCCACCGAGGAAAAAATTCATTCAAAAAGAACACTAAGTCAACACAGAATACCTCATCATCATGAATCACCCATTACATAGAATAATTAACATCATTTAAGACTTAATTATTCTTTTAGTGATTCTTAAGATCTCATAGAAATCCAGATTTGCAGAGGTACACTTGATTAGTGAAATCGAAGCGATTTGGGATTTTCCTTGAAAACATTCATGTGAATGATGTGGGGGGAAACCTCATATTTATAGGCTCGTCTATTTGAAATGCTCGAAAAAATTTATAACATTTTCCCAATATTTCAAAAAATATATTCATGTTTCTCGTTTCGTCGTGAAGCTCCATTGAGATATGATGTTGTCGCGAAGATTTCTGTCAAACCATTGCACACTCATGATTCTCAAATTCTTGTAATCACAGTGAAAACTGTCAAAACCTCTACACATTAACAATTCTTTTTATAATCACATATAATTCTGTTATAACCTTCACGCCTTCATGAACCACCCATCGTGAATCCCATTCTCCATGAAACTCATGTCTTTTCAATATTTTCACAAGACCTTCATAGAAATTCTCATTTTTTCTATTAAAGACATCCTCTAAATTTTGGACCCCAAAACTTTTACAAACACTGGGTAATGATTCCACGTTAAATACAATAGCCATCGTATACTATAAGATCTCTTTCCTTTCAATCTCCTTGATCATCTATGAGAGGATTGATGACAAACAAAAACCATACTCCATTTCCAGAAGAAAAAATAGATTTGGTTCCAACAATCTTCCCCTTCGGGTTTGTTGTAAATCAACAGATAAATTCAATATATCACTAGATAATATAAAAACGTGATAAATGGGAAACAAATAATCCAACACTCTAAGTCTACATAATAAATTTTATGTACAGAAAGCAAGAGGGGAATTATGATTTGGGATCTTCTGTTTTGTAATGCTTACAGATTTCCAAGCTATGCTCTGATCATGTCACAAAAGCAATGTATGGTTTGTCAAAAACCTAAAAATACTTTCTTCGTTCATTTATCCATAATCCATTCTCATAAAAGATAAGTATTTATCATGTCACAGAATAATTACATGGTTTTTCCAAAATGTGCAACTACTTTCTCCATTATTTTCTCCATACTCCATTCTCCTACAATCAGAAACCCATAAATTTTTCATTCTTCCAATCGAAACCTTTGTATCATTGAGTTTCACCATTCAACATTCTCACCCTTTGTAAAAAAACCCAATGAATATGTTAATGAACTTGTAGATCACAAAACACACCCCCTGGATCATATCTCCACCATAAAACTGCATCTGTTCCACAAAGAGATTAAAATAGCTAACACAACTAGGGAAATGGGAACACTCTTAACCCCCTCATGCACTAGGAGGTAGTTGAACACTATGGTTAAATTGATGTTTCTCGAACCCATGTGCTGATAATGTCTTGGTTATTATGTCATCCTCTTGATCATCAGTTTCAACATGATCCACTTTAATCATTCCTTGTTCATCTTTTTTCCTTGATAAAGTGATATCTTATTTCAATATGTTTCATATGAGAATTATGAATAGGAATCTTTATAAGATCATTCATGATCTTGTTATCATAGATAATAACCTTTGGCTATTTCACATCATCGCCAATATCAGCTCGTTATTTATTCACCCATAATAACCGAGTGCAAGCCTTTTTAGAAGATATATGATCTACTTATTTTGTACTAAGAGATGTACTTTAATCATTCTTACTCAACCAACCTACACATTTATTGGTAATAAATAATGCTCCACCACCTTTTGAATTTCTATCCACCCCATATCCATCCCTTCCAACACCAAAAAATGATGATAGCTCATATATTTTCTTATATAAAAGTATAATCCATAGTTGTGGGTGCCTTGAATGTACCTCATGATTTGTTTTACTGTAGTAAAATGTTATTCCTTAATATTACTATAAAAGTGGGTTGCTAATCATTTTTCAAAGACAACATATGGCCATTTCATAATCAAGTACAATAAGATTCTAATTATTATCCTATATATTTTGGGATCTAATAATGTATCATCTCCATGTTTTCCCAGTTCTTCCCATCCATAATCTGACTCAACATTGGTTTGGATTAATTCATATTGAATTTCCTCAGAAAATCTCTTCCATACTTCTTCGGAGAAATAAAAGTGTATTCTTTCCTTTGATTCACTTGCATCCCCACGAATTATATGAGTTCACTAATCATAGACATTTTAAATTCTGATTTCATGTGATTGTAAAATTCATCCACTAATTGTTATCTGTTTCCACCAAATATAATATCATTTAGCTACACTTATTACCAAGAACTAATCTTTTTGATAATTCTTCACATAGAGATTGTGATCCCCTCCTCTTTTAAAATTGATCCTCTTTAGATAATAATCCAGCCAAGTGTACCATGCCCGTGGTGCCTACTTCAGACCACATAGTTTCTTCTTTAGTCCGAAAACCTTCAATTCATCATTACCAATCATAAAACCCAATGATTGTTCTTTCTATACTTCTTCTTCAAGAACAACATTTAAGAAGGCTGTTTTGAAATCCATTTGATGTACATTGTATCCTCTCTAAATTTCCATGGAAAGAAAAATCCTGATGGACTCCATTCTCACTACTTGAGAAAATTTATCTTCAATGTCAACACCTTTAATCTATGAGTATCCATTACACACCAAGTAAACCTTATTTTAGATCATATTTCCATGATCATTGAATTTATTTTAAAAAATAAACATTGTTCGGATCACAATATGGTCTTCATGTATCTTTACAAGATACTGGGTTTGGTTCTTGTCAATCTGATCTAAATCTTCATTAATGGTTTTAAGCTATGATTCATCCTTCATTGCTTCTTCAAATGAGGTGGTTCTACAATTGATAGGAAAGAAAAATTTTCATCATTCCACATTCTCCTTGTCTATGTTGTTGCGGTCTAATCTCTAATGATATTGAATTGATTAATTTTAGAAATTATGTTTCGCCTATGAGGTTCAGATGAAGATTCTTCAGACATCATTTCTTATTTTGATTCTTCATCTAAATCATTATCGTTTTTTGAGCTCTGAATTTTCTCCATTCCTTCCTCTACTTCTGAAATTGTATCAATTCCATGTCCATTTTTCTCTATATATTATATCACATCATCATAAGACCCCCTTGTGGTATTTGTGGTATTATATTCTAGGATATTAACATCATTTCGTTCCCCAATTCTTCCCAGAATATTATTGAAATATTTGTGTGATTTTTTATTCATTGAATATCTATGAAGTATCCCCTCATCTACAACATCATCATACTTTCCTTAATTTCCTTCTTTAGTTATGATAGAACATTTACTTCTGAAAACATAAAAATACATTAATGAGGGATTTCATCCATGAAATAACTCATATGGTGTCTTGGTTTCTCCCATAGAATTCTTGGATCGATTTTGAGTATACACTGTGGCTTGAAAAACCTCTTTTTATTAATTGAGAGAGATACGACTGTCAATCATCCTAGTTTTTTCCATATTGTTTACCTATTGGTCCCTACAGTCAACAACTCCATTTTGTTATGGGGTTAGCATATAATACACCTCATGTTTAATTACATGTTTTTATAGATAATTTTAAAAATCAATTGATGTGTATTACCTTTTATTTTCAGATGTTAGAACTTTTATAGTGCGTCCAGTATCGTTCTCTAATAATCAGTGATAAGTTTTCATGCAATAAATCACTTGCCACTTCCTTTGTATACCCATCACACAATCTATTATGCTATAATCATCAATAAAAATGACTAATTAACTTTATATATATGCTCAAGTAAAATTTATTTGACCACATATATTTTCATATACAAGATCAAGAATATTTTATTCCCTTTTCTTCTTGGGTGATATGAATTACAGACCAACTTTGCTCATATGCAAGAAACACAAGTCTTATCTTGTTCATGCTTCAGAGTAGGGATATCCAAGAAAATATTTAGTTTATATATATTTTATATGTATTGGTGATTAATGTGACCCAAAATCTGGTTCCAAAAGTTATTCTCTTCTTCTAATATCACGTAACAAATGTTCTCTTTACTATCAACCTGATATAAGTTTCCATCTATTCTGCATCCTTTCATGAGATAATTACATATCCTTCCTTTTATAGTGAAACCATTTTGATTTAATGTAACTAGATGTACCATGTCACAAATTTGACTCACACTTAGAATATTATGATGCAAACCATTCACAAAAAATATAGGTTTTCCTAATCATGTCACATTCTAGTTCAATACTCCCACATCCTTTGATCTTCAAATAACCATCATTGCCGAACCTGACTTTCCATCAACCCTTTTCTTTACATTATTCAATAAATTATATAAAACATCATATGGTATGATCATCCACTATCAAAAATCCACATGATACAATTTTTAACAGTTTTAGAGTGACTTTAGCACGATTGAATTTCTTGATATTCTTCTTTTACTTCCATGAAATATTATATTGAGTGAAAGATGAAGATGACCTTTCAAATCTCTTTTCAATGATGAAAAGTTCATCATACTTATAATCTTCTTCTATAAGATAAAACCTATTTTTTAATGAAACACCATCTAGTTGGAGAGTATTGTATTGTCCTTGAGTTTTTTATGTATTGTTCCAACCATTCCTCTACCTATAATAAACAAATTTATTGAAAAAGTTTGATAAATGAAAAAAATATCTACATAAACCATTTCTTCTATAAGAGGTTGGAAAGGAACTCATTCTGATTTTTTGACTTTCTATTTCTTATGCATTCAAATTTCTCCATGACTCTTCACTATATGACATGGTATGACCCAAATAGCCACAGAATTGACATTTCATAAGAGGAAATGTCTTATCACTTCAATTAATCCCCATGTATCATTCCATAGGAAAATAGTTTGACTACATATAATTTATGGGAAATTATGGATAGGGTTCACTTCTACTTTGAGTTTTATTTTAGGATCTATTTTTTAGGACTTCATGTGACTTCAGGATATGTTCATATTTATGTTCCCATTTTTCATAGTTCATCTTATTTTTAGCCTTCAAGGTTACAGAATCACAACCAATTCCACTTTTACCATTCAAGTTGAACTTTGATCATCCAAAGCCTTCTGTACTCCTTCATAAAAAATCATAGCTCTCTCTATCAACGAAGTATATGTGAATATTCCAAACTATATTTTCTTATTTCTTTCCCTTGACATTGATTCATTTTTAAGCTTACTTCTTTGAGTAAAAAATTCTTATCCAAGAGACTCAACTATCTTGTACTTCTCATCTGGTTTGGATGTGAGGTCATTGACGATCTTTGAATTTTCTTTAATCCTAAGATTCAGTTCTACTCTATCTTATGAGATTTTAAAGGTTCTTGAATGTTCTTTTACAACTTCTTCTAGTCGATCAATTTCAACTTCAAGTTGATCCGCATACTCTGATGACTCTTACACAACTGGTCTCCACATTTTTATTATGTTACATTGATTCTAAATCTTACCAAGGGAATTCCCATGTTACAACTTTTTATTACCATCATCAGTCACATAATTTATAGCTTTATATTTTGATGGTTTATACTTTTCCACTATATCCATCATGGATGCCTGGGTTCCAGATTTAAATTTTGTTTCTTATTCTTAAAATAATTCATTATCATCATCGTCTTCTTTTCATGAAAAACTATTTCTATATAATTTTTTTTTAGATATGAAGTCTCCCTTTTTGGAAAACATTTTTTTGAGGAATTTGAATGTTTCCATCTTCACCTTCTTCATGATCAAACTTCCTTGAGCATTGACATGCAATGTGACCAACTCTTCCACAAAAAATAGGATATAGGTAACATTCCATAAAATCTCCCTTTTCTTGTATTCAATTTATTAGAAATGAGGGGAATAAGTTCGTATTACTCATCACATTTAGAAACACTATCTCTTTAAATATCATGTTTTTTCTATGGATTTGAATTCCATATCCTTTCTTACTCGATTTGTTACATATTTTGGTTTGACTATCAATTCATAATCCACTGGGCTACTCAGCAGATCATCCAAAGAGAGTTTAGAAAAATATATTTCCGCAGGGGTTGAAACTTTTGGATGGTAGAGGGGTGGAATCATTCTCTAATTTTTTTTCAAATTGTAAATATATTTCATTTATTTACCATGTACTCATATAGATCCAAAAACCTTTGTGATTAGATTAAAAAAGGTATCTACATTTTCTTCAGGATTCATTTTCCAATCTTCAAACCTATTATGAAGGACTAATAGTTTAACCTCCTTCAATTTGTTTTTACCTTCATATATATTCTCTATTTTTTACCACAAAGACATTTCTATTGTAAAAATCATAACCATAAGATAGATTTTATTATAAAGAGCTATAATAAGGGTATTATGTGCATTAGCATTAGTAGTAAGCATTTTTCTATCTGTATCATTCATAAAAACCCTTTCTCATCACTGACCGGTATTCCATGTGTTGTGAAAAAAAGGAATTCCATTCCATGGGATCTTAGATGATATCTCATCATATTATTAATGATATATAAGTTTCTTAAATCAATGTCGGGGACTCCCCTAACATTAACTGAATTTTCTATGATAAAAAAAGTGGACATATTTAAATCCAGCAACTTGTAGGCTCTGATACCACTTGAAGGACCCCAGAACACCTTGAGAGGGGAGGGGTGAACCATGGTGTCAAATTTTTCTTAAAAACTGATGGATTTTATTCCCATGTTGTTAGGAACCTATTAAACATATCTTTTATAAATTCATGGTAAAAAACAATCATATGAAAAGTGACAACACATCAATTTTACTTGGTTCATCTATAAGGGATGGTCATAAGAGAATACACCGATAGTGTTTCAATCATACCTAAATCTACCAATATTCACTAGTTGTGGAATATAGAATTTTAGTAAGAGTTTATTCCATGTGAACTTCATTTATAATATTTTAGGGATAACACACTGAATCCCATGGAACACTTCCATTAACTCCCCTAAATCACTTATTTGAGAGAAATATAACTTAGTTTATTGACATAAGGGTCACTTAAATAGATTGGAATTAAAGTCTTTTTCCCTATATAGTACAAGAATATGCATGCACCATAGACCTGAGTTGATGCACTATGAATGTACTGTTCACTAATAACTAGATGTTCAAAACTACCTGTTGCGAAGCTCCTTTGTGAAGATAACTCCTTTGCGAAGCACCCCTTCCTTCACGAAACAAACTCCTTCATAAAGTTCCCTGAGTCAATACTAAATACCTCATCATCATGAAGCACCCGTTACATATAATCATTTGCATCAGTCAAGACATAAGTAGTCTATTCATGATTCTCATGCCCACATAGAAAGGTAGATTCATGGAGCAACCCTACCTTCATTAAATCAAAGAAATTCTGGATTTTCCTTGAAAATATTCACGTGAATGAAGTGGGGTTAGCATAATATTTATAGGCTCAACCATTCGTGATGGTCAAAAAAATTTAACACATTTTCTAGATCATTCAAAAAATATCTTCACAGTGATCCTTCAATCGCAAAGCACCATTGATAATTGACTTTGTTAGGAGGCTTTCCATCAAACCATCATGCACTCACGATGATCCAATTATCCTAATTGTTGACAGAACCATAAAAACCTTCATGCCTTCACGATGTATGTCTTAATCATTGATCATTCTATTATAACCTTCTCACCTTTTCAAATCACCCTTCAAAGAAACCATTCTTTCTGAAACTCATGACTTTTGCATATTTTCACAAGACCTTCAAAGAAATCATCTTTTAGTGATGCAAGCCGCCATAAAAATTTTGGACCCAAATATTTGAAAAAAACCGGGAATTAATTCCACCTTCAATATTGTATCTAGATTATACTATAATATTTCTTTCCTTACAAACTCCATGATCCTTCAAGATACGATTGACAACAAACACATGCCATACTCCATTTCGAGCAAAGAATATATTTGGTTCCAACATATTTGTCACATGAACTCAAAAGGTAAGGCATGTCCCATTATGTGGAACCGAACTACATGGGTTTAGATTCCTTTCATAAGGATGTAAAGTAATCCCCTTCATGGATATAGTATTGACACCAAAAACTTTCACCACCTTCCAAGATGATGATAAACTATAGAGCACCTAGCTATGTATATTTTAAATATGGAGACTTATATAGAAACATCACTAAGTATTAATAAGTTATAATATGGATAAACTATGATACATATAGATGAAGTAATCAATGGAGAACCTCTGATACATGTATATGTTCATGTCAATGTAATACCTCTAATATGTACTGACATTCACATTGACATATTTTAATAAATTATTTCTAACATGAGTGTAATCATTCCTATATTAGGTTTCAAGAAATACTCATGAACATGAATTAAAACTATAAGAGAGACCCAAATTAAGAAACAATTCCCTCAACAGGGTGTGATGATCCCAAAATCTCATCCTCTTGACCAATGTTTGTTCCTAATCATTTTTGGTAATAAGATCTAATGACCACTTGTATAAAAAAAATTATATTAATTTCCAATTTAAACATGATTTATTCCATAAATATCACTTATTACAACACAGAAGATCGCGCATAAAATTTAATTTGGGGCATATGAACCTTTCATAACAACTTAAAACATAAAATACAACATCTTTATTGTAAATTATTTTACATGACCATAACATTTCTTTGTACTAAACACTACATGGGATAACCTGAGGAAATACATTAGAAAAGGGTGAGATATAAATCCCAGTAAGGGAATTAACATGGAATAAAATGAGGAATACAATACATGTTAGTCAATAGGAATATCAATGAAGCATAAAAGAAACATGAACATAATGACATGATATAACATGATAATCATAACATGGAAATGTGGTAAAAACATACAACATGATATTAGAATGAGTCAAGGATCATTAAACATGGATTAACATGAGTAAACCATCACTTAAAATGAATTAGAGTGATTAAACCCTCATTGAAGATTAATTATCATGAGTAAACCTTCATTTCACATGAAATATCATAAAATTAAACTTTACCCAATGCATTGGAGTGCTATCATGGCACACCCTTCAAAATCATTTCATTTTCATGCTTATGTGTTCCACATAGATCATTCAAAAAAAATCATAAATTTTCACACAAAAAAGGAATTTGGAATTAATACATTTAATTCCCAAAATAATAAGTACATGATCATAAGGTTACTACCCTTGAAAGAGAAATGGGTATGGTGTTCACTACAAGACGATTTTGGCATGGAAATCGTAGTGCAATTTTATCAGCATAACAATGTCAAATAGCAATTCGTAAAATGGGATGATGAGAGTGAATGGTGTCTCTCATAATTTATTCCTGAAATGGATAATAGTGGTAATAGGTATAAACATATCCCAAATTAATAAATTAGAAAATTTAAGTGCATATCATAAATGAGGTTCTTGATAAAAAGAAGAGAAAGAGAGAAATCCATTATGAAATTTTGGCATTGTAACGGATTAAGTAAGGGTCCAAATGGGGGAGGATAAATGATCATTAATTGAAATAAAATCAAATTTATAGTAGATAATTGATTATAAAAGGATAAAAATATAACCAGTTGAACATAAAAATACTAATTCCAAACAAGGTTCTTGAACTGAAAAGAGGAGAGGAAGGTGAGGATCCCTTATGAAATATTAGCATGGTAACGGGTGTATATAAATTATAATGGATGGATTAATGATAGTAAAAGGAATGTAAAATTATATAATTATCAAATGGTATGTAAGGTGATTATTTATGTTCATATCCCAACATATGAAAATTGAAATTAAAAGATATACCATAAAAGGTGTGCTTGATAAAAGAGGAGAGTGGAATATCCCTTAGTTGGATGTGTGAATCCAAAGGCTTGGGAGAGGCTTCTTATGAGATTTGGGGGGCCATGGAAGGACTTTAGGGAGTAGGGGTAAGAGGTTTGTTGATACTCAAAGAGTGTGAGTGATGATTAATGGGAGATGGGGTGGGCTTATATAGGAAAGGAGGGGGATTTCTTTATTATTTTGGTTTTGGACACAACATAATAAAATATTCCAAATCACAAACCATACAATGGTTATTTCCCATGGTTTTTCTAAAATGGGAGTGGAATAAATTATTTTATAATGGAAAGGTCCAAAGATATTAAATTTTTTTCCCTTTCTTATGTGGAGGTGAGTCATAATTTCAAGGAAATGATTTCAAAATATTTAAATATTTTCTATTTCTTGAAGGATTCACTATGGATTTATAAAATAAATAAAATAAATCTAAAATCACATTATTTTAAATTTAAAACATTTATTTGGCATTATATACCTTTTATAGTATTTTTTAAATGACTATTGGATCATTATGATCTCATAAAACACACTATATATTTATATGGTATTTAATTTTCACCGAAAAATTTGACTGTATCAAAATATTATGAAAAATTAAAAGTTTTACTATTTAGAAATTCTTATTCCTAAAATAATATTCATTTTATATAAATAATTTCCTAAATATATGATTTTTCACTTTTAAAATAAAAACTTCCAGTTATTGAAAATTGAAAATTTATAACAAAAAAAGTTTTCAAACCTTAATAAAAATTACATTTGACTTCATAAAAAATTATATGATCATTTATATTTAATAAAATTAATTTAATAATAATATTTTATTAAAATATTATTTATTTCAAAAACAAATTCTTTAATTCCTCAAAATAGATTTCTTAATTAACCAATAATGCTATTTCGGATTTAAAAAATATTTACATCCAAATACTAATATGAAGAAAATATATTAATTATTATATACAAAAAATAATGTACATATTATTAATAATAGGGTCTCGATACATATCCATTTATCACACCAGAATATTCCCTAAGAGTAAGGTGCATGGTGATGGGGATTTCATGGGGCCGTTCAGTGAACATAGTTTTGGTCGTGATCTCGATGAGCTTCAAATTCTCCCATAAATGGTTTTTCTCATGCTTAAGTTGTTGGATATCAGTTTGGTCTTGGTTTAGGGAAAGTCCCATAAATGATATCTCCCTCATAATCTCCATTAAATTGGCTTCACAGGGTTTGATCCTGTTGGTAGAGTCTATCACTACCTTTTTCTGTGTCAAAAGGATTTGTTAAAATTCCATATTTATAGTAGTCATGTGATAACTATTCAATGAATATATTATCAGTGGTAATGATACTTGATATTCATTTAAATACAATTAGATATAAAATAAATAAGTTCATGTGTCTTCTATATCCACAAGACATTTAATTAAATCAAAAGGAAAAGAATTTTATACTTAAATGTTCGAGTCATTACAACCTTCCCCCCTTAAGAAATTTTACCCTAAAAATTTCATTTTCCCACTATAAAACAGATGAGTTTAACTCATATTTATCACCTCCACTGTTTCTATTATTGTCTCTTCAAACTTGTGGTTTCTCCACAACACCTTGATGAGGGGCATCATCTTATTTCGTAGAACATTTTCTCTACAATCTAAGATCTTCACTGGCTTCTCCTCATAGGAAAGTTCATTATCTAATGGTACAACCAATGGATTGAGTACATGTGAGGGTTCTAGTATATACTTTATCAAGAGGGATACATGGAATACATCATGTACTTGATATAGGTTTGGTGGGAGTTCTAGTCGATAGAAAACTACTTTGATGCGATCAAGGATCTGAAAAGGGATGATGTACCTTGGACTGAGCTTTGCCTTCTTCCCAAATCTCATCACTCTCTTACATAGAGATATGTAAATAAATATCATACCTCTAACCCAAACTCTAGGTCACATCTACCATTTTCAACTTACCAATTTTGTAATCTATTAGCAGATTTGATGTGATGCTAGATGGTCATAACCTTCTCCAGCATTTCTTCGACCATTTCAGGACCTAGAAGTTTTCATTCCCCAACATCATCCAAAAATGCATGTGTTCTTCACCTCTTCCTATAAATGGATTCATAGGGTTCCATTTATATTATTGAGTGGAAAATGTTGTTAGATAACTCTACCAAAGGAAGATGTTTGTCCCATATTCCATTTAAGCCCATTGAGCAAGCTCTCATCATGTCCTCAAGTGTTTGGATAGTCCAATCAGATTTTACATCAGTTATAGGGTGATGAGACATAATAAAGTTCATCTCCATGTTTAGATAATGTTGTAAACTCTTCCATAACATATACGTGAATCTTGAATCTCGTTCGGATACAATCGATAGTTGTACTGCATGAATCCTTACCACTTCTCTAATGTATATCTATTCCAGTTGATCAGGGGATAAATCCTGTCGAATCATAATGATTTGTACATTCTTTTTAATATGATCCACAATAAAATAGAAAGTATTATTTCCTTTGGATTAATTCTTATGTCTAGTGACAATGTCTATTGTGATGTTTTCCCATTTACATGTTGGTATGGGTAATGGTTGCATCATCCCTTTATAATTCTGCCTCCCAACCTTCACCTGTTAACATAACAGACACTTTATTTTATATTCAACTATCTCATTCTTCATGTTATCCCTCCAATAGTTCTCTTAAAGATCTTGATACGTATTTGTGTTTCCTTGGTGAATGGATAAAGTAGAACTATGTGTACCATCCAAAAGTTATATATTTAACTTAGGATTTTATGGAACACATAGTGTTAGACCAAATTTCCTAATTCCTTCTTTATTACAACTGAACACTAAGGATTTACCTTTTTTAATTGTTTCGATTTCTTTTGAATTCCCACATCATGTTTTTTATTATCCTTTAACCTTTCCAAAATAGATGGTTGTGAAATAATTTGTGAATGGATTGATAATGTTTCTTTTTTATTATTCCGATTTCCATCCATTTTTAATTAAATAATATCAGATCCTTTTCAATTCTTATCAATGATAGAATAGTTGGTTCCTTTCTACTTAAGGAATTTTAAACCTTGTTTGCTTTCCCAGGATAGTAGTGGATTGAGAAGTCATAATCCTTGATGATCTCTAACCATCTTCATCGATTAATATTTAGCTATTTCTGTGTAAATATTTATTTGATACTTTTGTGATCTGTACATATTTCACACTTCTCTCCAAATAGATAATGCTACCAAATTTTAAATCCAATGATCATACATTCTAACTCCAGATCATTCATGGGATAGTTTATCTCAAAAAATTTCAACTTCCTTGAGGCATAGGCAATGAATTTTTCATTTTCCATCAACAAATATCCCAATACACTCTCGGAAGCATCATTGAAAATAATGAAAATATCTCCACTTGTGGGTAGTGTGAGCATATGGTTAGTGATAATCCTCATTTTCAACTCAATAATGCTTTCTTCACAATCATTATTCCATGGAAACATGACTCCCTTTTGAATTAGTTTGGTAAGAGGGTTTGGTAATCATGAGAAATTTATCACAAATAATTGATAATATCTAGCTAACCCAAGGAAGATAGGGATGTTCATCACATGTATTTTTTAATGTCCCGAAATTTCTGTATAATTTTTTTAATTATATGGAATTATTCAAGACCTTGAAATCTGACGACGCGTGATTCCGAGTCCCGGAGTGCCCAAAATGAACCGCCGAAGTTTTGTTAAGCTTTAATTAACATGTGTAAGAAATTTTAATAAATAAAGTGGAATAACTCTTAAATGGTTTTCTGAATTATAAATTCAAGGGAACCAGTGTGCTCAGGGGGGTGGGTTTACCTTAAGCGTGACTTAAATTTAGTAGGCGTGAGCCTCCTGTGAGAAAACCAGAAAATGGTATAACCGTAAATAAAATAAATAAATAAAGTTATTTTATTTTTCAAATGCTTATAAATCAAAAATGGTAACTCAGATTAAAAGTCTGAGACCATCACTGAACTCGTGAGGGTAAGATTTCTTTTGGAAGATACTAACATTGGCTGGCTTGGGCCACTAATGAAAGTTAGTTTTTAGCCATAAATAAAATAATTAAGTGACAATTATTTAATTGTAAATCCATAACATCTAAATGGTAACTCGGATTGGAAATCTTAGAGAACCGTCTAGTTATTTGGGGCATGTTTCACTTAGGCAGAGCCTAAACTCGACCGATGCGGGTCGAGAGTGATTGTTAATAATTTTCTGGACTTTTTTTTCGGGTATGTTTAGTAAATGCGTGAGTGGCATTTAGTAACATTTGAACCAATGCTCAGAATTGAAATCTGAGGACACCGTTGCACTCGCAGTTCTGATATTATCATTAGGATTCATTCACCTAGACTACAGTAGGTTGAGGGTGAAAGTTAGTTTTCATGTTTTTTGTGGGAGGGTTAAAAGAATAGAAATTAAAGAAAAAAAATTTTATTTTATTTTATTTGAAACCTATTTTTTTGAATTTTGGTGGTGGGGACCACCTGAACTCTCTTATTTAATGTGGGATATCCTTGGAAACCTCCCAATTGAATTCATGGTGATGGGGACCACCTGAACCAAACATTTAATGGGAGGAAACTCTTGGTTTCCCTAAAATTAATGTTCCAACTCTATTTGTTTAATTAATAACCATAATATTATTAATTTGGCACCACACCTTTCATGGGAGAAATTGTTGGAAAAGGAAAGGAGAGCATGGGAGAACCTTTGGATAAATATCCTCTGATGAAGAATGACTTCCAAACGAAGAACGAGGAACCGACTTCGGAAGTGTCTTGCGGGAGCGACGAACGCCAATGTCTCCTTCATCGACTACGTCTTCTTCCTAACACCATCTACAAGGAATGAGGTAGTGGTTATAATTTGAAATATGATTAAATCTATTATTTGATTCTTCATATTATGGATTCACAACGAATATGGCCAAACAAACATGGACATCGTTCCGCACATATACCTTACCCCTTTTCTTTTGTTCTTCATGTGTTCTACGTGCATTTTTCAACGCCAAATAATTAACAGTGTTAAAACCCCAATGTTTTGTTGAGCGCGACGTATGGATGCAGATCCCTTGACCCGAGAATCGCGAATTTTTGGTCGTTGTATTTTTCTGGCTTAGAACGAAGATGCAATGAACCACAGAAGAGGAGGGAGGCTGGCACACCGATTGGCCGCATCGAGGTAGGGTGTTGCGTGTCTGCGCTGCTGGATGAGCAGGAGGCCGCGACCCATCAGCCGCTGTAGATCTGGGTGGTGGCCAGCACCCGACCGACGACGTAGCGAGGTGGCAGCGCACGTTCGTGCCCTCGTAAAAGAAGACCACAAACGTTTGGACGTGGCAAAGGCTGAAGGGTGGCCAACACCTGGACGACTGTGGATGACATCAGTGCCATCATGCCACTAGGAGGAGGACTGGTAGGCCAACCGGCCGACCATGGCGCACCGAGCAGGACCCACTCTAGTGGGTCCTGCTTCCAAAATCTGAATGGCCCTTTAGCTGCTCAGGTGACCTTAGAGGCACCTCCCTCCTAGGCGTCGACCAGGGTGGACCCTGCCACAATGGTACACCTGACTGTGGGCCGCACCGTGGTCTACCCAAGCGGGACACACAAACAGGCCCCACCTAGCGGGCCGCGCGACCAGGCTTCCCCCCTCGCAGGCCGGGTTGGGCCCCCCCTTCGCAGTCCAGGTGGGCCGCCCCCTTCGTAGGTCGGGCCAGTTGAGGCCCAAGAAAACCTGGTCTGACTCAGGTCGGCCCATGCTGGGTCGGGCTGGGTCAGTCTGATCGAGTCAGACCGAACCCGAGCCCATCTGGACCCAGTTTCGCCTTTTTGACCATAACTTGTGATCCAGGCATCCATTTGAAGAACCATCTATGATTCCAAAATACTTTGATCAAGACAGTCCTTTTGATATAATCCACCCGGGTTTTGGATAAATTTCTAATATAGATGGGTTGGATCGAACCCGAATCCAACCGGGCCCCCAGAACGGAAACACTAATAACTTACAGACCGGGTGTCCGATTGAAGCGCCGTCAGATGGTTTGGGTCCATTTTTTATGTGGAGGACCATTTGAATAATTATTCATGAGACTTTGTGGCAGTTGACGTATCGATCGATGGATTTTGGTGCGAAACCTCTCAGAATCAAGCATGCTTAGTACGAGAACCCAATGGCTGGCTATAACGTGAAGAAAGAACAACTATCCTCTGTGGGTCAACATCTATTAGATCATGTATTGGTCAATTCTCAACTATCCTATGTGGGTTAGTGCATATAGATCCTGTGCAGGTCAGATCCTCTATGGGTTAGCACTCTGCGATCCTATGTGGGTTAGTGCATGTTGATCCTGTGTGGGTTAGATCCTGTGTGGGTAAGCGGGGGTTGGTTACCTATCGATCCTGTGTGGGTCAGCGGGGGTTAGTTACCCATTGATACTATGTGGGTCAGAAGCTGTTCTACTTAACTGAATAAGATGATCCATCCCGACGACTAATCATCTGTACTTCTATACTTAAGTTATACCTTTCGTGAGCTGATTCATTTATCTTCATGGTGTTACATGTGTGATACTTCTACCTTCATGGTGTTATCTTCATGGTGTTACCTATGTGGTACTTCTATAATCATGGCTTTACCTGTGTGGTACTTCTACCTTCGTGGTGTTATCTTCGTGGTGTTACCTGTGTGGTACTTCTACCTTTGTGGTGTTGTCTTAGTGGTGTTAACTATGTGGTAATTCTTCCTATGTGGTACTTCTATCTTCGTGGTGTTACGTGTGTTGTACTTCTACCTTCATGGTGTTGACTTAGTGGTGTTACCTATGTGGTACTTCTAACATTGCGGTGTTTTCTTCGTTGTGTTACCTATGTGGTACTTCTATCACAGTGGTGTTACCTATGAGGTATTTCTAACATCCTGGTGTTACCTTTGTGGTATTCATCCCTCATGTATGTGATCAGTATATCTTGATAACCTATGTATATGTATGGGAATATACCTAAGTAGATTTTAAGTCTTTCTTTGTGGGTTTTATTTTGTGGAACTTTAGGAGACCTATGGGGTCTAGGGGTCCCTACTGAGTATTGTTTTACTCACCCCTGCACGGGCTTCACCCGCACCTTGTTGTGTCTGGTGCAGACGAAGTACATCGTTGATCGAGGTTGAGGGAGCTAGGACTGGACGGTCCTATTAGGTGAATCTTTTGGTGTGACATGACACAGAGGAGACATGCAGACATGGAGTACTATGGAGATGATCTGTAACTACCTTTTAGGTAGGATCTACGGTGGACGATCCGAGAGCTCCTCTTCACCTTTAAGTGTTTGGTGCGTTTCAGTTGTACTTGTACTTTTCATGTTGGGCTTGTATTCTGACCCCTTTCACTTCAGCACTTTTTTCACTATAGTATATTACTTTGTGTTCCTTCTTGTTTCATTTTACTATGTTTTTTTATAGAGGTTTAAAGGAAATGACTTTCCATTTTAGGGATATGCCTTTCTGGTGTTAGACGCCAGCCCCTGGCCTATGGAAGGCGGACTTGGGGTAGTCACAGCATGGGCCCCGGGGGACGGGTCGTGACAAATTGGCCTCATCCATCCCACAATTACATTTTTCTTAGAAGGATCCATAGATATCCCATTTCATGTCATGATATCCCCCAATAATGAAACTTCTTTGAACTAGAACTCATATTTGTTGTACGTTACATATATATTCTCCTTCTGAAAGGTCTTCAGAATAGTTCTTAGGTGCTCCTCATGATCCTCCTTCATTTTAGTGTATATTAAAATATCTTATATAAATAATACATCAATTTATTCAAGGAAATCTCTATAGACTCTATTCATTATGTATAGAAATATTTCTAGAGCATTAGTGAGACCGAATGGCATAACTATGAACTCATAATGCCCGTACCCTGTACAAAAGGCAGTCTTGGGGATATCCTCTTTCTCCACCCTTACTTGGTAATATCCCGAATGAAGATACGCCTTGTAGAAGTATTGTGATCCATGTAGCCTATCGAACAATTCATAAATTCAGGGGAAAGGATACTTTTTATTTATTGTGATTTTGTTGAGCTCACGATAATCATTGCAAATCTGCATTAACCCATCCTTCTTCTTGATGAAGAGGACTGGTTCACACCATAGTGAGGAACTTGGGTGTATAAACCCTCTATCTATATTCTCCGGTAGTTGATTATTTAACTTCTAATGTTCTAAAACAACAATTATTTATGGTGTCTTGATATTGGAAATTCCCCAGGTACATGTTTGATCAAATATTCAACATATCATCTAAGTGGAAGACTGAGAAATTGACAGAGAAATAGATTAACGAATTCCCTGACAATAGGCTTGTCTTCGAGAATTTTTCATTCCATAGACTTAATCATTTGAGCTATAAACACTTGTTCGTAGGGAAATAGTATCCATGATAGAGATGATGGTGTGAAATAAGATTTATCCTCCTGCTTTCACTTGTATCGAATCGAGGGTTGATTAACCATATGAAGAGTGATTTCCCTCTTGCCAAACTTTTTGTTGGATCTATATAAGGAAAGAAAATCCATGCCCATAATTACCTAAAATTCCCCCAAGGGACGTATGGAGAGGTTTTATGAGAAGTTCAATCGAAAAATTGTTATAGGGGAGGAGTTAAATTCATGGGATGCATTAATTTCCTCATTTTCTGTTTTCATTGATGTATTTACTTCCATTATGTTTTGTGGTGTTCGGATTGTTCTACAAAACTTTTGAGACATAAAAGAATGAATTGAACTATATATATGATAACACTACCATTAAAGTTTTGATTCTAGTTCTACTTTATCTAATATAGACATATGGATGAGTATCTTAAGCATATAAAGGGAATCCAATGACATTAAATGTATAACATATAAGGTACACTTATACCCTAAACTTATGTGTTTCTAGGCATCAATCTATGTTATCCATGATCTAATTCATATTATGTATTCCTATGGGCTTTACTTCCTTTATTCCCTTAATAATGGTTTGTAATTTGTTTTTGAATTTACTAAATGATATTAGCTAGGAGTATCAAACCAAGTGCACAGTAAGACCCATTATCATGTACCTGGTTATCCTGAATCAATCCCGAAACACCTTGTTGGAGTTATAACTCCTAGTTACATCTATTCTAGAAAAAATTCCACTTGTAGTATCCAGACAGGTTAGCATTTTCTTGATAAACCACTTACTCTATACTTACCAAATTTTAATGTTTTTTTTCATAAAATTAGTCTCATCCCTAAGGGTTTTCACTAGGTTTTTCTATACCTAATACCAAAATTAAGTAAAGCATTCCTTTGATACCGACTAAAAAACCTTCTCTTTATTCCCAATTAAACATGGTTTATTACATAATTTTCACTTAACATAACTCATAATATCAAGAGGATTAGTGTATTTGGGGCTGAAGATCATTACATAACAACATAAAACATAATATCCAATAATTTACGAACCTTAATAAAAAATAAATTTGACTTCACAAAAATTATATGATCATTTATATTTATAAAAGTTATTTAATAGTACTATTTTAATAAAATATTACTTTAAAAAAAATTAATTAATTCTTCAAAATAGATTTCCTAATAAACAAAAAATATTATTTGTGATTCAAAAATCATTTACAATGTAATAATAATAGGAAGAAAATATATTCCTTATTATATACACAAAATAACGTACATATTCTTATTGCTAGGGTCTTTATACACATCCCTATATCACACTAGAATATTCCCTAAGAGTAAGGTGTGCGATACAGGGGCTTTCATGGGGCCATTTAGTGAACTTGGTTTGGGCCATGATCTCGATGAGCCTGAACTTCTCCCTTAAACAGCTTCTCTCATGATTAAGTTTTTACATCTCATATTAGGATTGGTCTAGAGGAAATCCCAAAAATTATATCTCCCAAAGATGCTTTAATATATGATATTGAGAGGGTGTGATCCTACTGGTTGAAGCCATCACTTCCTTTATCTGTGTGAATATGAATTTTTAAAATTCCATATTTAAAATAGTCATGTGATCTATGTTGAACAACTACAATATCAATGGTAATGATACTTATTGATAATTTAAATCCAATTGGATATAATAAAAAAATAAGTGCATGTGTCTTCTATATTCATGAGACATTTAATTAAATTAAAAGAAAGGTAATTTTATTCATAAATGATTTTTTGATTACAAATTTCCTTTGGAAATAAGGATCACAGATTTTCATAGATGTGAGAGTCATTGGGTGTTTTCAAATCTACAAATAAACCCTGTTGAAAACTTTCCATGATAGGAGTAGTGACCTAATATGAAGATTATGGAACCATACTCAACCCCTCAGAAACCAAACACCAACAAACCTCATCCTAATTCAAAATAAATATGGTGAACCCAACATGAATATTTCAACAAAAAAATCATGACACTAATTTGATAACACATATATAGTTAAGCATGTTTTCTTAATTTCGATATTGTATAAGTCAATATTCTTATTTTTTATCTTTTTGATAATAAGTACCCTTATCGGGAGATCGATTCAATACCAAGAGATGAAATCCTTGTCGAGTAGGAATTTTGGTGCTCCAACTGCCATTAGAGCCATTTCCCTTGTAGTTTAATGGACGAAGTCACTTTCCTAATGTCTCTAGCACTAAGTGGTGAGTGAAATAGTAAGAGAGTACCATGGGAATGTCACTGTTCTAACCTTGGAGGTTGTACACATGTTTTATTAGGGATTAAAGCATGCTATACCATATACAAGGAGAACTAAAACAAATCCTATGATACTTGTCACCACCAATAACTACATTGGGAGTCTACCATGGATGTATCAAAACCAGTACCTTCTTTTTCTTTGGAAGGTGGAGCACATAGTCAAGAATGAATTCAACATGATTTTTGAGTAAATTGGGAGGGATCCAATCAACTTACATTTTCAATACTATAAGATATCT
Source organism: Viscum album (assembly GCA_963277665.1). Classification (NCBI taxonomy): domain Eukaryota; kingdom Viridiplantae; phylum Streptophyta; class Magnoliopsida; order Santalales; family Viscaceae; genus Viscum; species Viscum album. Next base: position 265,083,647 of record OY728167.1, on the reverse strand, counting down.
ATTCCTCATCCACATTTTGAAGGTTCCATCTAGGTAATCCATATTTTGTTCACATAGAACCATGCGTCCAGGAGTTTTCACCAAGTGAGAAGAGCTATGAACCAAAGGCAGCGAGTTCATATCACCACATACATTGAATAATTCCATTTAACTACTATGAAAAAACCAGTTATAAGGCTCATATCACTATTCAATCATATAATGTCTTCCAACATATTTCAACAATAATTAGAGGCCATAAAAAAATCCCCTCCCCCACACACAATGCCCATCATCAAATCCTGATACAAAATGAAGGAATGGAATGGGAATATATTCTCACTTCAATTGAAAATTTATTCGAATATATCCTGATGATAAAAATGAATAGGATAATTTTCCAACTCAAACACTTATGAACATCCAACATATTATGGATGTAACAGAGGGTATTCATTGTCATATTATGGTGATCACAAATGAACATACACATAACCCTCTTCCAACATCTGGATATATATATAATCTTGTTAAACATGACTAGATATCTAATCATGAGTAATGAAACATTGTTACTCCCTTGTAGGAAGATAATTGGCATATTCTGACAAAGGATGAGACATAAAAATAGGCTCATATCCCCATTCTAATGGGGGGTTTACTTATAATTAGAAAATCACCTCAGGATAGGCACATATTCCCATCAAAGAAAGTTGATGAAATTTTTCAATGTAAAAATAGGGTCAAATGAATACTTAAATTTATATTGAGGTTCACCTCATATTTTGATACTCATACCAGGTTAGAAAAATATCAGTTCCCATAGTTTAGAAGCTTTCTAGCATATTACACCAGCTGGAATTTGGAAGGTGAATATTCACAATCTCTCTATTGAAGTACTATTTCAAATACTGTACATGAGAATTCATATATCCACTCTCTCATAATAGTGGGACATGATCATATTTTTATGGGTAATGAATATCAAAATATGGTAATATCTTCATTTTGACCAAATATGGATGACATATTCCTGCTGCCACCCAAAGGAATGATTGTACTCTTAAAAATTCAGAACCATTATAGAATAACCCAAAAGCTTCTTGAAAATAGGAATATATTCCCATGATATCCAAATATAGTAATTAACATACTCTCACAACAACCATGTAACATGCCCATATCCCTACTCGATCTTAAAAGGCATATCATCACATTCTAATGAAAATGTTGAACGAGGCTCATATTCCTACCCTACATAATGAAAATATCCTTGAATAAGTAAAATACATATAAAAAATATCTTAAAGAACCATATAACCTTTATATAATTTTAAAGGTAAAAACTAACACATAATTCCTCTTTGATGCAGAATAGATATGGATTATATGGATTCTACCCTTAACATCCATCATGGTCTACCTCTACCTCGTGATACCTCACCCAGGAAAAGGAACCCTACAGTTGTAAGGAAACCTTCGTATAGAGTGTTTCTTGAACAATAGTGGTTAACTAAAAATATTTCCCCATTAATTTATGAGTAACACCTCACCTTAGTCAGTAGCTGACTTAGAGCAGCGACCTCTATCCCTATATTCTCTAGGTTGTGAGTCACTGTCTGTAGAAAATTGGTATTTTTGGTTTGAAAAATTCAAGTGATATTCCTTCTATGATGAATATGGTATGTATATGTGGAAATAATTTCATGAGAATAATATTATAACTATGTTCTTTCCCATTTCCACTTCTAGTTTTGATATTCCAAATGTGTTAAAAGAGAAATGCATGGTTTACTTATGTCAGGATGTATGGGAGATTATTCATTGGTTAAAGCCTAAGAACCTCCATTTTTATAGGTATGATGATCGTATCATGGCAGTGAATAGTATTATCTATTTAAAATACCTTTGATCTTTCTCTATGGTAAGAGATCTAAGGTCACAAAATAAATGAAATCTCTTACAGCATGCTTGTAACCATAGTCTATTTTCCCTCCCAAAACTAATTGATAATGCTTCATCAAATGTACATATATGGGGATGGGGAGAGTACAAAGAATTTTATTTTACATCATCCCTAAGTTAGAATATTCTTATAAAGGTTACATCTAGAAATGTCATATCCACATGTGAGTCCATAGATTTGAACAACACAGACACTCACAAAGACAGACACACTATTTGGATAATCCAAAAAATACTATTATCCCTAAGGCACAAAAGATATGGAACCAAATAGAGTATATCTTTATTAAGATATCGATACATACATCCCAACAGTTTAAGAACATATATCAGATGAGAGAACCAAAGCATCTAGCTGCAATTAAATTCACCATATAAAGTGGATCACATCATGAGAAGACAATACAACTAGCTCGTAATTGAGTGAAAAATCACCATATCAAGAAGATTTTATTGGAAACATCCATGGAATCTATCCTAGAGAAACCTCATCCCACATGGCTAGAGGTATTTTTACCACTGACTCCACCCATGGGGTTATAAAATCTTTAGTGGGTCTAAAAGATATTTGAAGTGTCTCTAAGTAAACCCCATCCTATATGGTTGGTGGTATTTTTACTATGGATGCCACCTACAATATTTTCAAATCCTTAACGCGTTCAAAAAGTACTAGTGGGGTCCCCACATCAACCCTATCATTAAGGGATGAAGACATTATTATTATACCCAGAGAGAAAATCAGTATTTTCTAGGCTATCTAGTGGTTTCTAGTAGTCACATCACAAGTCATTCATACCACTATGTGATATACCCCTTTCATTTAAGGGATTTTGAATGAGGATATCCAAAGAGTCCCTTAAGATCGGTATTCATAGTTAAAATCTAAGGGAACATCTAATAAAGAAGAGTAAACCCCACAATGTTTACAAGATGAAATGGATCATTGAGAAAAGTGTTTGAAGAGGAGACCTCGATATATCTCTAAAAGGTCTTTCAGGAAATATAAAGTCACTCTTTTACTCAAATGATGATAATGAAATGATTACTACTTACTAGCATGCCACAATTGATTTTACCACTATCATTCTGGTAAATGATATAAATCAAGATACAAACACTAAGCCACATTATGAGGAAATAATTCCTTGAGATGTTGGGGTGTACTAAAATATAGGGCGAGGTTACACATGCCCAGAATCATAGGAGAACCTATAACATGGATCCTATAAATGAAAATTTTACACCCCCTCAAAGACATTTTTTATAGGTAAATAGAAAGGTGTGGCTATGTCTAACTTTATATCAAGAGATCCCAAATACCACTATGGTTAAGAGAATGAGGAATATTATGAGGATAATATATTAAACCTTAGATGAATCAAGGAAGAATTACTCAGGGTAAATATTCCCTCTAGGTATCACCACTAAGAAGAAGTGAATACCTCTCCAACCACTCATTAAAATGGGGCTAATCTACCTGCAAGAATAAAATTGGAGCTCCATGTTGTCTTTGGATCCAGAAAGCCTATCTATTTGAATATGATAATTGATTAGGACCGTGATTTCCCTTAATTATGACCACCACTTACCTCATATTGGGATAATAATATATTCCTAGCTCAAATTGAGATCCAACACCTAGAAAATACTTTAAGACCAAATATATATTAGGTCACTACTCACACTCAGTAGATTTCTCATACAATATTACCATAGAAACCCTTGACACCATTATTTCTATTTCCACTTGAATGGAAGCTATGAAAGCATGGTATGTCCTAGTGTATCCTGAAAAGAAGACATATCCTAAATGGGTGGATTCCACTCCAACCCTACCCAATTTTTGGAATATTGTTTTACAAAACATTGATGAATTTATAGATATGAAACAATATCTTTAACACTTACTATCATGATGAAACCCAATGATGGGTGCATGAGACTAGGAAGAAGAAGATAAACTGAGGTGATTTTTATAGAATCTAGTGTGGACAACTTTTATCTTGTATAATTTTCTACCTTAAGGGTCCATCATAGGCTCGTAAGACCTTCGTCATCAATTAATTTATCAATTTCTCCCCATGATAAGGGAAAAATGGTTTTTGAACTCAAAAAATACTAACAATGTGAAAATAAAAGGGTCATCAACTTTTTATCCTGATGGAAATTCTGGGCATAATCTCTCAATATTCCACTCCCACAAGAGAAACTATTGGATTTTTTTATGGGAACCTTTATTATTAACCACCTATTCTACTGATCTCGTTGAAATATCCAAACAGATTCCATGAGTTTGTAGACATGAAATAATTTCAATATTATTCTATTCAACGAACCATATCCAAATGACTATTGAATCACCCCAAAAGATCTTCATTTTCCAATAACTCTTACCAAGCAATGAAAAAAAAACAAAAAAACTATGTTATGAGGTAAATAATGATCAAGAGTTCCCATGATATGAGTTATATAAAAAAAACCTTTTCATTTTGGAAAGAATAGGTTTTTGGTTACTTTATAAAATCCATGGAAATTATTCTTTTCAAATTACCAGACCCTATGAAACCCATTGAATTTGAACTTAGTGATCATCTTGAATATTTTCCTTTTAATTGGAAGTTGAGCGACGACATTAGACACTACATTATCTTTAGAAACATCATCTATAGTATGGTTTATTCCATATAGGTGATACTGGGAAAGGCTCCAACAAAAGTAGCCCATGTTTCCACCACCTAATAAGAGGAAGTATATGACAAGAAAGAAGTCCCATATAGAAGGGTGTGAAATTTATATGATTGGACGACTTAGAATATAGTTGATCAAAGCTATTCTATTCTTAAGGCATGGATTTGTTAAACATTATAGTGATATAAGCTCGTGAATTATTTAAAGGGATTCTATCAAACCCATCATTTAGAGGAATATGTAACTAGATAGTTTTAATGGGGTACATGATGAAGAGTCTCATCAGATTCCCAAACAAGAAAAAACTCTAATGTATTTCTTTCTCTCATCATTTAAAGAATGGGAACCCCCTTCCAAATGGTATCCTCATCATATGAAGAGTAATTTTTAGTTATATTAATGTCATTAAATTAGAATACCCCTTCTCTAATGATGAATATGTATATGAACCATAGTTCATCAAACTTTATCGTGGGGTTATAGGTTGAGGTCATAAAAGATGATGGAACAGGGGAAGACACAATCATGGTCGAGCCCAGTATTCCTACCACATATCCTTTTAAACAATATATTCAGCCAAATCTCATAGTTAATAACTTCAGAGAGACAAATAGGATCATGTAAAAAACACCAATTCTATAAATATTAATGAAATCCTAATTATATTAGAATACCAATTGGCGAGTGTATGACTATCTGAATATCCTAGATGAATGGGAATGCCATCTCAACCCATCTTGTCAATGACAAGTATTCCTTCAACATCTATTTGATAACCAAATAAATCTACCACAAGAACATCATCTCCAAAGATAGATTATAAGGAGAAACCCAATATTTGGTAGTACTAACTCTGGTGCAGAAGTATGAAATTTTAATATAGTCGGTGGCTATCCCGTCAAAGCCCCACGGTCTTGAATTCTATTCATATTTCAAAATAGATCAAGGAATCATTTTTTTGTGCCCTATAAACTCCATAAAAGTTTTAAATAGTATTAACAATATCTAAGGTGTTTCATATAGAAAATAGTTTTGTAGAATTTCATGATATTATCTCATTCATAGAGAACGATCTAGAAGAAACCATTCAAGGGAACATCAAACCCATGTATGTTTCAAGAAAGTTGGACAATGTTGACATTCTATGGGATCTTATAGATAATGGTTAAAGGATTAATCTTTTACCATTATAAAATATTTTACATTTGGGATATAGTGAGGATAAATTTTCTCCCTTGAAGCTAGCCATTTAAGGGTGTGACAAGAGAGCGAAATATCCCCACAGATAGATCAAACTGAAATCCCAGTTCAGATACCTAGTATCTAATTTCATGATCATGGTTATCCAAAAATAAAAAAATATATAATATTCTAATAAGGATACTATAACTTAATATCCTTATTAATGTTCTATTTTAATACCACCAATCCTTAAATAATGGGACCAATAAAAAAGGTTGGGTTACTATATACCAAGGAATCCCCCTTTTATTCTTATGAATATTAGTACATTGATGATGGTTTCAACAAGAGAGATGGAAATAAACTAGTGATAGAGGGTGAAATGCGAGGTTTTATCCTAATGGTTTCAGAAATTCTCTTACAAACCCATGTATATTTATTAACAATGATTATACATAGTCTATCAACCCGATGGTGGTAGTAACTTTACATCTAGAATGTTTCCACAGACTATAAGATTTACGGGTCCATGTCTATATAATATTATCCATGACTAAGAGAATCCAGAAATGCAACCATCTAATTACATAACGTAAAGTATATATTTTATTAAAATAAATTATAAATAAGTTTTAGGCTATTATTTTTATATAATTTGGACAAAAATAACACCAATAAAAACTCATTCACTTTTTACCAATGGAAATTTCTTTCCATTATAAGAGAAACTGCTTAATCCATAATGATTCTTCAAAATCTCTTATAATTTATCCACAAAAAAACAAATCTATATATTTTAGACTTTCATTTTATTTATAACATGGGGGATTAAGACATAATAAAGGGGTGAACCCAGGTTCCCTATAAGGTTAAACATAAGCATTTGTAATAAAATACCATATGGGAGCATAAGATGCAGGAATGGGTATAAGCGGCAAATAGAATAAACATATACCACACAAATAATATATTATGAATCATGTAATAAGGCTTGGAATATCATAAGACATGAATCAAAATAGTTCGAAAAAATATATCAATAAACATTATCCATGAGATCATAATCATAGGAAAATGTCATGGAAATGTAACATGCCCTGAATCCTATCATAATAAAAAACATTGGAATAAAAATAATGCATGTGAAATTACAACGTTGTGAACCAAAAAACTATCCACACTTCATGTCCAAAAATGATCAAAATTTATGTTATGAACAAAAAAAAGAGAACTCTTCAGGTTTTGAAAAAACATTCTTGTTTCATATTGCGAACAAAAAAAATTCACATGCTTCCTTTTGTGAAAAAAACAAAGGCATAATCTTCATGTTTTTAACAAAAAAAGTTGATGCTTCATATTTTGATTAAAAAAAGTTCACACCTCATGTTGTGATCAATTTTTTTTACCCTTAAAATTTTTATCTCATGAGATATAAATCCATAACTCATTTATTAGAGATATATATATGATCTCACCCGATATTCATCTACACATATGTTCTCCACAAGAAAAAATTCTAAATATCATAAATAATCCATGAATAAATATTGGGTTTCTTAAAAATTTCAAAAAAACCACATAACATGGACTTAAAAAATAATAGGATTTCAAAAATCACATTTTTTAAAATAAATCATATCAAATTAACATATATAGGGTGATTAAAACCTCACATTATGTATGAAAAAATTTGGGACGTAAATAGAAGTGAAAATATAAAGTCTTTCACAAAACAATTTAAAAAATTATTATAAAATATAAAGTAAAAATATATTTTAAAAACATTCTTTCAAAGTGAAATAGAATTGTAAAACCCCAATATTTATATATATTTCCTTTAAAATAAACTTGATGCATTGGATAGCTTTAATTATATGAAACCCTAAATCTAAATAAATTATGATATAGTAATCCTTTATAACCTAGTCATTAAATTTGAAGGTATGAATAGTAATGAACATATTATGAAAAATATATATAATGGTCTTAAATAGTGAAAATTTATCAATTAATTCATAATAAATAAGTAATCAATTTTTAGAAAAGTAATTTAATGCTTCAAAAATATGTTTTCCTTGAAAAGGGTTTTTATTAAATTTTTGGTAAAGAAAATTATAATTAATTTATACCATTTTTAGAAATTTTATTTTTGAGAATTAATATCCTTTTTTAATATTCATTCCAATATTAGGTTATGATTAATTTTTATAATTTTTCTAAAAAGTTTTATTCTATAGTGAATTGTGAAAAATCTATATCTTTGTAAAAATGTTAATTTAATCTCAAGTAAAAGTAAAATAATGTTTTAAATTTTACCTTAAATTGATAAAATTATCCTTTAATTATACATAATAAAATGAATAACATATTAATCATCATTTTAATTTATTTTTTCTTAAGTTAATTTTTTTCCTTAAAAATAAATTTTTATAAAATTTATTTTTATACACAGAAATTGTTTTTATATTATTAAATTAAACTAATATATATTAATTAATTTTTTTACTAATATTTATAGAAAATATATTAAACAATATATTTAAAACTTTATATTATGGTTTTTACAAGTAAAATAATGGATGTAAATTATTTATTATTATTAATAATGGATTTTTCTAAAATGAGTTTATATTTTGGTTTGAGAGATTATTTAATATTAAATTAGTTTAATTATAAAAATTAAATCTAGTAAAATAGAATCTATATTTGGAATAATATTAATCAATATAATTTAATAGGGTCAACTTAATTTTTTTTTCATAGTTAATAGTAAAAACAATAATTTTTTGTGACCATAGTTAAGGTTAAAATTGGTTTACCATAGGGATAAACCAAGAGATAAAAGTATGATTGCCGCAAAAACTTTTATATTTTATATTTAAATAATATATTTCAACCTTATATTAACCTACATTTGAATAACATTTTATTTGGAGCTATTTGACCATGAAAGTGACCTTATATCATTGAAATATTTTATGAAGTTCTATGTGTGTACCACCCCTCACGTATAAAAGTAAACATCTTATACTCACTTAATCACAACATTGGAGTAGTTTATCTTTTGATAATACTTAATAAAAATCCCTTCCTAGAATATTTACCTTCATTCTATATATTATGTTCTTCTCTTGTGACCAATTCTTCAAGGATTAATGTGTAATCCAATTGAGGTCTCTCAAATAAGAGGTATAGATCTTAATCAACCTCTTTCAATTTTAGATTTTCTTATACTTCCTATAAACATGGTTTAGAAATTAAAAATATTATTAATATAGTAAAATAAATATATTTATATATTATTATGATGATATAACAACCATTTACCACCTCCTATCCATCAAATGGGTGATGAAAGTATCGATTGTGTGTGCGTGTGGACTACCGCCTCTACATAGAAATATGATTAATTTTACATCCCCATATTTAATATTTTGTTATTATTTGATATTTAATATATATATATATATATATTATCTTTATTATATAATAAATTTTATACAAAGGTGAATTATATTTTTCCTTCTAGCCATCAAAAAATTGAAGCATCCCTCATGCATACGTATGGGATACCATATCTGTGTAGTGATGTAATTCATTTTTCATCACCTATTTATATGAATAAATTTAAAAATTTATATAATGAATAAATTTAATATTTATGTCATGATTAAAATTTTGATGTTGGAGGAACTGTGATCAAAGTGTAAGGATTAAAACCTCCAAACCAAAACATACATGAAAAATGATGGAATTAACACATGAAATGATGATTATAATGAAAGATTGTTAATGGGAGGATGATAATATGTTATAAGTAAAACATGTATTATATTATAGGAATTATTTAGTTTCTAGTATATAATTATTACAAATTAAATATATTATACATGTGGTTAGAGCGCTTATAAAAAAATATGGACTTGAGGTATGGTTTTATGTCACAATCTCATTTTTTCCAAGATACTAAATACATAAACATTAAGATGATAAAATTATATGATATATCTTTAAAAAATATCATTTATCTTACAATCCTATTATAATTTATATAGATTAAAAAAAAATTCTTCCATTTTACCCTCTTTTTGTACTCAAGAGATTTAAAAGAGTGTTTTTAAGGAAAAAAGACTTCATTTCTCTCTTCAGTTAGGAATATTTTCCTCCATGTTCATATTTTCATTAGAAATGTAACACCCCGAGCTTCCACGGTACGCTTCTCTTTGAATAATACAGTAGCGTGTGTTGTACGCAACTTCGAGTTCTAACACACACCACAACCAATCAAACTAGCCGTTATGAATAGTAATACCTACTTTTTGAAATTATATATATTTTATATTTCATAATGGACTTCATTTTTGGATTCAGAATATCGAATTTATCCTAGGGTGAAATTTTGGAACTTTTCGGATAACACTTATATTTTGATGAATAGAGAAAATTACTAAATTTTAATTAAAAACAACTTTTTTAATCGAAATAATTTATATTGATAAATTATGAATTTGAGTGGTTTTAAAGTATATTTAGAATATATTTTTACCATTTAATATAATTTTGGTCATTGTACATAATTTTACAATTAAACCGGAAATAAACAAGTGTTAATCTTTTGATAGTTATTATCTCTTAAAAACACGCTTTTTGTTTTAACAACGGGAATTAATTTTAAATTAATTTCTGCCACTTCTATGTTTTGAATATGGAAAAATGGATTCCATATTTGGAATCAGGATTTTCATATTGTGTAAATAGGTAACTTTTATTTTTAGCCATTTTGAATAATTACTGTGGTAAATATTTTATTTACCATGGTTAAGGGTAAATCAGGTAAATAAGGGTTAAAAAATAATATTATAATAATACTAAATTACCCTAAAACGTGTCCTAGACTTATTGGTTGATACATGTTCGACCATAGGCATCTTTGGGTCGATTTTGGGACCCCATGGAGCCACTTTTAGGTGACAGGGACACTTTATTTTAATTAAGTTAAAATGAATACAAAAATGATACAAGCATATATCTTTTAGAAAAACAATTTTTACATAGGGTTATATATGTTTGATTTTCGACTATAAATATTCATTAGAAATTTAAAAAGAGTTACTACATAATGATATTTTATTTATAATTTTTAGAGATTACATAATGTAGTTTATTTATGACACAATAATGATGAAATAATTACCATAATAATGAAAATTTAAAATAATTGATATTATAAATACCCAAATAAATATAATTTGAGACTTTTATTGAATTAAACTAATTTTATAGGTTAATATGACATATTAAGATTTATTTAATTGACTGTTTTATAAGTAATCATTCTGTTATGAGTTTAAAAAAATCATTTATTGAATAGTGTCAAAATTGACATAAAAGAGTTTTTAAAACAAATATAATATTATTAATTGATATTAAATTCCTAAAAATCTAAGGTTCGTCCAAGAGACTTATATCATGACAGTTGTATCATTAATGGACCACTTGGGGGTCTCTTGGATGTATATAGTAAGTTTATTAACCATATAATATAAAAATACAAAGAGACATTGTAAAAGTGAAACTAATTAACTTAGAGTTAATACTTAATGATAAGGTTAATATAGTAACCCAAACCTGTCTAAATTATATTGGTTGAATTTTTTTCGACCCATAACCACCTTAAAATTTAAATAATAAACTTTGGAGACTTTAGAAACCGAATATGAATTTATTATAAATTAATATTTCTTGATTTTCCAAAGGTGCCCCTCACCCCTCTTATAAAAGGGCACTCCCCCTTCTCATTACTTCACACCTTAAAAGCCTTTTGGATCGGCCAAACTCTACCCAAATACTTTCTAAACTTCTCTCACTACAACCTAGAGGTCTTAGTTTGATCCGAAATCCAACCTAAGGAGCCCTTTTGATCAAATCAAAAGGAAGAACCCGAAGAAGAGGTAATGATTTCACCACCCTTTTCCAAGTTCCTTTCTTCTTCCACTTCTTCTTCCTTTGTTATTACCATTCTAAAATAATAACTGCAGTATAATATATATACTGTGATGTTATTATGAATATGGTACAACCATATTAAATATTCTATCCATCCTTTGAATAACATGTCACCATACGTGCGTACGTACGGCTTACCGTCTCCACGGCATGGTGTAATTGTTATTCAATAAATTATTATTTGGATGGGTATAATAATGATGTGTAAATCATGTAAATAATAAATATAACATGATAATGATTCTGTATATATTACATAACATCCAATTATATATTATTTTAATATCAAAAGAATGATATTTTCGCTCGTGCGTACGTACGTATTACCGTCTCCACGACGTGATGAGATTCATTTCCAAGTTCACCATTCATCGATGATTATAAAAATATATATTACTAATAAGTATGTAATATATGACATAATAATGCTACTGGAGATATATATATATATATATATATATATATATATAAGGATTTATGTACTTACATATATCTTATTCACTTACTTCCGTTCAATACTATATGAAAACAGAAACAACGTTTATGCGTACGTACGGACTATCATCTCCATAAACGGTGTTTTCCATTTCATATATATATCTATTATACATATTTATATTCTAAATATATATGATATATTTATCATGTTTTATATTCTGGAAGTATTTAAATCATGATCTAAGTGATACAACCAAGAGTGACAAGTTAAAACACGTACGATAAAGAAAGTGATTATTACCCGAAATGTTAACTTAACATGGAAATTATTACTAAATGGGTAACATAAAGTCATAAATGAATCATGTATGATATCATAAATATTAATATGGTTCTGGTATAATTTAATAACATACTACGATCTTATTACAGGAGGTTAAACATACCCTCGACTAAAGGAAAATGCAAGGTAAGGGGTTTTCATCTCACTCCTTATTCCCGTGAGATTCATGCCATATTGCCACCATTACCTTTTTTGTGGTGTATGTACTGCCCATAATTATATTCTTTGTGTAATACACTTTAATTTATGAGTATTTACATATTCATTGTATGATACCTCTTTCATGGGTTCTATGTTTCATAAGTTACCAAATTGGTAAGGGTTTATTTCGCAATCTCTTCATTATCTGAGGTTGTTTATATGTAATAATCTACTGGGATTTCCTTATCATCCACATCCATGTTTCATAAAAATGTATTTCAATTTTTTTTAATATTTACTAGAATATGGGTTAAATTCATTTATACCCTTGTTGACTTTTATAAGTGGTTTATAAAGGAATTTTTTTGTGGTTTTCCAAACAAGGTCCTTTTTAACCTTTTTTTGACAAAATTAAGGTAATAATGTTTTTTTAACTTATACGACGAGTGCGGTTATTCTCCGCCATTATTACACCTCTGAAGCTTCCTTCACAAGCTTATAAAGATATTTTCAAAATAAAGGTTTTCTCTATAATTATGCAACATTTAAATGATTAAAAAAAAGATATATTTCTCTCAAATAGTATTGATTTAAACTATGTCAACATCCTTTGATAAATTTTAAACTTGTTTCAAGTTGATTTATTATGATACAAATCATCCATATTGTATTTAAGGTTTTGTGATATTTTTGACTATGGATGAGTTATTTCTATGCCATTAATGGTTTATGATTAAAGTTTTGACATTTTGTATGTTAGTTTTAATAAGAATGTTTATGTTATATTTCATCCTCTTCTTAAGATGAATGTGTTGGACTAGTATGTTCTGGGTTGGAGACCGGTAAAAGTAAGCCCTCCGGGTTGGTGTCCGGTTATTAGAGGTACTCCGGGTTGGTGTCCGGTTATTAGAGGCACTCCGGGTTGGTGTCCGGTTATTAGAGGCACTCCGGGATGGAGTCCGGTTACAGAGGCTCTCCGGGTTGGGTTCTAGTTACAGTTATCCCTTAGGTCTTGGAACGAGGCCTCGATACAGAAGTTAAATTTCGGCATCATGCATTCCATCATTATGAAAGTGGTTAGTGATATTGCATGTGATTATTAAATAAGTAGAATATCCATGTGAATAAGTAAATGGCATTATTTCATTTTATTTGAGCCATATTATGCTGAAGTTCATGTTTAAAAGGATTTTGTTTTAGTTTTATACATTGCCTTAAATGTTTATTGTTATTTATGAAAGTTACCACTGTATTGCTTACCCTTACTGAGCATTTGATCTCACCCCTTTCTATGTTTTATTTTTCCCAGGATTCCAAGAAGTGTAATGTGATTGATATGCAGGGTTAAGCCAAGGGAATAATGGCATTCATAAAGATTATTTATGTTGTTTTGTACGTCATAAAGTGAAAATGTAACATTCATGTATGCGATCTATTTTTCCAAGACTGCTAAACTGATCGGTCCTTCGGGACTTGATTCCTTGTAATCATGACAATGTATTAAAATAATGCACCGACTCTGGGTAACTGGGGTTGGGGCGTTATAGTTGGTATCAAAGGAAGTTTAGCAATAACCTTGGAAACTAGATTTAGATAAACTCTGATTAGAGAACGTAGACCTAAGATGAACTTTGAGGATTAGTATAGAAGAACTTCCTAGAATTTTGGTATTGTAGAGATTTTGTGAGTTTTCCGAGCAATACATCCCTGTCTGGATACGAGCAGGTAGAGGTGGCTCTGGAACAGATGTACCTAGGGGTAAAACCCGAAAACACCGCTTTGAGATAGACTCGAACAAGAACTGGTGCACAACAACGGGCCTTGCTGCACTCTTGGTTACGACACTCCCGGGGGATATGCTTAGGATAATTATCATTTTCTTTACAACCCATTATTAAGGTCTAATGAGTATATACTTACTCAATGAAAACATTTTTATGATTATGGATTATATCCATAAACTGTTCAATTTGTGTTAGGTATTTTAAAAGATTGGTAATTATTCATTGCAATTCATAAACTGAACTAGTTTATGCTATTGTATAGAAATGGCACCCAGTAGAAGGAATGTGAACTCCCATAATACGTATGATCCAAAGAGTAAGAAGGATCGTATCTTTCATGGTCCTATGCCAGAATTTAGAAGGGAAATTGTTTCCCACGTATTATCATCATACGATGAAATAGTATCATGTGTTGATAATATGAGTAAATAATTCTCGGAGTCCTATTTCTTTGAAGGGAATCAAGATAAGAAAAGTATGGAAGAGAGAAATATGGGTAAAGGGAAGAGGGAAAAGAAGAATTTTCCCATATGTGATAACTGTGGGAAGAAAAACCCTAGAACTTCCCTAAAAGGAATGGCAGTTTGTTATAAGTGTGGAGGAAAAGGGCACAAAGTACGTGACTGCAAGGGTAAGAAAATGGTTTCAAATGTACAATGCTTCATTTGCAAGGAGTTTGGACACTACGCGAACCTATGTCCTAGTCATCAGACTATTCCACAAATGATGCTATTGGATAATAATCATGTTATGATACTACCACAGATGAAGAGGAATGACTAGTGTTCTTATGTTGTAATTTTAGAATTATTTCATTTAAGTGTTTTATCAATAATTTTCTGGAAATAAATAAGGATTGTACTGCAGTACTATTTAATTAAGGATTTGAGATTTTATGGTACTAATAAAAGTGACTCCACAACGAGTTAATTTTTTTTGGAAATTACATGGTTGAAGGAAAGATAAACCTTAATATGTTCCTAATATTGATGTAGTGATTTTGGAATAAGATATGGTTGATTTTGGTAATTCAGGATGTTGCGGTGTTTTAAAAGAATATACGATGAAGGCGTTCACATGTTATTACCTGAAAAAAAGGATCCTCATTATGTTTAACTTCCTTGTAAATTTTGGACTATGAGTTTGGATAATATTATTTTGGATAAGTCTAATGGTTGGAATGGATTATGTTTGAGAGGTTATTTTTTTGTATTTTTATAAAAGGAAAACACGCAGACCGTGTGAAGACCCATCGTGTTAGACAAAGCTATGGGAATCGAAACCACAACGATAGTGAAATTGGGATTTATCACCTACCATTGTGCTACATGATGTTCTGGGATGGTATAATGTATTTTTTATATATAAAGGGTCTGATATGTGAAATATAAATTCATTATATTTAGAACCCTATACGATTAGGATAAATAGAGTATTTTTGAGTTTTATTATGTTTTGGGGTGAAAGATGAGTTTTTGGTAGAAATTTATTAATGGATAAAACTCTAATTATAAAGTAATTATATCTCTTTATGATCTTATCCAATCTCATAAATAAATTCCTCAACATTATGAAAAGGAACTTAGAACAAAAATGTTGCCCTAGATGGTACCTTAGATCATCACTAATTTATGGCTTTGGGATTGTTGGCCTTTTCATAGCCATGTTCTCTACAAATCTCCATCAGATAATTGATGGTTAGATTTCTCTTCCATATCCATATTTCCCTACATGGAACCCTAGTATGAGTTATTTTCGGTAATCTTCATACTTTACTGTCTTTATTTTAAATAGAGGCCTCATTAATACATTTTTTGATGTGGGATTTCAACTAAGATATTTTGAAACTTCAAAAATGTGTTATCGTAATACCTTATGTTTTGTTGAACCGATGGTATTTTAAATCAACATAGATTGATGAATTTAAGGACCTAAATTTTAAACTTGTTTGTGATTGATGACCTCAATCACTACCTATAAATATTTACGTTTTCCTCCAATTATATGTCTCTAATTTCCACCAATGTTCTCCTAATTGATATCATAATTTGGTGGTGACCCTTTCATTTCTCTTTTCCTCATATTAAGACTAAATTTTAGTAAACAAATTTCCGATGTGGGTTTTTTCCACAAAGATATTTTCTATTTTCAACCTTTATTTTCAAAGAACAATATCAAATTGCGAGGACTCAATTTTTTTAAGGAGGGGATAATGTAACACCCCGAGCTTCCACGGTACGCTTCTCTTTGAAAAATACATTAGCGTGTGTTGTACACAACTTCGAGTTCTAACACACACCACAACCAATCAAACTAGCCGTTAGGAATAGTAATACCTAATTTTTGAAATTATATATATTTTATATTTCAAAATGGACTTCATTTTTGGATTCGGAATATCGAATTTAGCCTAGGGTAAAATTTTGGAACTTTTCGGATAACACTTATATTTTGATGAATAGTGAAAATTATTAAATTTTAATTAAATACAACTTTTTTAATCGAAATAATTTATATTGATAAATTATGAATTTGAGTGGTTTTAAAGTATATTTAGAATATATTTTTACCATTTAATATAATTTTGATCATTGTACATAATTTTACAATTAAACCGGACATAAACAAGTGTCAATCTTTTGATAGTTATTATCTCTTAAAAACACGCTTTTTGTTTTAACAACGAGAATTAATTTTAAATTAATTCCTTACACTTATATGTTTTGAATTTGGAAAAATGGATTCCATATTTGGAATCAGGATTTTAATATTGTGTAAATAGGTACCTTTTATTTTTAGACATTTTGAATAATTACTGTGGTAAATATTTTATTTACCATGGTTAAGGGTAAATCCGGTAAATAAGGGTTAAACAATAATATTATAATAATACTAAATTACCCTAAAACGTGTCCTAGCCTTATTGGTTGATACATGTTCGACCATAGGAATCTTTGGGTCTATTTTGGGACCCCATGGAGCCACTTGTAGGTGATAGGGACACTTTATTTTAATTAAGTTAAAATGAATACAAAAATGAAACAAGCATATATCTTTTAGAAAAAAATTTTTTACATAGGGTTATATATGTTGGAGTTTCGACTATAAATATTCATTAGAAATATAAACATATTTTCTACATAATGATATTTTATTTATAATTTTTAGAGATTACATAATGTAATTTATTTATGACACAATGATGATGTAGTAATTACCATAATAATGAAAATTTAAAATAATTGATATTATAAATACCCAAATAAATATAATTTGAGACTTTTATTGAATTAAAATAATTTTATAGGTTAATATGACCTATTAGGATTGATTTAATTGACTTTATTATAAGTAAACAATCTTTTATGAGTTTCAAAAAAATCAATTATTGAATAGTGTCAAAATTGACATAAAAGAGTTTTTAAAACAAATATTATATTATTAATTGATATTAAATTGCTAAAAATCTAAGTTTCTTCCAAGCGACTTATATCATGATAGCTGTATAATTAATTGACCACTTGGGGGTCTCTTGGATGTATATAGTATGTTTATTAACCATATAATATAAAAATACAAAGAGACATTGTAAAAGTGAAACTAATTAACTTAGAGTTAATACTTAAAGATAAGGTTAATATAGTAACCCAAACCTGTCTAAATTATATTGTTTGAATGATTTTCGACCCATACCCACCTTAAAATTTAAATAATCAACTTTGGAGCCATTAGAAACCGAATATGAATTTATTATAAATTAATATTTCTAGCTTTTCCAATGGTGCCCCTCACCCCTCTTATAAAAGGGCACTCCCCCTTCTCATTACTTCACACCTTAAAAGCCTTTTGGTTCGGACAAAATCTACCAAAATACTCTTTCAACCTCCCTCACTACAACATATAGTTTTTAGTTTGATCAGAAAGCCAACCTAAGGAGCCCTTTTGATCAAATCAAAAAGAATAACCCGAAGAAGAGGTAATGATTTCACCACCCTTTTCCAAGTTCCTTTCTTCTTCCACTTCTTCTTCCGTTGTTATTACCATTATAAAATAATAACTCCAGTATAATATATATACTTTTATGTTATTATAAATATGGTACAACCATATTCATTATTCTATCCATCCTTTGAATAACATGTCACCATACGTGCGTATGTACGGCTTACCATCTCCACGTCGTGGTGTAATTGTTATTCAATAAATTATTATTTGGATGGGTATAATAATGATGTGTAAATCATGTAAATAAAAAATATAACATGATAATGATTCTATATATATGATATAACATCCAATTATATATTATTTTAATATCAAAAGAATGATTTTTCGCTCGTGCATACGTACATATTTTCTTCTCCACGACGCGATGAGATTCATTTCCAAGTTCACCATTCATCGATGATTATAAAAATATATATTACAAATAAGTATGTAATATATGACATAATAATGCTACTGGAGAGAGATATATATATATAAGGATTTATGTACTTACATATATCTTATTCACTTACTTCCGTTCAATACTATATGAAAACAGAAACATCGTTTATGCGTACGTACGGACTACCGTCTCCATAAACGGTGTTTTCCATTTCATATATATGTCTATTATACATATTTATATTCTAAATATATATGATATATTTATCATGTTTTATATTCTGGAAGTATTTAAATCATGATCTAAGTGATACAACCAAGAGTGAAAAGTTAAAACACGTACGATAAAGAAAGTGATTATTACCCGTAATGTTAACTTAACATGGAAATTATTATTAAATGGGTAATATAATGTCATAAATGAATCATGTATGATATCATAAATATGGTTATGGTTATGGTATAATTTAATAACATACTACGATCTTCGTACATGAGGTTAAACGTACCCTCGACTAAAGGAAAATGCAAGGTAAGGGGTTTTCATCTCACTCCTTATTCCCGTGAGATTCATGCCATATTGCCACCATTACCTTTTGTGTGGTGTATGTACTGCCCATAATTATATTCTTTGTGTAATACACTTTAATATATGTGTATTTACATATTCATTGTATGATACCTCTTTCATGGGTTGTATGTTTCATAAGTTACCAAATTGGTACGGGTTTATTTCGCAATCTCTTCATTATCTGAGGTTGTTTATACGTAATAATCTACTGGGATTTCCTTATCATCCACATCCATGTTTCATAAAAATGTATTTCAAAACATTTTTACTATTTACTAGAATATGGGTTAAAGTCATTTATACCCTTTTTGACTTTTATAAGTGGTTTATAAAGGAATCTTTCCGTCGTTTTCCAAACAAGGTCATTTTTAACCTTTTTTGACAAAATTAAGGTAATAATGTTTTTTTAACTTATACGGCAGGTGCGGTTATTCTCCGCTGTTATTACACCTTTGAAGCTTCCTTCACAAGATTATAAAGATATTTTCAAAATAAAGGTTTTCTCTATAATTATGCGACTTTTAAATTATTTAAAAAAAGAGATATTTCTCTCAAATAGTATTGATTTCATCTATGTCAACATCCTTTGATAAATTTTAATCTTGTTTCAAGTTGATTTATTATGATACAAATCATCCATATTGTATTTAAGTTTTGTGATATTTTTGACTATGGATGAGTTATTTCTATGCCATTAATGGTTTATGATTAAAGTTTTGACATTTTGAATGTTAGTTTTAATACGAATGTTTATGTTATATTTCATCCTCTTATTAAGATGAATGTGTTGGACTAGTATGTTCCGGGTTGGGGACCAGATAAAGTAAGCACTCCGGGTTGGTGTCCGGTTATTAGAGGCACTCTGGGTTGGTGTCCGGTTATTAGAGGCACTCCGGGTTGGTGTCCGGTTATTAGAGGCACTCCGAGATGGAGTTCGGTTACAGAGGCTCTCCGGGTTGGGTTCCGGTTACAGTTATCCCTTAGGTCTTGGCACGAGGCCTTGACACAGAAATTAAAGTTCTGTATCATGCATTCCATCATTACGAAAGTGGTTAGTGATATTGCATGTGGTTATTCAATTAGTAGAATATCCATGTGAATAAGTAAATGGAATTATTTCATTTTATTTCTGCCATATTATGCTGAAGTTCATGTTTAAAAGGATTTTGTTTTAGTTTCATACATTGCCTTAAATGTTTATTCTTATTTATGAAAGTTACCACAGTATTGCTTACCCTTACTGAGCATTTGAGCTCACCCCTTTCTATGTTTTATTTTTCCCAAGATTCCAAGAAGTGTAATGTGATTGATATGCAGGGTTAAGCCAAGGGAATAATGGAATTCATAAAGATTATTTATGTTGTTTTGTACGTCATAAAGTGAAAATGTAACATTCATGTATGTGATCTATTTTTCCAAGACTGCTAAACTGATCGGTCCTTCGGGACTTTATTCCTTGTAATCATGCCAATGTATTAAAATAATGCACCGACTCTGGGTAACTGGGGTCGGGGCGTTACAAGAAAATTATAAATAATGTTATTAGTATTATATAATTTTTAATTAATTTAATTATTACACATTATTTACTTTTTATAAAAAAAAATTATTGTGATATTCCTTACATTCTCTGAATGAGGTACTTCTGATTTTTTACAGATAATGTGAAAGTATTTTTTTTGTGTTTTAACATGCACTACCTGAACAGATTTCTAAAATTTCATTAATACACTTTTATTTAAATATAAATTTATATGTTTACTTATTTATTTATAAATAAAATGTTTTCATTAGTATTTTTTGAACTCATAGATATTAACTATGTTATTGAAAATCGAAAATGGAATATTTCTCAGAAAATTTTCTAATCATATTTTGATGGTATTTTTGATGTATAAAACATACTATTTTGATTCTTATGAATTATTGAGAATATGATAGTATGTAAACATATTAAATATTTCTCTGGATGGTTTGTGATTATGATGATGAAATATTTATAAAACATATATCCTTTCCATGGGATGTGACATAAGGTTATGATGGATGTTTTATAATCATGTGGCACACATATTTATGGTTTTCATTATGTTATGGGAGGGATCATAATTATATAGACCACAAATGCATTGGGTAAGGAAGTATATATCATGATATATTAATGATTGGAATGGAGAGTGAACCCAGTTTAGTAAGGTACATTTTCTAATTAGATAATCTTGGGAGTGAACCATTATTAAGGAAATGATGGAATTAGGAGTTAACCCAATCTACTATGATATTATTTGTAGGGATCATTAAATAATGAAATGATTTTATGTTCTTATTTTCATTCAAAAAACTCATGCCTTATCCTTATATTTTGTTATAATGGCTCATGAGGGATTATAGATGACTACACAGTTTTATGTCTTATGTATTTTGATTAAAAAGCCTTATTTCATGATTCATGGATATAGAGCTTCGACTGATTGGGTATGATTATTATAATTTTTTATCATGTTCTCATACCGTTATATACATCTTATGAACACTTTTGATCTCTGATGGATATATATTTTTTTACCATTTATAATTATCTGAGCTCACCCTTTCTTATATTCCCCAGGTTATGAATAAAGTCTTTAAGTAAGATATGTTTGAGAAGTGTTCTAATTCTATAAAACTTAATGGTAAGTAATGTATATCCTTTATGAAATAGTTTTTTATGTGTCCAATTTTCCGAATACATTAAACCTTTATTGTTATAGCATGGATCATATTGTTATTTAATAAATAATCATTTAATAATATGTAGTATGATATTATGAAATATTTGGGTCATTATATTTGTTATTAGAGTAATATTTAGTTACCATTAGAAGATAGGATGATAAAAGTTTAGTAAAGACCCTTAGGATAAGACTAAGTATAAGAGAATATCATAAGTTATAGTAAATTAAGGAGTGTGGTTTTCCAAGAAAACACATCTCTACATAGTTACTAGAAAGTGGATGTGGATGTGGAATAGATGTACCTTGGGGTAACTGTAGAGACCTGAAGCCTGACGTACATGGACATTACATTACTTTTGAGGAATGCTTAATACATAACAAAAACAGACACACAAGGACCGTAATAGTTTAGTGTCATTGGAAACTCGGAATATAATCATCTAATCATGGGAAAGATCTTCAACATCTCCCATAAAGATCTCCCCTTTTTTTCTCACCTAAAACCTTTTTTTATATCCTGGGGAAAAGAAAACATAAAAGGGGTGAGCTCAAATTCCCAGTAAGGGTAAACATATAGAACATAAAAAAATCAATAAACATTTGAATGCAAAAACTTGAACATAAAATCTAAACATCAAAATCATGAGCAACAACACAAATCATGGAAGTACATAAGCCATAGATCATAAATGAACATTAGTCATGATACACTTGCATGGTAATAAAACATGTAATTTTGAAATCCATTAAGCACATGTTATGATTTCCGTAGTAGCCAAGGCATTGCTGCCAAGACCATCTTAGTGGACAAAGTCCCATTCTGAATCGAGTTCACTCCTCGTTACAGTCCTGTAACACTGAACCGGATTAACATACCATTCCAGCCATGTCTATCTCATGAGATATAAATCTTTACCCAATGCATTGGAGGGAGATATAGGTCACACCCATCTCATAATGAAATCATTCTAACTTGTGCCACAACATAAACATATATCATTCATCATAACCCAATGAAAAAAATGGGTTTCGTAAACATCATTCCATCATCACATAATCCATATAAAAGAAATGGATATCATTTCATAATAAGAAATTTGAAACCATGTAAATCATAGAGGCATTATACTTGAAACATAAACATATGAAATAATGTCATCTTAGATGGAAAAATGGTTTTGATAAAACACTTGAAATGAATTCTTGAGGAAAATATCCTTTCTTCTTCAAAATCATTTTCTTTTCACAAAATGCCATGAAATTTTAAAAGAAAAGTATTTTGTTGAAAATAGTCATAAAATATTTTGGAGGAAGCTTCATGAAAATAAGTCTTTATAAATATGTAAAAGTCCTTTCATGCCGTATAAGTTAAAAAAAATTCTTCTCGTACTTTTGCTGGAAAAGTAAAAAAAAGGTACCTCGTAATGTAAACAATAGAAAGATTCCTTACATACCATGTAGTAAAAGTCAAAAATGTGTAAAAAAGACATTAAAAATACATGAATACACTTTTATAAAACATGGACATGGATGATAACAATGACCCCAGTAAATACTTACGAATTAGCAATCTCAGATAAAAATGAGATTTGCAAAATTATCCCTTACCTTAGGTCCGATATGCTTCGTACGTATCCGAACCTCCTGTATAATGATTTAAATAATGTCATTGAATTATTACAGAATCATATTCATTGTTATGATATCATATATGGTCCACTTATGACTTTTTATTACACGTTATTTTGTAAATTTCATGTCAAAGCAACGTTTTGGTTAAAAGGTTTTATTTATCGTACGTGTATGGCATTGTTGTTCTTGATATTACTACTACTTATATAATGATTTAATTACTTCCCGAATTTAAATCATGATATATATATCATATATTCTGTATACATAAATATATATAATACATAGATAAATGAAATGAAATACACCGTTCATGGAGACGGTAGGCCGTACGTACGCATGAACGCTGTTTTCTTTTCCTTATTGACTTGAATGGAAGTAAGTAGATGAAATATATATATATATATGTATACATAAATCCAGTAGCTTAATTATGTCATATATTTCATTATTATTCATTATATATAATTTATAATCATTCTTGAATGGTTAATCGTGGAAAATGAATCTCATCGCGTTAGTGGAGACGGTATTCCATACGTAAGCACGAGGGATGATATCCTTCCCATGATTGTGGAATTGTATTGGAGTGTATGTATACTATTTCAAAAATCAACACCACTTTAAAATTATCATATATA
This sequence comes from Viscum album, assembly GCA_963277665.1. Lineage (NCBI taxonomy): Eukaryota > Viridiplantae > Streptophyta > Magnoliopsida > Santalales > Viscaceae > Viscum > Viscum album. The sequence goes on along the minus strand of OY728167.1, from coordinate 265,059,174 downwards.
GTTATTTATTTGCACCATTATACCCATCCAAGTAAGGTGGTGCTGGAAAATAGATTACACCACGGCGTGGAGACGGTATTCTGTACATACGCACGCGCGGTGATTTCCTCTTCCGTAGGATGGATAGATGGTGAAATAGGGTTGTTTCATACTTATAATAAAATATCATTATATGAGTGATACTGATGTTATTTCTTCATTATGAAACAACTAAAGAAGAATAAGTGGAAGAAGAAATAAAGTTGAAAGAATCGGTAACGGACATTACCACTTCTTTGAAGCGCCTCTTTGAGACCTCCTTTTAGGGAACTAAAATTGGTCTTTGAAGAATAACAGGACCTCTAGGATGTTTCTAGGGATGTGGAGAATAGAATTTGGCAGGGGTTGGCCGATCTTGAAGGCTCAATGTGGTGTGAGGAAGAGAGGGAGGAGGTGACTTTTTATAAGGGAGGAGAGGGGCACCTTAGGAAAAACTAAAAATATTATTTTATTATAAAGTCATATTCGGTTTTTAATAGCTCCAAATTGATTTATTTTTAAGCTAAAGTGGGTATGGGTAGAAATCCTATCATCCAATAGAATTAATACAAGTTTAGGGTTCTATTTTAACCTTATCATTTAGATTTAACTTTAAGTTAGATAATTTAACTTTTACCGTGTATTCTTATTTTCTTACACTATAAGGTTAATAAACATACTATAACAAGCCAAAAGAACCACAAGTTGTTTATTATTAATATATATGACCTTATCTAAGTCATTTGGCCGTACCTTAGATTTTTATGAATAAAATAACAATTAATAATAAAATATTTGTTTTAAAAACTATTTTATGTCGATTTTGACACTATTTGGTAATTGATTTTTGTGAAACTCATAACAGAAAGATTAGTTCAGAAAAAGTTAATTAAATCAATAAAAACATGTCATATTAACATATAAAATTATATTAATTCATAAAACGTCTCAAATTACATTTATTTGGGTATTTATAACATGAATTATGTCAATATTTCATTAATAATATAATTACTGCATCATCATTGTGTCATAAATAAATTAAATTATTTAAATTCTAATAATTACAAATAAAATAATATTATGTAGGAAGTCTTTTTGGCTTTCTGATGAAAATTTATTGTCAAATTTATCTTATGTATAACCCTATATTAAAAATGTTTTATTTATTAAACTTTGATTTTAACTATTTTAACTATTCTTTAAATAAAATAATATTAAATTTCCTAATGTAATCCAAGTGGACCTAAAGGGTAATATTTTATCCCTAATTTTGTTTTTGGTCGAATTAGACTTATCCAATAGAATTAGGACATGTGTTAGGGTAATAATAATATCATTTTTACCCTTAATTACCCTATTTACTTTTAACCATTGTAAATAAAAGTAAAAAGTTACTATTCACCAAAAATTATTTTCATCTCATTGAACCACATTTTACATACTGAAATAAACCCTATCTCTCGGATTTTTAAAATTCCACTCAAAGAAGCGACAAAATTAAGTTTTATGTAAATTTGCAAATTCTCCTAGGAGGTGGGTAAAAGATGGTGAAAAGATCAATAAAATTTTTATATATCTAAAATTATTATAAAATGACTCCAATTAATTGAATTGAACTTATATAGGTATTATGTATCAATTTTGACCTGAAATAAATTTAAATAAAATAATTAATTATTTAAATAAAAAGTCGGTTTTTAAATAGTAACCCAGTGTTTTCACTATTAATCAAAAATTGACAATTTTCAGAAAAATACCAAAATTTCACCCTAGGATAATTTCGATATTTTGAATCCAAAAATGAAGTCCATTTTGAAAAATAAAACGTACAAAATTTCAAAAAGTGGGTATTAATATTCATAATGGCTAGTTCATAGTAATATTATAATAATATCTCGTTTAGTGAAACTCGGTATTGCATACTACACACACTATCGAAGAAGGTCTTGATTGCGTGTAATTCAAGCCATGTCAGGGATGTGTGTAGTGCAAGATCCTTTTGGTGTAGCGTACAACACAAGAAATTAATGAAATTAAAAAGAATATTTTTCATAAAATCTCAGGGTGTTACAGTAACAACTTTTTATATGATAGATTGGGTGTTAACAAAAACATCACCGGTGTATGATGAGTGATCCTAATACTTTACACTTGGTTAGACGCTTTGGGTGGAGATGTTTTTTTTTAATTTTTATTCTTTATGAACCATTATGAAGAATTTGAATAGATGATAACCAAAGATAAACTAGGTTAATACTAATCAGTGATAGACTGAAAATAAGGCATCAAGATTTAGAAATTATATAAATGATTTTAATGATTATATGATTTCAAAAAATGATTATTGTTTATAATACTATTATTTTTGGTTTTAGTCTATTTATGGAACAATCAGAAACCATGTTAATCGTTAATGTGACAGATAGTGAAATGATTTTACTCTTGAGAAACTGAATGTTATTTGTGTTGGAATGATGTTTTTTTTCTATTCTTACAAAAATATCTCAATTTTTGAATCCTAATAATATTAAAAATGCGAAATGTAGGGAAAAAAATATTTTTGAGTCCTTTACATTGAAACATCCATATTATTTTTTGGGTTTTTGATTTAATAATTTATATTCAATAGATTCTGACCATTTTAAATATATTTTCTATTCTCTATTGCTTAGAAAATAAAAAGGATATATTAAATATTTATTATCTGGAAGGTGAAGTGGAATAATTGAAGAATATTCTCAAGAATATAATGAAAGTTGAAATTGACTCCATGGAGTGGGAGGAGTTTAATAACATATTTTTTAATAAGTACTTTCCCTATATTATTCATTAGAAAATTGAGAAGGAATTACTTGAGCTAATGAAAAAGGATGATGAATCCATTTGTACCTATGAGGAAAATTTTACAAGACTTGTGAGGTACCATTCAGGTATTATTATTGAATAGGAAATACTTATTTATTCTCATGTGGCTCATAACCATGTCTTCAAAGGATGTTGGCCACAAGAAACTTCAATAGTTATAAAGAAATCATTCTAATAGATATTATGGTTGAAATGGAGACTGGGGTCACATATCAATCTCTAGATTTTGATGAGAAAAGAAAAATGGAATTGAAGGGATATTATAATAACAAATTATATTGAGGGAAGATTATGAGTTTTCAATTGTTCCAAAAGTGTGGAAAGAGTCATGGAGGAAACTTTCATTAGAGTTATTGTAAATTTTTTGAATATAAAAAAGAATGTCAATAGAAAATCGAATGATAAATTAATGGGAAGAAATTAGCTAATGATGAAAATAGAGAGAATAATCAATCTAAAAACAACCCACACTCCAATGTTATCATTGTAAGGAGTGTGGACATTAATATAACAAAATCTATAATATAAGGATTAATGATGTTGATCAATGTAAGCAACCTCTTAATCCCAGATATAATGGAAAATATTATGTGATCACTATTACCGATGTGTGGTATGATAATGAAGAAATAAAAGGTAAACTTAATTTAACACCATTAGGTTTTATAAAACATTTATATTTAAACAAATTTAGTTCTTAGATAGTTAGCATTACATGCAACAACAAGTTTAAACCAACCGCAACACCCGACTAAAATATTATTATTTAATATGATAGTTATAACCTAGATGTTAAATTAGTGGGTAAGAATATTATTATATAATATAAGAAATATATTGGAATTTCCTACATAATATAAATTTATCAATAAATTATTAGTAGATAACCAATAATTTTTTAGTAAAGTTGTTTTATGTTTCAAGAAAATGGCTTCCTAAAAATGATTTTAGTTATTTTTTGTGAGAAACTAATATTAATAATTTCTAGAAATATTTAAATTTTTTAACAATAATAATATAATATTTTAAATATTCATATCAGAATTATCTTAGGGTAAATTTCTAGGATTTTACAGAAAAGATACATTTTCTAGTGAATAATGAAAAATACTGAATTTAATTAAAAATTGTATTTTTGTTTCAAAATTTTAAAAAGTAAAAATTTGTTTTAAAATGGTCTAAAAATAAAATTAGATCTATTATAGCCAGAAGGTCCGAGAGACAAGCAATAGGCCTGCTCCCAACAAAATATTATAACAAAAACAGAAATAAACAGTACAAATCAGCTCAAAAATAGGGACTCTAGCAAAACCGAGAATATAAGACACCATCCCTGTCCCTGCAGACCAAGGAGTCACAATAGGGAGGTAAGGTAAAAGACCAACTGGAGCTAGCTTCTGTAATGGCTCTCTTCGAGAGAACATCAGCGACTTGGTTTGCTTCCCAGTAGACATGAGAGACATCCAAGCAGAGCTGTTCAGCAAGTTTAAGGAAAGAAATCCAGGAGGACATCATTGTCCAGGGAATATTCCGAGACCGATCTTTCAAAATCTTCACAGCAACAGCAGAGTCCGACTCCAACCAAATTCTATGCCAACCATAATGGACAGCATACCTGATCGCTTTGATCATCGCCCAAAGTTCTGCCTCAATTGCCTGAGCATGTCCAACATAATGGAAGAAACAGCCTTTAACGAAGCCCCGATGAGTTCTGAAGACCCCTCCACAGCCAGCAGGACCTGGTGCACCAGAGGCCGCCCCATCAACATTCACCTTAAACCATTCACGGATAGGTGGGATCCATCGGATAAACTTTACCATTCGGGGCTTCCGTTCCCTGCCATGAACACCAAGAGCTCTCAAGAGAACAAAGTCAGATACATCATTATGCATGGAGCCAGTTTGAATTGTCGAGGAAAATATGATGGCTCGATGCATCAGCAGAACACCATCTCTGAAAGAGGGCCTGATGTTATTAAACACAATGTTGTTATGATATTTCCAGATAAATGAGAAAATCGAGACAACAACCAAGAGGAGCAAGGAATTAACTTGCTCGCTAGAACCAGTTTTGAAGGACGACATAAGCAAGGAATCAACAGAGAAAGTATTAAGGGAGCAATGGAAAGCCAACTGCACATGCTCCCAAATCCGAGCAGCAAATTGACAGTGGATGAAGGTGTGAATCAAAGTCTCATCGCTTCTGAAACAAAACTGGCATACCGAAGCAAGGCTGAAGCCTTTTCGCTGTAGCGCGCTTTGGAGGGGCAACCTGTTTTGCCAAATCCTCCAGAGAAGCAGCAGGTCACTGGGCGGTATAAAAGGCCTTTGTAAGCCTTCAATCCATGCGGTCAGAGCATTAACCAAACCAACCTGCAAGTTATAGCAATCTCGAGTAGAAAAACAACCAGTAAGTGCAGGTTTCCAAACAATGATATCAACATCCACATAAATGTAATCTGCAATTTCCAGCCTAAAAGTGTCTGGAATGAGGTTAATAGCAGCCGTATGATCATGTAAATCAGCAATAGACAGTTGCACAAGAGATCCTGAAACTGAAACATGCTCATTGAGGGGAGAGGACAACCATGAAGTACTCCAGCAGTTGAGATGAGAGCCATGACTTACAATCCATTTTGAGTGAAACATAAGACTGGGAAAGGGAGACCTTATTGAGGGCCAAACCGAAGATTTGAGGTATAGACACTTCCCTTTCTGTAACCTGGAAACAAATCTGTCAATCAAGAATTCCATTGAGAAGTCAGGCTTTGCAATAAGTTTCCAAACAAAGTTCTGGATGAGAGCACTATTAAATACTCTGATATCCTTAATGCACTATTAGATCTATTATATTATGAATAATATAATTAAACTAATTAGAAGGAATTTTATAGTTTAATTTGGTATAAAAGCATTGTTATACATAAAAGGCATTTTTGCTGAAACCTATTTTCATTTCATTTTATGCATTTATAATAAAATTAATTTGTTTCAATTAAATGAATTTAGTTTTAAGAAATTATTATTTTTTGGATTCCAAAAGTAAAAGTTATCCCTGTATTGTTTTGACATTTTTTTAAGTAGTTAAAATTTTAACGAATAGTAAAAAAACTACAGTTTTTATGAAATACAACACATTTTATGATATATTTAAGGCATAAAAATTATATAGAAATTTATGAAACATATTAAATGAATAAATTAAGATAAAATAGCGAAAATATCATACATAAATAATTATAAACTTATAAATTATAATTTATTCCATAATCAATATAAAAATCATTTTCAGTGCTGATATCGAGGCTACATGCAGTTTGAAAAGTCAAATTTGGTATCCTAAAGATTATATTTCAGATAGAATTTGACTTTGATCAATGTCATTATTAAATATTAATTATTTTAGATGTTTTTTATTATTATACATGGATTTTGGAGTTATATTACAAGTTTCATATCCAAATGTTGGTGCAATGCTTCTGCATGGATGGAAAAGTCAAAATAACATAATAAATAAGTTGTCATGAAAACAACATGAGTTAAAATACATATTTAGAGAATATAAAGGGATATTGTTTGAATAATAAAATTATTTTAATGATGATAGTATATTTATATTTTTTAGGTATTAAATAAATACCTTAAATTCATATATAACACTGACAGAGTATTAATATGTAACTGACTAACACTAACAAAATATTTATTAAATTAAAGGAAAAATCAAATAAATGATATGTAAAAAACAATAAGTATTTCAATTAGGTATAATTAATGTAATACAAAAAATTTTATATTTATATGTAATTTTATGGATGTATTGAAATATTTTGTTAAGATTTTACTTATTTTCTTGATGTTATTAATGTTACCAAAAAGAACAGTTCTAAAAATTGACATTATTTATATTTTAAAATAAATGATAATTTATTAAGTGATATAAAATTTTTAAAAATAATTTATTCATCTAAGTGACTTGTAAATAATGTATGATTTCAATTATGGTCCATTTATGGGATATTTTTTATTTATAGTAATTATATCGACCCTCAATGAGTAAAAACCTTATTATCACGATAAGTTTGAAAAGTGTTAATGATTTGTTAAAACCAAAAGATAAGGAATAAACATAGTAAAAAACTTGTCAATTTTTTTTGGATGAATTCATTTCTACCCTCATCACCTTGGGCTCTAAAATTAGTGATTCAGTTGAAACTTATCCAAGAAAATTACTTATATTAATTAAAGAAATTTAAAAATGCCCCTCTCTTTTTTACTATATAAAATGTGTTAATAGTGGAGAAAAAGATAATTATGAATGATTATTAAAATTAATTTTGTACACAATGAAATTATTTTCAAGTTGGAAATTTGTTTCTAATATTTATTAATTATTTGATTGCCCTAAATTCTTATACAACACTGATGTAGTATTTCATCAATTAATAAAAATTATTTTAAAATATTTTAAAAATATAAAAATAAAGATAATTTGAGTTATTTAAGGTGTGCATTTAATTTTTTGGGTTAATATAACAATTTATTTTTTAAAGGATCATATTCGAAATTTAACTTTGTATTAATATCTTTTAAGTCAAATTATGTGAATAGTCTTTAAATTTACAGTAATGATATTTTGTGAGAATAATATTTTATTAAATTACTTAGAAACAAAAATTAATATAGGAAAAAGGGATGATATATGGTTGAATATGGTATCACTTATCCATTTATAGGCTATTTGGAACCATTTGGATTTAGAATGAATTTATTGTAATTTAAAATTCCAAAAAGTTCTGAAAGTGCACCTCACCTCAATTATAAAAGGGAACTTCCACCCTCACATATTTAAACTACATTGAGTATTCTAGATTAGAAAATCATTCAAATTTCTATTCTATACTTTCATATCCACATCCTAAATGTTTTTGTCTTCACGGAAGACCAATCCTAGATTCATTTAGAGGATATGTAAAGGAATTGTTTCCAAGAAGAGGTAATCTCCAAAACTGATCTCTTGGTTTTACAAAATTCGTTTCCTCATATAAATATGTTGATTTTATCACAAAATAATTACTTAATTATTTTCAGTGTTATAAAATGTTATTATGATTATTAAAAACTCATTATGCACTATATTTTCTTCTAAATGAAAAGTGAATGTATTGCTCGTGTGTACATACAACTTACTGTCCCCACATACAGATACGATTTATTTCTGATAACTATATTTTATGGACATGTATTATGATTAGTATAATATTTATATTATATTACTATTAAATAAATAAAATTATCAAATTATAATATAAAATCCACCTTATTATCTTCTATACCTTTGGAAAATGATAACGATGTTCATGTGTACATGTGGAATACCACATTCACAAAGCAATGTGATTAATTTAATATTTAAGATTTATATGGACGGATATAATGATATATTTAATTAATATATATGATTAATATAAAAAGATAATTAGTTTTTGAAAGGGAATTAGAATTTACCTTTCATTCATTCCATCCTTAAAAAATGAAAGCAATGTTTATGCGTACGTATGACCAACCATTTCCCTGAACGGTGTAATTAATGTTTCATCATATAACTTAATGGATGACTCTAAATATGAATATATTGAATATATATGATATTTATATCATATATAAAATTATATAGGTGATATAACCAAGGTAAATGTACAAGAGACGAAACTACTGAACCGAAATACTCATGATAAACAAAACAGTTAACACTCGAAAATAATGATTAATTGATAAAAGGGGTGTTGAAATGTTTTAAAGAGATAATATATAAAATTATAAGTATTTAAATTACTTCATATATAAATATAATAAATTTAAATTTATTATACATGATGTTAGAATACATTCTATGTAAGAAAAACTCTAGGTACAAGATTTTTATCTCACTTCTATTTCTATGGGGCAAATTCCATATTTAGAACTTTTTTCCTTTGTGTAGTGTATATAATACCAATTAATGTATTTTATGATACATATTTAAATTTTATGTGGATATACATATCCACATATTTGTATTTACTTCTTTTGGTTTTGATTCAAAAGTTACCAATGTGGTAAGGTTTTTATTTCACAATATTATAAATATTCGAGATTATTGATGTTTAAGTATCCTGTGGGGAATATTATTATCCCATATTCATGTTTTATGTTTTTTAAGAATATATTTACCATTATAATATGATTGTTTAAATTCATCTTTACCCATGTTTTACTTTTACAATACAGTTTGAAAGAAATTTTGTTATCGTTTTCCAAATAAGTACTTTGTGACACTTTTAAAAAAAGAACGGAATGAATTTGTTTTTAACTTATACAACATGGTCATATTTTCCTTCCATTGTGAATAATTTTTTCTTTGAATATTTATTTAATAGTTTATATGTTTATTTTGAAGGAAAATTTCTTTCTTTTAATTGTGAAGCTTTTTAAAAAGAGTAATTTTAAAATGAAAAGGTTATTTTCCTAAAGAATTAAATGAAGTGATATTTCAAAATAATTTTCCATATCAGATGATATACTTTGATGTTATTTAATATTTAATATGAATATGAAACAAAGACACCATCATTAGTGTCGCTTTAGATTTTTATTAAACCCATTTATTTCTCTTCGGTTCTGGTATGATGAATGGTTTATGATCTTGAGGAACAAATATATATAATTTTCATTATGTGATGGGTGGTACTAATATATTCCTCCATTTAATTTAGTAATTAGGGATAACTCATTAGGCAAGTATTCTATGTGTGAACCCGATTTCATGTTCACAATTTTTTGTGTGGACCTGATTTTCATGTCCATAAGTTTATGTGAGGGTCTGTTTTCAGGACCTTAACATAATTATTGGACCAATTTATATTTAGACATGTTCAAAAAGTTATAATATCATGTTTATTCCACAATTCCATGTATTATTACAATTTTATGCTTTTAAGAATCATGTACTTTGATTCTCTTAGGATTAATTTCTTGTGAATTCCCAAGCATTATTGCATGACTCTATATTTTTATAGATGATATAAAAGGTATGGATTTAAAATGTTAATATCATATTCTCACATCATTATACTCATGTTATGTTTATTTTATCATTTATATCTCCCTTTTTTACCCTTAATGAGCATCTAATCTCACCATTTATTATGTTTTCTTCCTCCAGGTTATAAAGAAATGTTTTAAAAGTGATATGTCCATGAAGGGTTCTATTTATGATGAACTTAGTTGAAGATGATATAGATCGATTTTGAACCAATTGTTTATGTTTCAATGTTTCCAAAGGCATAAGAATTATATGATTATAGTGTGAATTGTTATGTTATGCAAATAATATTCATCTTTTTAGATATAATATCTATGTTTTAAAGGTTTGGGAAGATATAGTTGGAATCTAGGGAAGGTTTATTTAAACTTTAGAAATTAGGATATGAAAACATTATTAAGAACCCTAGATATATTTATAATTCTAAGTTAAAATACTAATGTTTTTGTAATGATCATGAATGACCTGGTTAAAATAAATATTTCATAGTGGAAGGTGTCATAATTTAGATGTCTTATTAATGATTTCTCAGGATTATGTGGTTTCCCACTATTATTGTTGTTTCTAACACTATTTTTTTATTTATTGGTTGGAACCTAAATGAATCAAGTTAATATTGAATGCAATGGTCAATGAAATTACTATCCTCATGTGAAACTAATTGAAATAAGAGATGGAATGCAAAAACCATGTTATTATGACTAATCATCTATCTTATTAAATGATTAAAAATACCAACTTGAGTGAGATTTTTGACCGAGATTGTAAGTGAAATGTAATGTTTCATGAAGACCAGGGAGGAAAGAAGATTTATTTTCCTACATTTCAAGAATGCGGGAAGAACCACTCAAAGTAATGCTTAAAAGAAACCAAAATATGTTTTCTATATGTAAATAAAGGGAATAGATCATGTAATTACCAATGAAAAATAAATTTCTTGATGGAGGAAAATAAATTCCATCCTAAGCTACCATTTATAGTTTAATGTCTCAAGTTTGGTGAATACGAGAATTATTTGAGTGAATGAGTTATTCCAAGGGTATACTCCTAGACAAAGGAATGACCTATGTTATGTCTCTATTATATGTGAATGGGCCGACGTGTTTATGTATCGAGATTCAGGAATTATATCCATGATATTTTATTCATTAAAATCTTGAAACATATAAGGATTTTTTCATGAAATTTCTTAAGTGTTTGAAAATGTACGTTGAATTGTATCATGAACCATGAAAAGTGATAATGTTTAGTTATGATAAATATATTATTAACAATGCTGGTATAATATTGGATACATTGAAATTGGTTGAGGATTTTATGATAAATTGATTTAGATTATCTTTTATGAAGATTAATATATTTTTTATTTATGGAATATATTTAATAGTATACAAACTTAATTAAGGAATAAGGATTGCAGTAATTTTTGGATTATATATGTTTTCATGTGACGTTAATTTAAAAGTTATGGATACCATCATGGATTTATAAGTATGAGGTTGAGAATAAGATTAAAGTCTTATACCCCATTATAAGGATATAAGTAATTAAATTCTGAGATGATAAATGATATATTTTGAAATGTTTTAATTGGTGGATATATATATAACCCTTAGGTTTAAGGTGTTATATTATTTTAGAACAATGTTTTATAAATTTTGGGATGTAAAGTTATATGGTATCCTTTGAGGTTAAAACATTCATTGATATTGAGGTCATTGAAATTATCTATGATATAGGGTCATTTATTTAAGGAAATGATTATTATATCTCAAGAACTACGTGATTAGGGAAAATAGATTTTGATATATGACTTTATGAGTGACTACTAATGATTGGAGATAAATATTAAATTAAACATAGAAGAATATGCTATCAAATCCTTCTGATTTTTGGTTTCAGAACATGGCTAGGAGTATTTTAAATAATTTTGTGGATAGTTATTTATATAATGAGTTAGTTTGAACTTTGATTTTTTACTATTGAATTTTTATTATTATATTTTTTCTTTATATAAATGCTTATTCATTTTTGGAATTACATAACCTTGTACTAACCAAATTTGTTTTTTTTAATTTTAAGAGATATGAAGAATAAAAGTTTATCACTTTTTAGAATTATGTGATCCGTTGAAGCTGATTTCAGTTCTTCAGGCATGAAAATTCATCGTTAATACTCATCATTTAGAGAAAAAGATTATATTATAGAAGAAATTTATTGAAGGGTGAAATTATTCTTATAAAGTAAGTATATTTATTTATGTTCTTATTCTTAAAAATTAAATAATTTATCAACTTTAGAAAATTTATTTGGAAACCAAGATGTTATCTGTTTACTTGTTTTATCAATAAATGAATGATATTTTTACCAACCAAAAATTTATAGTTTTTTTAACCATCTCCTAAAGATATTCTCTATCGCTCTCCATCAGTCCTTGAGAGTTAGTTTCTTATTATATAACAATGTTTTCACTTCCCACTAATATTATAATATTTGGGAACCTTGTTTTTTGGTATTCTAGACGACCTTCTTATTACTCGTTCTCACTTATCAAGAGGATGTTTTATAATCCCTTTTTACAATGTCGGTTTCCACAAAAAAACTTTCAAATATCAATCCTTTGATTATGGAGAATAATTTCAACTTATGAAGATGTAATTTAGTAAAGGGAATAGGAATGTGACACCATAATATTTTATGAAATATTTCTCTTTAAATAATTTTATTTCTTTGATAGCTTGTGTTACTTGAATCATCGAGTTTAAATGAACCGCGATACACTATTAAAATAATATTATTTCATGTGATAATTATAACCTAGCAATTAAAATTATGTGTATGAAGATGATTAAATACTTTATTAAATATTTATAAAATTTACACTCAATATAAATTTATTTATAAATTCTTAATTATTACTTACTCCATTGTCAATAATTTTATTTTATGTTTCACAAATACATCTTCCTCAAAAATTATTTTATTGATTTTTGTGAGAAACAAATATAATTATTATTTGTATCTTTAAGAAATTTTATTTTATAAAAATAATATAATTTTTTAAATCAAAATATCACCATTATATTAGGGTCAATTTTTTGGTTCTTTTGAATTGATTGATTTTCCACTGAATAGTGAAATGCTGAATTTTAATAAAAACGTATTTTTGTTTTAGAAATTCAAAAAGTAAAAATTTATTTTAAATTGGTTTAAAATTAATATTAGTTCTGTTATATTATTAATAATACAATTAAATTCACTGCATTTAATTTTATAGTTGAATTTGGTATAAAAACATTTTTATACTTAATAAGGTCTTTTTCTAAAATCTGTTTCATTGTGTTTTATGAATTTATATTAAAATTATTTTCTGTCACTTATAGGAATTTAATTTTATGAAATTAAAATTATTTTTTAATTAATCAATTATAATTTATCCTAGGATTATTTTTTTTTTACATTTTTCAAAATAAGATAAATTCTTAGTGAATAGTAAAAATATTTCACTTTTTTTAAAATACGACAAATTTTATGATATCACCATGATATAAAAATACTATATAAATTTATGAATCATATTAAATGAATAATGTATGATAAAATAATAAAAATATGACAAAAATAATTTAAATCATATATATTATAATTTTTTCCATAATTAATGTGAAAATAATTTTCATTGTTGACGCAAAGCCTGTATAATGCTGGAAAAGTAAAATTTGGTATCGTAAAGATAATATTTCTGATCGAATAAGTCATTGATAGAATTTTTATTCAATATTAAGTCTTATGGATTATTTTTATGGTTATAGATGAATTTTATAGTAATATTACATGTGTATTAACCAAATAGTTGTGCAATGCTTACGTATGGTCGAAAAAGTTACAATAACATATTAAATACGTTTTCATGACATAAATATGAGTTAAAATACATGTTTTTATTTTAAAATTTTAAATTTTTAGAATAATAAACACATTTTCATGAGGGAAATTTATTTATGTTTTATATATATTAAATAAACAACTTAAATTCTTATACAATACTACCAAAATAATTATAAAACTAATGGAAATATCAAATAAACTGTATTAAAAATATTAAATGTTTTATAATTAGAGATAATTAATGTGATAAATGAATTTTATATATTCAGATAACATTTTATTGATGTATTAAAACATTTTCTTAAAATATTAATTGTTTTTTTGATGTTAGTAAAGTAAAATTAAAAAATAGTTCTAAATATTTACATTAATGATATTTTAAAATAATTAAAATTTTATTAAATGATATTTTTTTAAAGAAAATTAGATACATCAAAGTGACTAATATATACTTTATAATATCAACCATCATCCATTTATATGCATTTTCCCATTTATAGTGACTATATTGACCCCCAATGAGTGAATATCCTATTGTCGTGGTAAGTTTGAAAAGGGTTAATGATGGGTTAAAACCAAAATATAAGGGAAAAACATAGTAAAAACGTGTATAATTTATTATTGGTTAAGTGAATTAGACCCTCATTACCATAGGCATGAAAAATAGTTATTCAATGGACACCTATTTATGGAAATGACTTATATATTATTTAAACCAAAGAATGTAACAAAATGTCACTCTCTTTGTTTTTAAAACATCTTATGTGTTGAAATAGAGAAAAACACAAATTATGAATGAATCATAATATTAATTTTGTTAATAATGAAATTATTTTCATGATGGAAATTTATTTCAAATTTTCATTAATTACTTAATTACTATAAATTCTTTCACAACACCGATTTAGTATGTCTTCAATTAAAAATAATATAATAAATGATATTGAAAATATTAAATAAATATAATTTGAGTGAGTTAATATGGTAATGTAATATTATATTTTAATATGAAATATTGGTGTTGTTTTAAAGGATTATATGTGAATTTACACTTTGTATTTATTTTTGAAGTCAAATTAAGTGAATTGTGTTTAAGTTGACAATAATGATATTTTATGAGAATAATATTTTATTAAATTACATAAAAATCATAAAAATATTAAAATAGAAAAAATGTATATAATATGGTCTAAAATATCATAAATAGTACATTTATTTCCCATTTGGGACCATTCAGATCGAGAATGAATTTATTATAATTTAATCTTGTGAGAAATTCAAAAATTTCCCTCACATAAATTATAAAAGGGAACCTTATTCCTCACTAATTTATAGAAATTTCATTCGTATATATTGATATAATTCTAAAAATTAATATTTAAAAATTCCCTTTACACATTCTAATGTTTTTTTATTCCCAAAATGACAATCCTAAATCACATTAGTGGAGATCTAAAGGATTAATTTCCAAGAAGAGGCAATCTCATGAATTGATATTTTTTATACTTTGATTTAACTCCTCAAAATATGTTGTATTTATCATAGAATAAAAACTTTAGTATCATAAGTATTATTAAGTGTTATTATTATTATTAAAACACCATTTTACACCCTATTTTCTTTCAAATGGGAAGGGAACGTACCGCTCATTCGTACACATGAACTACCTTCCCCAGATAGTGATACAATTCATTTCTCATCAAATTATTTTAGGGATGAGTATTATAAAAGGATTAATTATAATATATGATACTTATTATATAATTAAACATCTTTAATTACAATAAAACATATAACCTCTTACCTTCACATCTTTTGGAACACTATAATGTTGTTCATGCGTTTGTGTGGATTACCACCTCGACAAAGCGATGTGGTTTGTTTTTCATTCCCATTTTATATGGATGGTAATTAGGAAATAACTAATGAATATATATGATACATTTACAAATATAATTATTTTAGAAATTTTAATTATTATTTATCATTCTTTCAATCCATCATTCGAAAAACGAAAACAACGTTCATGCATACGTAAAACCTAATGTCTCCCTGAACTATATAATTCGATTATCTATATATAACATAATAGAGGAATATAACTATGTATATAATGAATATATATTATACTCTTATAATGATTAATATTCTATAGGTGAAGTAAAAAAGGTAATTATTCAAAGACCAGAACTACCGAACTGAAATACTCATGATATTAAAAATAGTTAACACTAGGAAATAAAAATTTATTGATAAAAGGGGTGTTAAAATATAATAAATGGATAATATATGATATTATATGAATGATAATTAATCTTTTATATGATTATAATAAATTTAAATCTACTATACATGATTTTATAGTACTTTTAATGTAGGAAAAATGTGAGGTAAGATATTTTCATCTCACTTTTATTTCTGTGGGACACATTCCATATTCATCAGTTATTTATTTTGTGTGATTTATATAATACCCATTAATTCATTTTGTGATATATATTACTAATTTTATGGGGTTAGAAATATAAATATATTCTTTTTTCCTTCGTGGGGTTATTATTTAAAAGTTACCAAAATTGTAAGGGTTTTATTTCACAATCTCATCAATATTCAATATTATTAATGCTTAAGTCTTTAATGGTGGAATATTTTTATTCCATAATCATGTTTTCTAAAAAAAATTAAAAAATATTTTCCCCATTATCCTATGATTGTTTAAATTCATTTTTACCCATGTCTGAATTTTTATAAAACTGTTTGAAAGTAATCATTTTTTCCTTTTCTAAATGAGGTACATTTTGACTTTTATAAAAAAAAGTATGGAAGAAATGTTTTTTAACTTATACGACATGAATTGATATTACAACCTCATGAAATTTTTTTATTTTAAAACTAATTTAAAATTTTACAAGTTTATTTTCAAATAATGTTTTTCCCTTTATAATTTCACATCTTTTTAAATATAAGTGATCAAAAAATTGAAAGGTTATTTTTCTCATGAATTATTTAATGTTGTATTTAAAAATAAATATTAATATAATATGATATACTTTGATGTTATTTAGGATTTACAGGGAATATGATCCAAGGATACCATCATAATTAATTATTTTGATGGTTAGGTTTATAATGAGACAATTTTTATGAAACCCACATCTTTTTCATGGTCTCTGATATGCTGAATGGTTTGAGATACTGTGGACCACATAAGTAGGATATCCATTATGTGATAGGTGGGGCCTATATATCCCTCCAATTTATTAGGTAAAGATAGATAACTTATGAGATAAATATGTTATGTTTTAACCTGATTTCATGTTTACAATTTTATTCGTGGATCAAATTTTAATGTCCATATGTTTATGCATGGACTTGGTTTCATGTCCATAAGTTTATGCAATGGCCTGTTTACATGTCCATTACTTAATGAGTGAACATATTTTTTTATACATGTTCACAAAGTTAAAATATTATGTATACTCCATAATTACATTTATTATTCCAATGTTAGGCTCTTATGGACCATGTTCTTAAAATATTTTATGATTCATGTCTTATGAAACGAAAAGCATTATTCCATGACTGAAGATTATGATATTTGATATTTAGGGTGTGAATTTGAAATGTTAAGATCATATTATCACACACATAGTATCATTTTATGCTAATGTGATCATTGATATCTCCCTCACTTACCCTTACAAATAATCTGAGATTACCATTACTTATGTTTCCTTTCCCCATGTTATGATGAAATGTTTTTGAAGTGATATGTCTAAGAAGGTTTATAGTTATGAAGAACATTGTGGAAGATGATATAGATCATTTCTAAAAAAATTGTTTATGTGTCCAATTTTCCAAAGGCACTAGACCTATATGATTTTGGCACATATCATTATGTTATGTAAATAATATTCATCTTTTTAGATGTATTATATATGAATGAAAGGTATAGGGCTCTATAATTACCATCTACTATAGAACTTATAATATATTATTATATTTTGCTTTTACTCACACTTTTATATCTGAATAATTCTATATGAGTATCATATTACCATCTCAATGAATAGATTTTGATTTTTTAGTAAAAAATTCTAAGGGTATGATGATTATATCTCTTGTCTATAATTATGACCTAATTATATTTTGTGGGAATGTGCTCATTGTAAATTTTATTATTCTCATTCTAGTTGAAATTAAGGTGATTTCAAGAATGTATTTAATTTAATTTTATAAATTCAATTTCAATTTATAAGGAAGGGAAGTCACATTTTAAATTATGAACCAACCTATGATTGTTTACCAATTTAAGGATAAATATGAAATTCCAATAGAAATTACATTCATTTAATGGGTCTTGATTCCTATTAAAATTTGGTGATTATCACTAATGGATGGGGAGAAACAAGGCATAAAATATATTCATATTATGTGAGAGTTTTTTATATTTTTCAAAAATAGTTTTCTAGTATTCCTCAAAATCATAAAGATATGTTTTTAATAAAAATAATACCCAATTCTAAAAAATTCTCAACCAACCCCTATAGAGTAGACCAAATTGAGTTAAATGAATTAAAGAAGAAAATCTAAGAGAATATTTTTAAAAAAATTATGGTGACCAGAATTGGTCACCCAATTCATGCCCTAAGGAAATTTATTAAAATAAAGGGCTATATTATAAACACGAGGTGTAAAAATATTACACCAACTGGGGTTTAGAGGAATACAACATGAGGTTACCTAGAAAAACAAACCAAAAAACTTGGGTTGCATGACACAAGTCCAGGAAGCTCAATTATTGATATGTCAAAGACAACTGCCATGAAGGTAAGAGGCATCACAACCAAAAAGAACGCTAAAAACTGTCCGATGTCAAACAACAATGGTCAAAAACATTGAATCATCATTCTCTAAGGCTAAAAAACTAAAAAAGTGTCATGATTCAGAAGGAAATAATCAAGAAGGAAAATAGAATGATAAAAAAGGATCCTTCTTGGTTTAGATCATCATGTAAAGGGAACCTCAGGGCCCAAAGGAAAGAATAAATGTTTTTAGAAAACTAATGGAACTCATGAAGCTTATTCTGAGTAGAAAACACTAGTGTATGATGAAATTTGAGTTGAGTATATTTAGAAGGCACATTTCATAGGTACATGAACAAGTAGACAGGATGGCATGAAGAGCTACCAACTACCACTCTAGGAACCAAAACATGCCAATAAAATAATCCAAATCTGGAAATTTAGGCATCCCTCCCACATGAAGAACCATGATCATCAGTGTAAGCCTTAGAACAATAAGGAAAAATGAACTTCATGGAAAAACATCTCCCATCCCAAGGGAAACAACACAAGTAACCAACCTCAAGAATCAAACCAAGGAAATAATAATACAAATAATTACCATTGAATGTACTTGAAAATAAAATCCAGATATTGATTAAATTCCTCCACCATCTTCATGTACATTCTCTTTTTTATTTGTAGGTAGGTATCCACAGAGAATTCACAATTCCTGTAACATTTAAAAAATATTTCATCCTACTCTTCTATCCATGCTTTCAATTCATCACTGATATCTTCGATATACTGATATTAATCCATCACCACAGGGTCACAATCTTCAATTTTTGTAGTATTATTTATGTTTCCTTCATCAGGATATGTCATGGGATGTTCTGTAACCACTGACTGTGGTGGAATCATGGTTTGTTCATTCTGAGAGGCATCTAGAGATCTAGTGACAATTGTTCTCTTACGGTTAGAGTAATCCTTACATATCAAGTCATTTTGGACCTTGGATTAATGTAGCCATACGAGTCAATCATTTCTTTTTTACCTTTCCTTACAGTCAATTAAAAATAGGCTTCCTCATTCATACAAGATTTCTCATAATCATCATTAGTGGATTCACAAGAATCTGAGTGGGAATTCCTATCCTCGTCATTCATGGATTGTGATCCATCTGTGATGGAATGTTTCTCAGAAATAATGAGGGATTAATTATCCTCATCAAGAGACTTAACATTCTTTGGAGTATCCATAACTCCAAAAGATTCATTAGTAGTGGTAGAGGGTCAACAACCTTATTACCAGAGTGTTTACCAGGAGCATTGGTCATCCACCTGTGATCTCCTTTTTCAACCCGGATTGAGTTTGGTATTGTAAGGGGTTGTGCAACATAAAACATTATTTTACAATGATTTGAATAATTTCCAATTATAATGAAATCAATGCAATAGTCAAGAAGTTTTTCAAAGACAACCGCTTGGAGGAATCCATTATCAACATTTTGGGTCAAAATGTGTGATGTAAGGGAATGTGAAATATTGATTTTTGTACATATTCAAGAAATAGAGTGTCGATAAAGGATTATAGTAGTAGTGTCTAACATGGTGGGTTTCCCTAATAAGATTAGAAATAGAAAAAAGTGTTTCTTACTTAAATAATTGAAGAGGTAGAACCTGGAATCCTAACCAAATACAGGAAATTGGTGGCTCAAAATCATTTTAGAAATTAGGGGGCCATTTAAAAACATTCATTGAACAACCACCAAAGTACCATGAGCCTCTCATTCATAGCCTATAGCTATTTTTTAGACAAGAAAAGAAAAATCACATGCAAGAAATTTAAAAGTCAAACATGAATGTTACAGAAAACAAGTGCATCCAATGTTTTTCTCAGGAAGAATAAAGAAGGAATGTTCATGATAATATTTCCAAAATAAATAAGAGAAAATCAGATGCCAAGAGCCTAACCTCTCCCTTTGAGAATGATATAAAAAAAAGGACCAGGTGTCTAAATTTCTTCTGTTCAATGTGAGTTGAGGGATTTGAGTTTTGGAAAACTTTCAGTGATTTCTCACACCCCGAAATGGTGTCTGTAAATGATCTATGTTTTGGGTTGGGGTTTTTACATTGTGTACCTAGAGGCTTGTGTTCTCGCATTTTCATCCTTTATCATGTCTCTCCCTCTAGGAAAATATTGATAAGCGATTCATTTGGCTAAGTGTGTCACCATGGAGTGCACCTATTCTTTTTATTAAGAATAAAGATTGATCAATGTGACTATGCATTGATTATCTAAAACATAACAAGATCATGATCAAGAATAAGTATCCTATGATTCATATTGATGATTTGTTTCATCAATTATGAGGAGAATCATAATTTTCCAAGATTGATCTTCAACATGGATACTATTATTTGAGGGTCAAATGTGATGTCATACACATGAAAAACTTATGTTCATGGTATAGAAACTATGAATTTATAGTGACACCATTTGGTCTTACAAATTACCCCACTATATTCATGGATTTAATAAATAAATTCTTTATAGACTACCTTGATCAATTTTCGGTTGTATTCATAGATGATATTATTATATAATTCAAGAGAAATGAATAGTATTAAGATCACTTGAGAATTATACAGAAGTACCTAAGGAAAGATATGTTCTATGAAAAACTTACCAAATATTAATTTTGGATAGATACAGATTCATTTTTGAGACATATTATCTAAAGTGAGGGTATATTGGTGGATCCATAAAAGTGAAAATCCATTAAATAGTCACCCAAAAACTACTATTATTTATATCTATAACTATCTTGGATAGGTTTGATATTATTGAAATATTTTGAAGAATGTTTCACAACTATCCAATACACTAACCAAGTTAAATAAAAAGGGAGTTAATTTTCTTTGGGCTAATGAATGTCAAGAAAAATTCAATGTGATTAAGAGATGGTTGGTCAGTACACCTATTCTCACACTACTCTATAGTAGAGAAGGGTTTTTGAGTTACAGTGATGGATCAAAGAAGGGGACGTGATATGTTATTATATATAATTATATGATGATATCTTATGCCTAACATCAATTGAAGGATCATAAATAATATTACCCAAATCATGAATTTGAGTTTTCAATGGAAATCATTGCATTAATTATCTACATGCATTATCTTTACAGAGAATGATGTGACATATATATTGATCATAAAATTGTAAAGTGTATATTCACCTAGAAAGAGTTGAATATGCACTAGATAAGATTGTTAGATTTGATTGAATATTATGAATGCTCAATACATTACCACATAGAGGAAGTGAACAATGTGGATGATTCTTTGAGTTTAAAGGATCTTCATATCTTATCTGTGATAAGGGCACAAAATATCAAAGATTTATAGATTTTCAAAGGATGGATGCTGAGTTATTTAATGAAGGGGAGAAATTATATCCTACTCAAATGAATGTACAACCATCTATACATGTGGGGATTAAAAATTCACAATAGGAGGATTTGGAGTTGCAATATAAGTTTAGAAATGTTCTTAAGTTCATACTTAATTGTTATGCAATGATAATGTTAAAGAATGATATATGTTTCTTGTCAATAATATAATTGAAGAAATACCTATTGGAAGAATCTATAAACTCATCATTATCTATTCCTAATTCTAGTATGGATATGTATAGAGCTATAAAATAGAATTTATAGTGGAAAAAATGAAGAGATATATTGCAAAATATGTATTTTTTCTTGCTATGTTCGTATGTTAATGTTGAGAGAAGAATTTCTATGGGGATTCTATAAACATTATCATTACAGAATGAAAATTATAAAACATCACTATAGATTTCATTATCAACCCCCCAAAAAATATAAAGTCCATATTTCTATATGGTTTTTATTCGATCACCTTATGAATCTAGTACACCTCATTTTTTTCAAAGAAGATCTATATATTGATCATATAGATGGGATATACATTAAATAAGTGGTAAGGTTTCATTGAGCACCATATTATATTATATCTGATCAATATCCAAGGTTTAACTTGAAGTTATAGAGAAGTATCTTTCACGCTTTGGAGAAATAGTTGTATTTCAGTAATACTTGACATCCTTAGATAGATGGTTAGTTTTAGAGGACCATTCAAACTCTAGATGATATTTTGAGATCATTTTATTTATATTTCAAAGGTGGTTGAGATCATTAACATCCTCTATTCAAGATTTATTATAATAATATATTTCACTTGAGAGTTTAGATGGACCCTTATGAAAATCTCTACGAAAAGAAGTGAAAAAATAAAACATGTTAGGATGAAGTTAGAGAAAGAAATATATTATGACATAAGATATCTAAGGAAATGACTGATAAGGTTAGTTCCATTCCGCATCACATCAAGGCATCTCAGAGTCAATATAATATTTATGTTGATCATCATTGGTGATATTTTTTACTCACTGTTAATGAGAATGTTTTCTTATTAATTTATCTATATAATAGGGTTATTATATTTGAAAAGAAAGGAAAGATAATCCCTAGTTATATTTTTACCTTTGGGATTCTTGATCGAGTATGGACTATATCCTATCACCTGGAACTCCCACCAAACCTCTCTCAAGTTCACAGTGTATTCCATGTATCTCTCCTGGGGAAGTACATACTTGATCCTTAAAATATTATGAACTAATAGGCTGTAAAAATGGAGTAAAAACTTTCCTATGAATGAAAAATAGTATAATACTTGGATCATATAGATATAGTTCAATTGAATAATAATACTCTATTGGTTATGGTTTACTAGATGAATCATAAATTTGAGGAAGCTACATGGGAACTCGAGGATTTGATGATGCAAATATATCCTCATTTTTTTGTATCAGAGTGAAAAAATTTTGAGGGTGAAATTAATTTTATGGGGGGTATAATGTAACAACCTAGTATTGTAAATATATTCACATTAAAATAAAATTAACGCATTGAGTGTTTTTTTTACACACAACTCCATGTCTAAATAAACTACTATATAGTAATTATTTATAACCTAGATGTTAAATTGGTATGTATGAATAGTAATAAACATATTATTAAAATTATGTACAAATGTTCAAAATTATTCAACAATATTTATTATTGTATAATAAATAAGTTGTCAATTTTTTGTAAAGTTATTTTAGGATTAAAAAATATGGTTTCATCATAAAAAATTTATAACATTTTTTATAGGAGAAAATTATTATTAATTTCAATTATTTTGAAAAAAAACTATTTTTCAAAATTAATACCTTTTTTAAAATAATAATTTCATTATTATCTTATGGTGAATTTTTATTATTTTTCTAAAAATATTTATTTATTTAGTAAATTGTGGAAATACTGATATTTGTAAAAACTATCATTTATTTTCAAGTAATAGAGAAATTATGTTTTTAAATTTATATCAAATTAACATAAGAATAATTTAATTAGAAATAATCTAATTAATTATAATGTAATAATCAATATAACTAATTTTTATATAAGTTATTTTTTAGACTTAAAAACTATTTTCAAAAAAACAAAAGTATGTGCGCAATGTGTTTTTCTCTTTATAAATAAAATTAATCATCATTTAGTAATGGTTTTAGTTTAATTTATATATTATATAATCAATAATATATTTTAACATTTATTTTATGCTTTTTATATGGAAATTAATAGAAGTAAATTATGTTTCATGCTAAAAAATTAATGTTTACAAAAGAAGTTTTCATTGTGGTTTGTATGCATACTTAAAATAAAATTATAACACTTATAAAAATTAATTATTTTAACATATCTTCCACATTTGGAATCATTATGATTAAAATAATAGTTTCAAGTTAATTTTTTGTCAGTGTGAATAGTAAAAACTGTAAATTTTTGCGGCTACGGTTAAAGTTAAAACAAGTTTCCCAAGGTCTAAAACACGAGCTAAGGATATAATTACAACCCAAAATTGTATAATTTTTATTAGTTTAATAAATTTAAACATAATATTTCCTTTCTAATACCCATTTTTTTTTATCCACTTACCTTGGGAAGTGACCCTATATCATTGAAATCTTTTAAGACATTATATATGGTTCCCTCCCCTCACTTATAAAAGAGAAGATATTCTCCTCCTTTATTCACAACATTTGAGCCATATACATTATAAAATAAAAAATAAAAAACCATCCAAGATTAAATATATTTATCCCAGAAATTATGCTATTCTCTTTAGAACAATCTTTCAAGGCATAAGTTCTAATCTATAGGAGGTCTCTCAAAGAAGAGGTATAGATCTTAACCATGCTCCTCCAATTTTGTTTCTTCATATAGTTCATATAATGTAGTTGGATAAATAAAAATATGATGAATCCTATATCACAAATATACTCATATTTTATTATGATGATGGTACAACCATTTACCACCACTTCTCCATAAAATGGGTGATGAAAGTATCACTCGTGCTTATGTGCAGACAACCGCCTCCACTTAGTGATATGATTCATTTAATATTCACATCAGCCATGGTTGGTTGTTATGTAATATTATATATATATTATTTATATTTTATATGAGTGGTTCTATAAAGGTTAATTCATATTTACCTTTCTTTCATTCCAACCATCGAAAAATAGAAATATACTCTTTTGTACGTACGAACTACCATCTCTATGGTTTAACGTAATTTGTTTTCACAATTGATTTATATGAATTGATATAAATATGTATATAATGAATATATATCAAATTTATGTCATGATAAATATTCGGTATATGTAGGAAGCATTATCAAAGTATAAAGACCAATGCGGTCGCACTAAAAATTACATGAAAAAAATCTATGAACACCCAAAATGATGATGATAAAAAATGTTGATAATGGATGGGTGATAAGATGTTATAATTAAACCTTATATGTTATTATAGATAATAATATTTACTGTATCAAATCATAATAAATTTTCATTTATTATTTTAGAGGTTATATAACTTACAAAGTAAGGCAGGCTTATGGTAATCATTTTCTATTACAATCTCATTTTTACCAAGAGTATTTCTGGTTAAAATTTTCAATGCTGAAATTATTGGATCTATATCTAATAAATATTATTTATTTTATTATCCTATAGTAATTTATATATATTATAATTTTTGACTTCATTTTCCTCTCTTTAATTACTCAAGATACAGATATAATTTTTAATGGAAAAACTATCTTTATTTCTCACTTTTCTCGGGAATATTTTCTTCCATGTCCATATATTTTTCAAATTATTATCAAGAATATTTTTAATATTATCAAAAGATTCATTAAATTAATTTCTAATCATATTTAATTTTCCATTAAAATGTTTTAACATAAACTTATTTCCATTTTCAAAATAAGATACATCTGACTTATTGTCAAAAATGTCAGAGGAATTTTTTTTTCCATACACTTCCTGAATGAATTTACCCACCATCATGAATAATATTATATTTGAATATTATATTATAATCTACCATGTTTATTTCCAAAAAACTTTCATTTATAATTTTCAAATAAAATTTTTCCTTTATGATTAAATTTATATATTAAATAAGTGATTTCAAAAATGAAAATTGGTATTTTACTTTAGAATTGTTATAAAGATATTTTAAAGGTATTTTACTTATATAATAATAACTATTGTTTTTTCTAATGTTTTCACAGGGATATGATTCAATGTTACCATATTTATTATTTCTATAGATGGTTTATGAGTATAATGATAAAATGTTTACGAAAACCACATCATTTCCAAGGTTATGATATGATGATATGATGAATGCTTTATGGTCTTATGAAACATATCATTATGTGACTAATTATGGTCTGGGTGGGATTGAGATTATATATATTTACAGTATATTGGGAAATGAACGATATATCATGAGATAAAATTTACTATAATGGGGATTGAACTTAGTTAAGTATGGGACTTATTCTGATAAGATAGTCTTGATAGTGTACCTTAACTAAGGAAATGATGGAATGGGGAGTTAACCCAATATACAATTATAAACATGACAGTGTTCCTAGACTAAGGAAATGATTTTATATGATTATTTCCATTAAAAATATATATTACATTTCCTTATTTATTGTCCTAATAAATCAAGATTGATTATGGATGATTCCACACTTTTATGTATTATATATTTATAATAAAAAATATTTATTCCATGATTCCTGATTATATATATTTCACCTATTGGGTGTGATTATTATATTTTTTCTCCAATTTATAAGACCCTTATGCTTATCATATGATTATTTATGATAATTGATTTATATATCTTATGGTAACCCCTATTAAGAATCTCTGGCAACCCTTTATTATTTTCCCCTTACCTAGGTTATGAAGAATGGTTTTATGTATGGTCTGTTTAATAAGGGTGATAGTTGTGAAGAAATTAATGGGAATTGAGTTAGATCCTATATCTTCCAATTTTTTTATGTATTCAAGTTTCCAAATATTCTCTACCTTAATGGTTTTAGCATGATTCATATTATAATGTAATGAATTTTATAATAATAAGATGTAATATTTATGCATGGAAAATTTGGGCCTTTATAAAAAGTCTTTCGAAGGCCTTATTATAAATTATTCCAATTAAATAATCCTTGAACAGAAATATAATTTATTAAAAAATTAAAGTGGTTTATAAAAAATCTGATTTTTAAATGGTGGAATTTTTTTTATAAAAGTATTTTTAAATACCTATATTTGAAAACCCACATCATGAAAAGGGTATTAAATTTTCATCTTCAAAAGGGGTAAAGAAAAATAAGAGAATATTAAAAAAATAATCCATATTATCTTTCCAAAAAAATAGAAGAAAATTGTTATGAATAAGAAAATGGACTTGGAATAAAATATTCATTGTTAACATTGATAGTTATTCTTTTTATAATTACACTTTTATTTCAAGAAATGTTTTATCAATAAATATGTTATTGATGATATGAAGTAATTTTGCCAGACAAAAAGATAAAATAAATTGTAAAATATATTAGTGGTATGAACAAATAATGTTTGATAAATTATATTCATGTAAGCATGACTACGACCCAATTAATTAGAAATTAGGCCGATGATACTATTACATGTCATGTAAGTTATGAGTAAAAAACCCTTACAATGTGAGTAAAATTTAAGTAAAACCATATGAAATACATTGAGATTTAAATAGAACATAAATTACCATTAATAAAGTGTATTTAATGAAATAAATATCAAATATGTATCATATAAATGAATTAAACTAAATTATTTTCATAGTAAAAAAACATGTCTCAAAGAGCGGAATTTGAGAGGAAACCCCTTACCATGTATTCCCACTTACTCGAACTTTCTCTAGAATCGTTTATAATGAACATAAATATCTTAATAAATTTTATCATAACCTAAATATAAACATAATAAAATTATTATAATTATATTATAACCATATATTATAAATATATTAATTGATCATAGTTTGTTTTCATTACCCGATGTTTGAACTTTTAGTCGTTTATTTAGTACAAACTTCATGAAGATGATATAAATTCTCACTAAGTGATTTTAAGTTCACCATTATAATATTATTCATGGTATATTAATCATTTTTCAAAGATTAATTAATTCCCATTATCATTAGTTGAAATACATGAATACAACTTGTGAGAACATATAACATGATGAACTATTTTTTGACATGTTTTACTATAAAAAGATGATTATTAATAATTTTTTTGAATTTTTACAAAAACAATTACTAAAAAATTGAAAAATATTAAATATATGATTATTAAATGATATTAATATTATATTACGTCCCATAGTCATTTATTACATAATCATTTTAACATCGTTTACTTTGGTTGTTATATTGACCCAATATGTTATAATTATTTAATGAGTAAGGAGATGTATTAGATAACAAAAATGTGAAATAAAAAAAAATTAAACATGTAATAAACACCAAATATAATTATTAAATCCCTTATATGAACCACTAATGATGGTTGGTGATGACTAAATAATTTTTTTTTTCGTGGAGGCGGTAGTCCATCGTACACACGATTAACTATCCCATTTTATAAATAATGGATAAAACTATGGAATATAAAAATTGAACATTTAATAATTGTTTTTGGGATATATAAAACCTATTTATTATTCAAATAAATCATTGACACAATCCTTCAGAGGTGATGATGAAAAAACAACAACATCACGATCACCGTTATTTTATTTTATTAGTGGATACAAAGGATTGAATAATTATTTTAAAATTAGTATAATGAAATTTAAGTATAATAATGATATTATTTCTTCATATTAATAAGATTATTAAGGATAAGATTAAAATAAAGGAGTAATTGAAAGTAATACTCATGTTGGATGCTTGAGTTTTCTCTTAAACAAATCCTTTGAAATGAATGTTTTTTGAAAAATAAGTGTGAAAAAAATCTTATGAACGTGGTAGAGAGTTATATTTGGAGAAAATTGGAATAGGATCAGATATAAATATTAACGATATGTGAGTCTTGAAGTGTTGTAAGTGTTACAATTTTATAAGTGAAGAAAAGGGTAATTTTGTAAGTAACTATTACATTTTCAGTAATGTAAATTTACTATTCATGGTTCAATGGCCATAAAATTGAACAATAATGAGGGGAAAGTGAGTGTGGTTCAAATATCACCTCAAAAAATATTTTTGGAGAAAAAAGTTAGTGAATTAGGTTTTTTATATGATGTTTTGAACTTCTACCCTAATTTACATTTACCTTGGTAATTAATTATTAACCTTAGTAATTAATTTCAATGAAAAAATATATATATTGATCCTTTTACCTATTTTTAACCTTCAAATTTATAATTTAGAAATAAATTTATAAAATAAAATCTCTATGGTTTTTAAATTTTATTTTAATATTGTCCCATATATTCTGTAAAAACATTTTTTAGAAAAAGTGAGTTTTAATTTTTAAATTTTTTTTCCAGATAAGATTATCACATATATTGATTTTTAGGATATAAAGAATTTTATTATTAAAATTTTTTTGTGTATTTTAAATAAAAAAACTGAATTTCACCATCGAAACACTTAATAAGAATAAAAAAATTAAAATAATTTTTTTAAAGAACATTTTAATTTATTTCAAAAAATACTGGACATAAGATTTACGATTTCAAATAATATTTTGAAATTCATAATTTTTTCCTTAAGAATATATTTTATTTATTAGTTTAATTTTTAATCTTCTATGACACACTTAAAGAAACAAAATTCATAATTTTATAAAAAACTGCATTTTTCTACAAAAAATCAACTTTCTTAAGAAAAACTGAAAAAAATATACAAAAGAAATTTTGATGTAATAAATTTTAAAATTAATTTTATTTTATCAAATATAAATCCAATTATTTTTTAATTTTTTTTTAAAATAAAATAAATAATATAAAAAAGATAACTTTTATTAATTTTTTTTCAATGATAAATCATATCAATTATTTATCCTCCAAAGGTAATAAGTTATAATGATTTACCATCTTATTGTCTATTTAAATTTTTTAATAATTTTATTCTTGTAATATGTTGTTATTTTATGTTGGGTATAGCATGTTACCGAAGTTATCTAAAATAATTTTTTTTATAAGGTCAATAATTTTAGGTTCTTACAATTCCAGCTAAAAGAGGTATCTTTGGAGTGACTAATTCAATACGTGAAAATGCCTTGAATAAGGGTGATAGATTTCCATCGCCATCCGGATCGAATAAATACCCATAACTATATATTAATAGTGAAAATTCCTCTATAATGCCTCATAAATATTGGGATGTTAATGCTTCTTGTTCCCTCAACAACAATAGAGAAGAGATTGAAAATCCACCGAGAGATCCTAGTCATAGTACCCTGGCATCAGTAATCTCAAGGCCTATGAATAACCCTCATCTCTCAAAACGAATTAATATGTTTTTGTATTATCTATCAGTCCCAACGAAACATCCATTGAAATCGACATGTAAAGTGAAGAGGATGTCCTTATAGATTCACCTCTAGTGTTTGAGGAATTCATCTCTAACATCATCAATGAGCATAGAAAACAATATCTTAGTACATAAGTGGATTTATTTTCAAAATTGATCAATTCTACCATGCCTCTATAATAGAGAGGGAGATCTATATATCCTTCATGAAGTATCATTGTTACATGTTCACCTAGAATTACATTGAGATATCAATGTTGGATCCCGATGTGGCCACCCATCACCCTGGCCTACCTAATGATCATGGTGAATTGAAAAAGGTGGAAAGAAGAATGAATCCCTCACATGATACCAAGGTAGATTGAAATTTTTATAATCTCTTCAAATACAAATTCTTATTGGAATTGAAATATCTAAAATGGATTTCCAATATCAACCCCGTTAATAAAAAATGACAGATCATGGGATAAATCAATTTGAGGGATCGTAATCGACACCATTAAAAGGATGATTTTCTAGTTACAATTACAAAATTCCCGAGTGATGTGACTGTGGGATTTCAATACATTTCCTTAATGAATGGGTACTCAGGGTACAATCAGATGAAGATAACCCATGAAGATAATGAATCCACTATTTTCATATATCCCCAAGGGATATTATATTAGCAGGTAATTCCTTTTGGAATGAAAAATGTCGACTCCACCTACCAATATTACATGCATCATGTTTTCAAACACTTTATTGGAAGTATCATGGAAATCCATGTTGATGATCTTGTGATGAAGTTTTGACATCACTGCGATCTTATCAGAAACCTCCAAATAGTATTATATAAATTACAATCACATATCTTAAAAAAAATCCCATGAATTGTGCATTAAGGTTAATGTCTGGGTAATTCCATTATTTTATAGTATTCCATAGTGGTATTGTGGTTGAACATAAGAATACTAGTATGATCCTGATAATTCCACCACATCAAAACCATAAATATTTGAGAGGGATTTCAGGATGCCTAATCTATATTAGGCATTTAATTTTAAATTTTATCAAAATAATGTCTCATCATAAAAAGTTGATTATAAAGGGAGTCTCTTATTAATTAGATGGAGATTTACAAGATGCCTTCAAAAACCTCAAGTGATTTCCATTATATTCACCTATTTGAATTCCACCAATGTAAGGGAATCCACTCATCATATTTGTGGCTACTATAGAGTGATCACTCAATGCCATTATCCTCTTAAAAATGATATAGGAAAATATTATAGTCTTTACTATTTTAGAATAACAATTCTAGATATGTAGACTCGATATTCCATTGTCAAAAAAACTATTTCTTTCATTTTTACAGTATCAATGTCAAGAAACTATGTATAGCCCCATGATGTCCATATAGTCTCTCATATTGACCCGCTCAATTAAATCCTCAACTACCTTATGCTAATTGGGAAATTGGAATGATCAGGAGTTATTGTATAATAGTATAACATTGAATTCATATATTAGAAGAAAAAAGGGAATGAGCTACTGGATTTTTTGGTAGCACATCCTACCCTGGAAAGAATACTGGTAAATTCTAATATTCCTGAAATAGAGGTTTTATATATCCATAACACTACCCAATCATGGGAGATGTATTTTAATAGAGAATCTCAAATCCCACCCAAGAAAGGAATGGAAAAGCTAAAGCTCTATCATATTGTTATAGGGAGAGTCTGTCTCCTCAGCCCAAGCGATTCATCCTTATTCTTTATTTTTATAAAATGAACATTCCAACCAAAAGGAAGAATACCAATCTCTTATATTAGGCCTAAAACTATCCATTCAGATACAGATAGCCCATTCGTATGTTATAGGTGACTCAAAGCTGGTGATAAATTAGATCAAATGTAAATATGTCATTAAGAAGAATTATAATTCCCCTCTTATTGGATACATGAGGGGAATGAAATATTAATTTAATTTTTAACAAACACTGAATCACATTACCCAATCACATAATTCTCAAGTTGATGCATTGGGTAATGCATCCACAACATTGACTGACCTTGACTTTGATGATCTATTCTTCTACATTTCACACCACATGGTAGCCCCCCCGATCATTTTCAGTATCACAGAGGAGAATAATTAGATTAGTTCTACCCCTTGGAAAAATTATCCAACATCATCATCAATAGACACCGTTAATGTATGGATGATCCCCATAATGGAGTACCTTTAAAACAAAATCCTCCTGATAAACCAAGCCAAAAAAGAGCTTATCTGACATTGAGAAATCAACTTTTCTCTATGTGATGACCCCAATGAATAGAAATTACTCCATTATTGTGTTTTTTATATAGTCCTCATCAAATAAAAAAAATAAATATAGACCTTATCTATCATGTATGATGTCTATATAGGCTCATATGATGATCATCAGTTAGTAAGTAGTCCCTACCACCAAATTAAAAGGATTGGTTATTTCTTACCGATGATCATACATAACTACATGGAATTCCAAAAAAATGTCATCCATATAAAATGAAAACCAATTTATCCCATCATCCTATATAGTTGTTTAAGTATTATAAATACTCTTGACCACTTTCTATATGGGGAATGGATGTCATGGGACCATGTCCCTCAGCTACAAATATGTAGTTTATGTACATACTTACTTCCAGTAGCTTCTTTTCCAATTGGAAAAGTCTATAACCTTAAAAGAACTCATGATGAAGAACATAATAAAATTCATATGGTCAAATATCATGACTATATTGGTGTCCATTAGACAATGTTAATATAAATCAGAACCAAATTAGGTTCTTCCAAGTTGAAAAGGTTGTATGAAGATTACAACAGTGATTCCAACCATTCATCTCGCTATCATGTAGTGGAAAATGGTAAAATATAGTCTTTTAATTGGACCATCAAATATACTCTAAAAACATATTGACAAACATAGGAATTATTGAATTGAAAAACTCATACATACCTTGTGGGTCTGACATCCCGCAACCCGAATTGCCGCCAAGTGACACCATATTTTCCTGTCTATGGAACATTGGTAGTGCAACCAATCAAAGTCCAATTTCCCTAATTTCAAATCAACTTATTCAGTCATATCTCAAAATATAAAAAGGAACTAATGTGACTTGATGAGTTATAATGACTCAATAATAACATGTTTCATACATTAGAAAATATAGAATTTACTCAGAATCTGGTGGTGTAAGCCTTGAATTAGAAACTCTACCTCTACTTGTTACATTAAGGATAACATGTACTTGTTCATAAATTCTTGATGATAGGATGGAATAATCCTATAATGTTTTAACCAATATGGGAAGGGCCTTACATTTTACACAAGGTCTACTCCAATGGATCTTACTCCTTGTCCATAATGTATATAAGACCCATCATACTGATACCAATATATGGTTTCTTAAGAAATTATTTACATAATTCCCATACTGGTCTCAGGTACCGATGAAAATACATTAAACAAAATAGAACTGATGTCCTAGTAAAATGATTCTAAAAAAATAGCACCAACATCCTTACAATGGGATGTTAAACCACATATTCATCACCATTTCAAAATGAAATTGAATAGTGATTTTGTAGTCCATCCTTATTAAATAAAAACTACTCGGAATGGCCCATTACTTCTGGCCACTTTCTCTGCTACATGAGAGATCAGTCCCTGCAGAATTATTTGGAATAAAATCCTCCAATACATTTGGGTATTAATTCCCCTATTACATTCATATGGGATAGATGTATATAAGGAGTAATCTTTTAACATAAAAACATGTGTCTTGATACTTGTGCTAACAAGATAGGAAATGACACTTGAATAATTTTTCCTGGGCGTAGCCACAAATTTCAAAAAATACCCCCTTTTCCCTTATGTATTAGTATAATATATGCAGGGGAAATTTTCTTTAAGAACTATGTGTGGATTGATTAATATCGACACATGATATGTTGTGACGCTGAATCTCATATCCTAAGACTTTCCATATTTTTAGAAAATTCCTTCTTCTACCTTAGTGTTTGGACCTTTCTAGTAATAATTTAATTCTATAATGGTATTACACTAAGGTGAGGATCAATTATCATTTCCTATACTTGAGCCGTATTTGTGCAGAATAAGTCTCACAAACAATTATTTACAATTTGATAAAATTAAATGACTTATGTATGAGATAGATCTATATAGGAGTCTTCATCATATAGATCATAATATGTGAAATTATAATGAAAATACCCTCCTCTGTACATGTCATTTATCTGTATTAAGTGAAAAAAATAACCAAATGTGGATTTATTAGTATTATTATAGGATATGTAGTGACACTAAGATTATTTATCCTAGGCTCAACTACAATTACCAAAAAACATATCTCCCTATACATGAGCTCAATCTATAAAAAAATGATTTGAGAACTATGTGTGACTTTACTCCTATAATAACATGATACATGGTTCCAAGAGTCTATATCCTAATCTTGACTAAAAATTTTAAACAAAATTCCCCACTTCCCTTTGAATATATGATAGGTATGTGTATGGGACATCTAATATAAGAACAAAATGTGGCCTGATTCTTCTTATTACAAGATACATAGTGGCACACAAATCTCTTTTATGAGGCCCAATCACAATCCCCAATCGAAAATAACCTCCCTTATATAAAAGTTATATATATTCAGGTGATTTATTTTCAATAATTATGTGTGTATTTATTCCTACCTCTATAGAATACATATTGATTCAAGGACTCGATATCCAAGGTTTTTCCATAATTAAAAAATGTATCTTTTCACCTTAGTATTATGGTTTTTCTGGTGACATTTCTATTTATGGGATATCAATATACTAAAGTGAAAATAGATTTTATTCCCTCACACATGAACTTGATTGATTTATAATAATTTGGAAAAAATGTCTCATCTCCGATGTATAATCCAGTTCTATGTGGGATTCTTCACTGTTGGGTTCTTATTGAACCTATATTAAAATTTACCTCAGAATTTTGTAAGTAATTTAGATTCACAGGGAATTAAAATATAATAAAAACACATGGATTGATTATTATCCTTACAATATACACAATGACACTTATATTGGTCCACCTGTAGAGATGGAAAATTCCCCCAACTCATCTTCGTTCCTGATAAGTTCACACTTCATTGATGGAATATATTATACTTTATAAAACTAAGATGAGTCATGTTTACCACACATGTAAATTACATCTACAAGAAAGATAGAAACATGTAAATACCACCTCTTATATGTGAGTGAGATCTTTGTAAGAATCTTCAGAATAAGTTCCCTCATTTTCGGACATTTTCATAGAAACCTACCTTCCCCTTATACCTGAGTCAGATCTACATAAAGAAGAATATTAATAAATAAAAAAACATTTTCTAATTCATGTTATCAAAGGATAATCCTAGATCCTATATTAAAGGCCCAACTTCATGTTCTATGAGATAAAATTCCCTTCGATTCCATGTATAGGAGCCTTTGGTGGAGGTCTCTTCATAGAACTACATTGAGAAAGGAGAGAGAATGGGAACAACTTCATATTAACAATGGTCTCATACTAATGGATCTATTATATGATAAAATGTAACACATATAATCTTAATTTAACATCCCCTATATTTTTAAATAAGTATGTTATGCTTGATATCACATATGACACACATCACCTAGCTAAAACGAACCACATAATATTATCATTGAAATATGATCGTTATAGACTTTCCATTGAATTATAAGATATGAATTGAATTAACCACATTATTGAACATATTTAAATTTTAGAATCAATATAAAGGTATTGATTAATTCTTTGGAATAAATAACTGTATTTTTTAGAAAATACATTTTATTCTGAAAAAATATGTTTTCATCAAAAATGAAAATAATTACATTTTTTAGTGAATATCATAAATAATTTATTATTTTTTTAATTTTATTTGATAAAAATTATATCATTTTGAAATCATCATATCAAAATTATCTAATGGTAGACTTTTGAGACTTTTCATAAAAGTTTGATTTTTCAATGAATAGTGAAGAATAATGTTTTTTTATTAAAAACCTATTTTATTTGAAATTATTTATAATATTAAATTATATTTTGGATAATTTTTAAAATTTATTTAGTTAATTTTTATAAAAAATAGTACAATTATTGTTTTTTTAATAACTTTTATACAAGAAGTTAGTATAAAATCATTTTTCTACATAAAATGCATTTTTCTAAAAAAGCCATTTTGTCTCATTTTTTACACTTATTTTAAAATTAATTTATACTAACTATAGATTTAGAATATTCTAAAATTGATTTAAAATTTTTAATTAGGAGGTTAAAATTTGGCAAATATTCACCTTTTATTTTTTTTCAATATGAATAGAAACTGTGGTAAAATTTATCCCCTTGGTAAAGGGTAAATCGATTCAATATAGGTTAAAACTACATTACAAAGACATAATTTTTCATTAAATTTTTATTGAATGATAATGATTCAAAAATAATCTCTTTATACTCCAAAAATTAGTTTTTTAATGGACACTAGGTCATGGAAATGACCTATATAATATTTATGTCAAAGAAAGTTACAAAATGCCACTCTCTTAGATTTAAATATCTCTTACATGTTCACATAGGAAAAATGAATTCTATGAATAAATATAAATATCTATTTGTTGAATAATGATATTTTATTAATAATATTTATTTATATATATATATATATATTAGGGATCAAATAATTATCTTAAATTTTTGCGCAATACTGATACAATATTTATTCAATTAATAAAAAAATAAAATAAATAATTTTAGAAATATTAAAAATAATATAATTTGACTGATTAATTGAATTAAATGAATTATTTAAATAATTTAAAATATTATAAACGTCGTAAAGGATTTTATTCTAATTTAAAACTTTTTATTTGTGTATTTTAATTTGAATTAAAATAATAATGTCAAAATTGACAATAATGATATCTTATCAAAAAAATATTTTAATAAAGTATATAAAATACATATAAATTTTAAAATAGTACAAGGTGGATATTATATGGTCTATAATGTTATCCCACTACCATTAATGATCCAATTTTAACTTAATATGTAGTATTATAACCCTTTGAAAGGGAAAAAGATGTTACTATGGTGATTGCTAAAATATGATAACAATGGGGTTAAACTAATAGATAATGGCTAAGGAACCACTTAAAACTATATAAAATATATTTTTTTGATGGTATTAGAACCAAATTATACATTTTATTCTAATATATAATAATTTTTAAGCATTTTACTTAACAATTAATTTATTAGAATTTAATATTTCAAGAAATTTTAAATTTTCCCCTCACCACAATTTTAGAAAGGCACTTCTTCCACTAAATTTTTCACATCATTTTAGCTATATTGAAAAAAATAATAAAAAAATACATCCAAAACATCCTTATCCACATTTTATATGTTTTATTCTTCCAAAAGGCTAACTGGTTCCTAAGAGGAGATCTAAAATAGTCATTTCAAGGAGGTGGAAATATCTGATCACTTTTTTTAATTATTCTATTAAGTCTTATTAATATATTTTATATATCATGATATTATAAATTTTATATAATAAATATATTAAAATGTTATTATGATTATTAAACCACAATTATCTTATGTTTTTTCCATTAAATGGGTTGTGAAAGTCTCACTTGTACGTACATATGACTTACCGTCTCCACGCTGTTATTTAATTCATTTTTCATCTACGGATGAGTTTTTTTTAAAGTTTATATATGATATTTATGACATAATTATTATTCTTTAAGGTTAATATCCTATCAAACTTCTTACAATAAAAAATGTTGGAAAACGATAATGTCGCTCGTACATACGTGTGGACTACCACCTCCATGAAGTGACGTTATTCATTTTTTATCCCCTATTTACACAAAAGGTAATAAGGATGGATTTAATGAATATATATATTTTATATGATATTATAATGAATATTTAATGTGGTATTATTATTTAAATATCTTTCATTCTTTCCGTTAAATAGTGAAAATAGCATTTACGCGTAAGTATGTCATACCCTCTCCATCAATGATGTAATTCATTTTTCAATATATAAA
Organism: Viscum album; assembly: GCA_963277665.1. Classification (NCBI taxonomy): domain Eukaryota; kingdom Viridiplantae; phylum Streptophyta; class Magnoliopsida; order Santalales; family Viscaceae; genus Viscum; species Viscum album. The sequence goes on along the minus strand of OY728167.1, from coordinate 265,020,334 downwards.
ATTTATGCATAACTATAGAGATGCATGAAATTAATATATATTATAATTTTATCCTGATTATAATTTTGGAGATGATTTAAACATGATAAAAGTACAAGGACCAAACTACCGATCCAAAACACACATGAAAAAAGAAGACATCACTCAGAATAATGATTTAAATAAAGAATAGTTAATAAATCGGTGATAAAAGCTTTTAATACATTCATATATGGTATGATATATATTATTATTTTTATATAAATTTTTTTACATTAAATATATTTTTATTATATAAGAGGTTCTAATGTGTATAAAGGAAGTTGGACCTGAGGTATGGGATTTTTGTCTTACTTTTATTTCTTTGAGACATATACCATATTCACCACTTAGTTATTTTATGTGATATATATAATTCCCATGAATGTATTTTATTATTCTTATTATTTATTATATGTGGATTTAAATATACATATAATTTCATTTCTTTTGTAGGGATTTTGATTCGAATACTACTAAAGTGGTAAGGGAATCATGTTACGATACTATTTTAATTGGGATTTTCTATGATTTAATTTACATTGAGGATATAATATGATCCTTATCCAGTAAAACCCTTTCCTTTTATTCTACTATGGTTATTTCTTGAAAATACATGTTTTTATTTCATTCTCCTCAACTTAATTTTCAATGATACAGAAATTTTTTTTTTAATTCAAGTTGACTTTTTCTATCTCTTTGGTTGAGAAACCTTTTTTATTCCATATCCAAATTTTGGGAAAATATTTTAAAGAAGGTATTTGAAATTATCAAATGATTTTTTTAATGTCATTTTTTTCGTGAATAAATTTTTAAAAAATGGATTCAAAGGAATCTTCTGGTCTTTTTCTAAATGAGGCACTTTTTATCTTTTTTCTAAATGTGAAAGGAATGTTTTATTTTTACTTATATGACACAAACAGAATTTACCACCATCATTACCAATCAACATTATAAATAAAACTTTATAAGTATCAAAAATATTTTCAAACCAATTTATTTTAAAAAATATTTTAAGAATTAATAGTTTTTTGAAAGTGATTATTAAAGTGGGAATAATATTTTCTAGAATTTTTTTAATGATATTGTAATGGTATTTCTATTCATCAATAACAAACAAACATCAGTGAAACTTATTATTTAATGTGTATATGATCCAATGGTACCATAATTGTTCTATATTTGGATTGTTTATGATTATGAGATGAGGTTTTTATGAAACCCATTTATTTTCCTTGGGTTATTCTATGATGAGATTATGAAATGTTCATGAAACTAATTTTATTTGAATGAGTTATGATATGATGAGATGATGATTTTTTTTATCTTTTGGGAAAAATATGCATTGTTTTAATTATGTGATAGGTGGGATCAGAATTATATATCCCTATAATGTATTGGGTAATGTTATATTTCTCATGAGATAACTATAAGAAACAAGCAATCTGCATGATCCATTATGGGAAATCAATCAATGTGATTGATTTATTACGGGAAACAAGTTGATTTAATTAATCAACTATAGGAAATAACTATTTATTCATGATCCATTATTATTTTATGGTCTTGGTAGTAAAACATTACAATTGAAACTGTTTATATACTTATGATGGTGCCAAACATTTATGACACAAACTTATGGTTCATGATTGATTTATGATGATTTCCCACTCTTATGAATCATATATTTTGAAATGATAAATATTTATGATATGAATTATTTTTATAATATTTGATAGAATGGGTATGAAAAATTTTATGTTATTGTACCAATCTCATATCATGATGCTTTCATATGAAATGTTTATCCTTATTGATTATCTGAGATCATCCTTTTTTTATTTTTCCTTTCCCCAGGATATCAAGAATGGTTTTCAGTAGGGTTTTCCTAATAAGGTTACTATATGCGAAGGTGATTTGTGAGATAATATAGATATTTAGGAACAAATTTTTTATGTATCAAAATTTCCAAGGATACTAGTACTACATGATAATGTCATAGATCATTGTGTTATGTATTTTATATTCATACAAAAAGACCTAATATTGATTTATAAAAATTATGGGTCACTATAGTTGGTATTAGAGTAAGGTTTAGTTATCTTTGGAAACTAGGATGATGAAAAATTTGTTAAAAACCTGTGGATAAGTCTAAATATATGCTAATATTGTAAATTTTAGGTAATGATCATGGATTACCATGGTTGAACATAAGGTGTAAAATAATCAGAGGTGTAATGATTTAGAAACCATATAAATTATTTTTCATGATCCATAAATAAGGATATTGATATTAAACAATAATTTTTAGTTTTAGTCAATGGATGAAACCAAGAGGATTCATGTTAATAGTGATGGAAAATGTAATGACTATGCTAATGAGAATCCAAATGAAATGAGAGAAAGAATGAGAAATATTATGATTATTCCTAATCAAATATCTAATTATAATATTAACAACCCCTACTTGGGAGTGTTTCATAAGACACCTAATAATAGAAATAATGTGTTTCATGATACCATATAGGAAAAAAAGATTCAACTTATTATATTTAGAGAATGTGGGAAAAATAACTCAAGGGAATGTATCAATAAATGGAAAGATGTTTTCAATGTGAAAAATACGGGAATAGAACATGTAATTATTGAGAAATAATTATGAGTTTGATGGAGGAAAATGATGTCTATCCTAAGGTACCATTTGTAGTACAATATCCCATATGTGGTGAATATGGAAATTATCCAAGAGAATTCTCTAATCTATGGGTTAAATAATACACCAATGAATTACTTATACAATGTAACACTTTGATGTGGAATTATTTAGTGTTTATACATTAGTATTTAAGAATTATATGAACGATTTTTTTGATATAAGAATCATGAAACATATAATGATTGTTCTGTAGTATTTTTCCTTATGTATTTGAAAACATATATTGAAGGGTTGTGATAATGAAAAAAATTCATTTAGTGATAGGTTGGTAATGTTTAGGTGGGATAAATAGATGATTAACATCAATGATAGAGTTTTAGTATCCTTTACATTGTGTAACTATTTTATGATAAATTCATTTAGGTCATCTTTGATGAATTTTATTATATATCATGATTTATGAATATATCCAATAGTCTATTATGTTATTTTTGAAATATGTAATGTGTTAATTTTAAAAGAATTTTTTTCTCAAGTTATGTTTACTTAAATGTTATGGATACCATTATGGGTTTCGAATTTCATGGGTTATCATAATTTAGAAGGTATCAATGTACACATTAAAGTTTTAAATGTTAGTATTTTTAGGTAATTTAAAACTTTTACTCAATTTTATGAATGATATGCTACTGAGGATTATATAACCCTTTGAGTTAGTATATGATTTTATTTTAAGTTAATTATGGTATATTTGATAGTTGCATATAGGTAATCATGATGGTTGAAAAGTGATTAATTGACAATGTGACATTTTAAAGATATTTATGGTCAGTATAGTGATTACATTTTAGACTAGTATCTAAATTTAATTCATTATTTTTTTTGTAAATTTAACTATATTATATGATTGTATAGTGATTTTTCAAGGTGATTAATGACATTTTGTGAACTGTTTCAATCAGTTTAGGTTAATTAAACTCTTTGGTTTACCATGTTATTTAACATGAAAGATTAATTTTGAAGAATAAATTTAAATTTTGGGGATGCAAGTTAAAATGTATGAGATAAAATTTGAGAATAAGACATTATTTAATGTCATGTTTATTTATGAAATGATCGAAGTGGAACCTTTGTTTTTAGTGTGGATATTTAAGTCTAATTTTTTTTTATTTGAAGGTTTATTAATTTTTTGAATTACCTAAACTTCAGATAACCATATTTTTTGGTTAATGTGGAGTGACACAAGGTATGACTTCTAATTATTATATAGATCTTATGATCCATTAAAAGATAATTTGAGTGCTTCAGGCATAAATAATTTCCTCATGAATACTAATTTCATGGAGTAATTGGTGAAGTGTAAATTGATCAATGATAAAACAAAGTATGAAAGTGTGCTTAAGATATGGGAAAAATAATGTGTATTTTCCCCTGATCCCTATCTAGAAAATAAAATAATCCCACAAATTTATGAAATGGATCTTGAAATAATTTTTTAACTTTTATTTTCACATAAGATATATCGATGATATTTTCACCCATCATATGTTTATAGTGTTGTGGTTGTTAACATTCTCCTGAACATGTTATATATAAATCTCCATTAGTCATTATGTGCCAGTTTTCTCTTATATGTCCATATTTTCACTTCCCACTAATTCACTCCTATATGGAATATTAGTTTTGTGTTATTTCATATAACCTTTTTATTTATATTTCCCTCTTTTAAAAATGACGTTTTATAAAACCTTTTTAGAATGTTTATTTTCAACAAGAGGGATTTTAGAATATCAAATCATTGATTACAGAAGAAAAGTTAAAACATAGAGCACAAAATTTATTAATGGGGGGAGAATGTAACAACCTGATATTTTTAAATAGGTACATTATATTGGATAGTGTATATGATATGCAACAAAGACCTTAAAAAGCCACAAAATATTATTATTTAAATATGTTATTCTAACCCAGGAACTACAATAGTGGTTATAAATAATGTTAATTACAATATTGAAAATATATAAAGTTCATTGTAAATGAAAATTTATTGATTAATGCTCTATAATTAAGCACTTGATCTTTTTGAAAATGAAATTTATTCTTTGAAAATATGTCTTCCTCAAAAAATTCATTTATTATTCTGTGCGGGAATATTATAATTTTTTATAATTTTTGAATTTTTGAAGATAAAAAGGATATAATTTTTGAAATCACCACATCAAAATTAATTTATGGTGAGATCTTATGTTTTTTTAGAATTTCTTTTCAATGAATATTGAAAATACTTATTTATATTAAAATTGAATTTTATTATAAAGTATTTATACGGTAAAATTAATATTTGTTGTTATAAAATTTAATTAGTTATTTTTTAAAAAATAATCCAATAATAGTGTTTAGAGTGAATTTTATATTTGGATTAAGTAAAAAATATTTTTTGTACTTAAAAAGTAATTTTTCCAAAAAAGAAGTTTTCTTCACATTTTTCATTATTATTATAATATTAATTTATAAAAATTATATTCTTGGGAATGAATTTTATACATAGATTTAGTATAAAATCATTTTTGTACATAAAAAGTAATTTTTTCTAAAAAGTAGTTTTCATCACAGTTTTCATTATTATTATAAAATTAATTTATGAACATTATAGGTATTTAATTTGATAAAATGGAATCCATAACTTAGTTTCAAATATATTTATATTAGGAATCATTCTTCTTGAGAATTATTTTGTTATAATTTAATATTTTGTGAAATTCAAAAAGTTCTCCTCATATCAATTATAAATGAGTATTACTTTCCCTCACTTGTTCAAAACTTTTGAGCTCTCCAGGTCACAAAAAACATGAAATATCACTCCAAAACATTATTATCCCCATTATGGAGGTTTTTTTACTTCATAATATATCACCTTTATGGTTCTTAATACGAGATCTAAAGGAGTCATTTCAAAGAAGATGTAATCGGCTTAACTGATCACTTTCTTATTAATTCTTCTTTTATCTCCTCTAAATATATAGTATTCAACACAAAATAAAATATTACTTATCATAAATATACATAAATTTTATTATTATTATGAAACCACCATTATAAACCCCTTTTCCCATCAAATGGGATGTGATATTATCGCTCTTGCGCATGTATGACTTATCATCTTTACGTAGCGATACAATTTATTTTTCTTCACCATATTTTTGGAATGACTATTATAATGGGTTAAAATTTTATATATGATATTTATGTAATAAATATTATTATGTAATGATAATATCATATCTAACTTCTTACCTTCCATACTGTTATAAAATGATAACGTAACTCGTACGTACATGTAGACTACCATCTCCAGGAAGCGATGCGATTCATTTTTCATTTTTGTATTACATGGATGGTAATAAGGATGGATTTTATGAATATATATGATTTATATGGTATAATAATGATTTTGGTAGTGTAAATTACTAGTTACCTTTCGTTATTTTTATCCACAGAAAAATGAAGACAACATTCATGTGTACGTACGACCTATCGTCTTCCGAAACGATGTGATTCATTTTTCTATCTAGAAATGTTATTGATGACTCTAATAAATAATATAATGAATATATATTATATTTATTTCATTATTGAAATTATTACTATTCTAAAACTACAATAATATTACAAGTACCAAAACTACCAAACCAAAACATACATATAAAACAATGCAGATATCACCATGAAATAGAGATTTTAAGAAAGAATAGTTACTAAATGGGTGATAAAAGGTTATAAGTAAGTAATATATCGTATTATATACATCAAAATGGTTCTGAAATAGTTTAATATACATATATATATATATTTACTATACATTAGTTTCCAATGCATATGAAGGAATTTAGACCCAAAATTATGGATTCTCGTCTCACATTTATTTCTGTGAAACACATGTCCCATTCACCACATGTTTCTTTTATGTAATGTATATTTTACCCATGAATGTATTTTTTGATGATTATTATTAATTTTATGTATATTTAAATATGTATATATATATATATAAATCTATTTTATGGGGCTTATGATTCAAATTTTACCAAATTTATAAGGGACTTATGTTTCAATCATATTTTAATCAGGATTTTTTATGATCTAATTTACATTAAGGGGATTATATGATCCATATATGATAAATCCGTTATTTTTAATATACTATCACTATTTTTGAAAATAAAATTTTCCCATTCATTTTCTTCACCTTAATTAATCAAGAGACTGAAAATATAATTTTAATGAAAATAAACTTTTTCTCTCTTTTCAGTCAAAAAACATATTTATTCAATAAGCATGATTTCTAAAAATATTTTAATGAATGGTTTTAAAATTATCTATTTATTATTTAAAGTCATTTTTACTCATTATTTACTTTTTAGAAAGTGGTTTCAATGTAATCTCTTGGTTTTTTTCGAATGAGGTTCTTTTTGACTTTTATAAAAAGTGAAAGGAATGATTCCTTTTAACTTATAAAACATGAATACAATTTCATAACATCATGAATAATAAATTATGTAAGGAATAATTTATATGTTTCCAAGGATATTTTCAAATAATTGTATTTTAATAATATATTTATAATTTATAGTTTTTGAAAAGTGATTATTAAGTGGATTGTGTATTTTCAATAATTATTTGATTGCCTTGTAATGGTATTTATCTTCATCATAAACATAAAAATTTGGTGATTTTTATGATTTACTAGGGATATGATCTAATGGTACCATCCTTATTGTTTTTATGGATGGTTTATTATTTTTATAATGGGGTTTTTATGAAACCCATTTATTTTCCATGGGTTACGATATAAAGAGATTATGAAATATTTATGAATTTTTTTTCTTTGTTGGGTTTTGATATGATGAGATGATGAATATTTTATGATATTGTGGAACAAATATTCATGGTTTTCATTATTTGAGTGGTGTTACCAGAATTATATTTCCCTCTAATTAATTGAGTAATATTTTATATCTCATGAGAAAACTATGGGAAACAAGTTGTTGTGATTAATCCATTACAGGAAACAAGACACTATTCTCAATTCATTATGGGAAACAAGTTGATGTTCTTGACCCGTAATCAGAGTCCAGTTAATGGACTTGATCCACTATCAGAAATTGGAGTTTTGTCCCAATCTGTTAGGATTTGATGGTCTTGGTATTAAATAATGACATTTGAAATTGTTTTTATTCTTATGATTGAGCCACACTTTTATGATGCGAAATTTTTATTCGTGATTGATTTATGATGTTTTACCACTCATATGAATCATTTATTTTGAAATAATAAATCTTTATGACATGACTCATGTTTATGATATTTGAAATATTGGGTATGAACTTTTTATATTATGGTCATGATATCATACCCTTATTCTTATCTAATTCTTTTATATGATCATAGATTGATAACCTCCATGTTTTCCTTTAATGAACTTATGATCTCACCCCTATCATGTTTCCTTTTCAACAAGTTATAATGAAAGGTTTTATATACGGTTTTATATGAAGATTAATAAATAAGAAGTTCTTTATGGGAGATGGAGAAAATATTGAACCAGATAAAAGTATTGTGTATATAGTATCTGAAGGCACTAGACCTTTATGGTACACATATGTGTATTTTTGACATGTATTATATATTAATCTAAATATTTGTAATATATATATATATATGAAATCCTGGGCCACTATACTGCCTCTCATTTTTCATGAATCCTTCAGAAACACAATTAGATTCCCAATTACTTCTTTATCTTACACTATTCATGAATCACACAAGCTTAGAGGTTTGGTTAATCTTCTCCAAAATCATGATTGGGATTCACCATGTCTAAAAGGTAGGGAATTGAAAGTCCTTTTTTTCATGATATTTAACTACATGACATCTGAATACTTATAACATAAAGTTAAACTACATGAATGTTTCATCTATATAATATAATGTTATATTATATAGATTACAACCCATTATCATTCATTTTCAAAGGACCGTGATTTCCTAACCATCGTCAACCATGGTTTTGGATTCCTCTATCACATTTTCCAAACGTGTAAATAAATAAATCACACTTCATGTATTGAGTACATTAGGTTTCCACAAATCATTCATTGCTATTAGTAATGAGTGTATTCAGATTTAAAGGAAACCTCTATTAAACTATTGATACATTCCCCAATTTGGATCTTGCATATGAACCCCTAGTGTGCCTTACCAACTAGATATATTTTCAACCTATGAAAATGTCAATCTATTCTTCGTATGCTCTAGAAACATCACAACTCATTCTGTCCTTCAAATATAGTTAGTGATCATACCTTGTGTTTGTTTACCATTATATTAGTTATGATTTGAGAACCATCATCCGTGATTGAAAACAACATCATCCTCCATATCAAATGGTTTTATATTATCCTTGGAATTGGAATATGAATTGGGTAATTGTGTCACACTACCCATTTCCATTGTCTACCCATTTTGAGATAAATTTATCTGTAATAAGTTCAATGCATTATAACGTTAAGCTATATGAACCCTTATCAGATCTATAAAACCATAAATTACAGATCCCAAACTCTTGTATCCCAGAGCTGGTGTTTACTTTATTTCATCTTCATAAGATAAAACAGCTCCCATAACCAATGATCAATCAATTTAGTAGCATTGAACCACCATATACATACATGATTCCGATATTACAATAAAAATATAAAACCATATAATAAAAAACAACATTTCACCCTTGATATTATCTATAGTATCCTCATACCAATCCCAGGTAAATGATAACAAATAAAGGATTCAATCAGATTCTCAGTAAGGGTTTCATATATTGGAAGTTATCGTGAATAAATAAAGAATAATAAAAATGGTAGAGTGGATAATCAAAACACATGTTATTCATTCAATAACTTTTGTTAAATGATAATCCATAGATAATATAAATATATTAAACATATGGATAATAGAAAATGAATTCATAATAAAGAAAATTCATTGTTTTGAATATAATTTTTTATACCAAAAATGTTCCCAACCCTAAAAATGTTTGTGTTTCCCAAAAAAATAATATAAATTAACCTAAGGGACCATACCATAGCTTATACAGTGACTGTGGAGAACATTAATGGTTTTCACGCAACTCCCAATTTCAGTGTGCATATCACTTAAGCACGGAAGGTGATGTAAAATACCCCAATTTTAACTAATGTTGAAAAATCCTTAAAAAATAAAGTTTTAGTACAAAACACAACATTGTACACTTGTGTGAAACCCCTATTGTGGAAAAAAGTCACTGGCATGAGAAAGTTTATTTCAAATCACTATCTTATATGAGAATTCCCTAGAAAAAAAGGGAAGAGATTATCATAACCAATAGTTGCATGACCTAGCCACATGTTTCATGACATGGATAATGTTGTCCGACCTAGTGATTGGGAAGATATTTTGTGTATAAAGAAATCATCACCACAAATTTTTAGGAATGGACATCTAGATGTTAAAGCATAAAAATATCATTTATTAAACCCAATATTTCATGGACATCTATGACCCCACCTTCAAAAAGACTCTTGTAGGTAGAGAACATGCATGAAAGCCCTCACACAGGCCCAAAAAACTTCATATTATGTTGAATATGTACTTGCACAACATCCCTTGATAGAAATTCAGGTTCATTCTAGATTAACATTCCTTGCATAACCTCAAAATATATAAACAACTATGTCCCTTTAATCATATACTCATCCTTATTCTAGAGGCCATCGCTCACAAAAATTTCAAGGTGCGTAATACTATCATGTTGTGCAACACAACCTTAAGGTCCCTAACCCAATCCCTCATTTTAATTGGTATAGTTGTGAACATGTTTTGTTATTAGGTTACCTACACCCATCTAATCCAAAGTAACTCATTCCTCAATGTTCTGCATGACCAGTATCATGAACCCCATTTTCAAGCCCCTTTTCACAAAGAACAACCTAAATTTTTTTCACCATTTTTTCCTAAGAAGAGGAACCCTAATATTATTCCCCCACCTACATTCCAAACAATGGTGTCATCTTTAAGGTAAGAAACTTTCATTTCCCTTTGAGGGAATATGGGATCCATAAGAAACCCACTCCGGAATGGTTACCCTTATATGTGAGTCACGACACTCACATCTGAGATGCAATAATTTAAACTAAAGAGAATCCACACCCTAGTCACAAGATGGTAAAATTCATGACAACATCATAGTCAGACAACGTTAAAATGCATGAAGATATCCTAGTCGTATGACATTAATCTTCATGACAACCACCTAGTCGCATGATGTTAAACTTCATGGAAACATCCATATATTATGGTGTCGAACTATAGCCTTACCCTGTGTGATGCTCATAGGATAAATTGTATGATAATAATGATATTATCATATATCTTTTGAATAGATCATTTTCATAAGCCCCAAACTATCCCTTGTTGACACCCCTACCATAACATAAGAACCCGTACTGCATGACATTAAATTTAATAGAAAATTCCTTTTACATGACCTTAAATATGGCACTATAAATCTTTGGGTTTATATCTCTATATCTTTAATGGGTACATAGGATTCCTTTCTGAGGTTAAATCACAGTATCTAGACACCATTCCAAATTTGTATTTCATCCCCATGGGAGGTGGCAATCCCAATGTGTGATCATTCCTTCCCCCTTTGGGAGGTACAATTAACCTCTAACCATCCAAAATTGAGGTCCCCACTTGGCAAAGACATCACCACATGTTTCTAATAGACATCCTTCCTAGTATGTTTTTTGTATATAAGGAATAAATCCCCAAAAGACTCTAAACATGAGACCACATACCCAAAAGACTTTAAACCTTTGAGTGTGTCCCCAAAAGTCATTAAACCATTGAATATATCTCTTAGAGAATATAAACTTGGGATCATGTCCCACAAGAATTCAGACCTATGACCATATGACCGAAATACCTTAAACATGTGACCATGTCACCATAAGACCATAAACCTGTGATACATCATAATACATCAGAACCCAAAACTCATGCAATAATCATGAGATACCTTAGGTAATGCGCCTTGAATAACTTACGAGCCTAGTGTATGCTTCCCCGTAGAAAACACAATATTCTTTATGATATATACCTATGGTTCCTCACGTATGATATGTCATCAACTATGATTGAGGAATAATTTTATAGAGTCTGAACACACCCAACATCAACCAATGTCTAGACATGTCCAACATCAACGTCATCATTGACCACATGTAGATCTCCTGTTATAATAGAGAGTAGGGTAATCCACCAGTTTCCACTTTAAGATGGAATTATGAATGAGAGTCACGAACAATTCATAAATTTATGAGGAAGACCCAGATTAAGTAATCAATACCAAGGAGGAATCCATATAAGGAAAAACCATTATCACATAACCTCATTCTATTCAAGGAGCTAAAGTCACCAATCACGATGGTTAGGCTTCCATCCTATGGAAAGATGGAATACATGGTACCCACATTTGAAAGCGCATCATCCCAATTCGCACCCAGATGGAATGAATTAGAAAATAAAATGGTAAAACCAACATGAATATAATCTCCTTAAATTGTGAGAAGATATGTAATTTTGGAAATCATCAATTTTATAAATCACCATATCCAGACATTTTTGGAATCGAGCCTCACAATAAAAAATAACAGTGAACCCGATGTTAATCTGTTCTCGTGTAAGTAGTGGAAAATGATGAATTTTGGGTATCATCAGTATGAGACATCATATAAATGGATTATTTCTCAAAATTGGATGGGATTAATAATTTTGGTCATGTTGGTTATCACCTTAATTATACATGTATTGATGATTAACATCATGTGACCTACAAGACTTAATGTGAGGGAAATACTAAGTGGCCCACTGCCAACAAGCGTGGGGGAGGAGAAATGATGGTGAGACAAACCACCCAAAGACACTCCTCTCATGGAATCCAACACTCCCCCACTACCAAGAAACATCAATCTATCTTACCCTCTGAGCTCATCTAGTGGAGGGTCATCAATGCCTGGGTATATCACTGCGAACTGGAAGGGGTCATCCCATGTAGGGAGATAGACTGGAAGGATATAGAAGCATCATAACCATGCTGATGCCACCTCCCTCGGGGACCGCGTAGGGGTAAATTACCCCCATTGTAATGATGAACCATTTTGTTTGTATCACCTTGAAATGTTCTGACAACACTCTACCCTGTAATGAGGGGGTATGGGTTGTTCGTGTCACACCCACCATGATCAATGCCTGGAAGCCACCAAAGAGGTCTACCACTTAGCCATGCTGATAACACAAAACAACTCTATAGGATGAAAAAAAAGGATGTTCCCATCCATGATTCATTTCCCCAGAACAAAATTTCTGGAACTGATGTCGGGGGAAGGCCAACAACCACTCTCGATAGTTGGGTTCTCCAATAGCTCTAGTGTTCCCTACCACTGTCAGTGCACCTCCTCATACCTTCCCAACCACTATGTGGGGACTCATATTCACATGATTGGGTTCGAGTCCCCAAATGCCTACCAAGAAGGCTAGTTTGACTCTCCCTATCATGGGAACCACCAAAAACCATATGGTCTATCCCATGATAAATAATTTCACTATGGGGGACCTCCTTGCAACACCATGAACCATTATAGGGGTCCTCCCTATGCTGAAGAATTCCCATACCATGAAGACCCATCTCATGGTAAGATGGAAAAAACCATCATGGGTGTCCTACCCACAACATAAACCATATATTACGTGCAAGATATTCCAATGAAACTCAAAGGCTTGTTCTTGAGAAACTCCCACACCAGTAGAGAGAAGAATGAAGAAACATTCGCATCACCATTGACCTATTTGAGTCTGAGGTGAAAGATGATTTTATGGAGACACCTCCACCTTCACTACTAGGTATGGGGGCATGAGAACACCCCTTAATGATAAACATCACAAAGGTTATGGTCCATAAGGTCCCAGATCTATTCGTGTAATCAAACGTACTACCATTAGTTTCCCTATACTTTACCTTCAACTTATAGTTATGAGATATTTAATGATCTATATTGATGCCTACCGAGGATGGTGAACATTATATTATTCCATAGCAGAATGAAGAACTGATCAATCAGTAAATTTCAATGAATACCACATCTTATATGGACATAGTATTGAGGCTAGTGCCGCCTCCAAAAGATACACCATCCTTTCATGGAGACTGGACCATGTGATTTCCCTTGTTCTAAAAAATGAAAAAATTATTCAACATTCCTTCCACCACATAGTCTCATGACCATCACTAATTAAAACCTGGGGGTGACCAAGAATAATACTACCCTCAAAACAATGATAAATAAGAGAGATTGTGGGAGATCCTATCCACTGACTAGCAATCAGTTTTAATTTGTTCACCTGTTGTCCCATGATTTACCATCTGAAAATTCCTTAACGAGGACCATATGAAATGCCTCCAAAAAAATATATGGGTGAAATTAAACCGCCTAGAATATTTCCATTTTACTATTCAGGAAGCTAATGACATCTTAGGGCCATCCACCAATAATAGTGTAAGGCTGACATCACTGAAATCCTAGTGGCTTAGTGACCTGACTCATATGCGAACGACATGAGTTTTATATGGACCTACATTAGGAGTATCACCATAATCCAATGGATATACAAGAGTCATCTCTAAATCTACATATAAGAGGCTGGGGGTAGTACACTTTATAAAAACCCAATCCTTTTACACATATAATTACTTGATTTTATTCATAATTATACATCACATTACAATCCAAGGATCGTAATGTTTAGTGTCTTGGAAGACTATGTACATAAAACAAAAAAAATGTGACTAAATAAAACATTTCTGTATTTAGTATTCATAAAGATCTCCATAATCCATTATTCTCACACATCTTCATAGGATAACCTGGGGATAACATGAAGAAATGGATGTGCTAAAAGCCAAGAAAGGGAATAAGCATAATAATTATGTTTTATCACATGGATCAGAAGGTATGAAATATTGATATAAAAAGGCACGGAACATATGGAATCATAACATATAAACAAGGGATCATATATAAACAGAGTCATAATAATGTGGAAAAAAATAAGACATTACTTTAGCATGATTCAATGCTCGTTGCACCAAGAGGAGAACAAATCATGTTTAACCTACAAGACCGTTGCACATGGTAGCATAAGTCATGGATAACAGCCAAGACTGTTTCACATTACATCTCATGAGACTCAAATATACCCAATGAATTGTAGTGCTATCTAGGAACACCCATCTTAACATGTTAATGAATATTTTTTCCCCATAATTAATCCTAAATAATAAAGCATAATGAAATGGGTATCATAATCATATAATAAAGCATAATGAATTGGCGTATCATACACGCATCCATGGAAGAAATAAATTTAAACATACATGGAAATTCATAAGGTAAAACATGCATATATCATGGTAAGTGATGTCAAATATATGTGGAAACATGTAATAAGAATATTTGATAAATGTTATCTTTAAAAAAATTTATTGCATTTTTAAGGAAAATACTAAAGAGAATTTATAATAGAAAAATGAATAATCATTTATATAAACCCAGAAGATAAAAAAACGTTTTCAATATAAAAAAACTTATTTTATAAAAAAATATTCGGCTTAAAAACATATGGTAGAATGAACATGAAATTTGGTATGAATTCGGGAAGTTTCCTTAATACGGGTTTACTTTTCTGGAAGTATTGAGGAGGGAACCACTTAAGAAAATGTATATCCCTAAAAGAGAATGATGAATGGAAATTTTCAATGAGCTTTTATCATGTATTTTTTTTATAATATGTATATAAAAAGATTATATAACTTCATTTGGGTAAAAAGAAAGATAGAGCAACTCGAAGGAATAATGGATGTTCGGGTAGAATCCACTAACTTATATCCTAAGGTGTCCTTCACTTGATCATAATATTTTGGATAACGAAATTAAACCCATTAATTAATATTTAATAACCTATTATATATTTAATTGATTTAATATAACCTTATAAAGTTCATTCATGACCTTTTTGATGCGTTAAGAGGTTTAATTTCATTGTTTGGGAGCGTTTGTTATCTTATTTTTCATGATTGCTTTACTTATATACCTATAAGGATGAACATGTAAGATGAGAATGGTTATCTTGAATTGATGTTTTATGTTATTAGTGAAAATAAAGAGTATTATATGGTTATAATTTTCATTTTTTAATTTATAATGAAGAGGAATCCCTCTGTAAAACCTTAATGATAACCGTTTTGATTAATTTGTGGTTTTTTATCACAACGAAATCATTTTCCTTATAAATTAATATCATGTCTACAAAAGATTCCATAACCTTAAATAATATATAATTCTTATATTATAGTCTGTTTTATCCATAAAAATGGTTTCATGACTAGATTTGATGATTGTAATAGAAATTGAAAACTCGTCGTCCTTGAATGTGATAAATTAACAAATCTCATATGGTGTTTTCATTTCTATCATAAAAGAAAGAGAAATGAGAGATGATGATGAATTATTAAATTATCATAAAAACCCAGTACATGTATGGTGATATAGTTAACATAAAATTATGATTAAAGGAGGTAAGGAAAGAAAAATAAAAAAAAGAACATGAATGAAAATAAAAGAAATGAAGTGGGGGAATTTACCTCTTGATTATATATTCCTTGAGAGACTATTTAGGGGAGAGTATTTAATCTTATGAAGAGACCAAGAGATTATAGACATGGGATTATATTGATATTTTATCATAATTTAGACACAAAACAATTCTTTAGAGGAGTGAAGAGAAGAGGTAAATATGGGTGGTATTTATAGTGGAGGAGAGGATGAGTTTCCCATAATTTTAATCATTAGTTTAATATTTTTTCCCAAGACTGTGAATAGCAATGATTCTTATGAAAGAAAAGTATATTGAGAATTTAAATTCAAACCAAAGTCTATTTATAACAACCATGATTCAAAAATTATGAAAAAATTCATTTATTTAGCATTTATCGCAAATTATCATATTTTACTATTCACCAAAAAATCATGTATTTTAGAAAAATACAAAAAAAAAATTTAAACCTGTCCATTTTTTAACATGTAGAATGAAAAATAAACTCATTTTTTGAGAATTAATTTCTAAATTTTATAAATTTAATTTTTAATTAAAATCATAATTTACATGAAAAATACGAATTTAAAATTAAAACTAATTTTTTTACACATTGAAAAATTAATTAAGGTATATTAAAATTATATTATAATCATAATTCATCAAAATAAATATTTTTAATAAATTTTATGAAGGAAAATATTCATTTAAATTATTAAATTAATGAAAAAAAATTAATAAAAATATATATGAATTACAAAAATACCAAAAATTAATTAATAATTTTTAAAATATTTACTTACTTATACCATGTTATATTATTATAATATTTTCACTAATAAGATGGATAAATTTTATTTATTATTTCATTAGTGAGGTCACTATTCAATTGGCTAGTTTACTATTCATAAGGGCAATATTACTATTCCAAAGGTCATCTTACTATTTCATCGGTATACATTCCTTAACTTCTAGATGTTCTTTTTATTTTACTCATTCTTAAATTATAAGGATTTTATTGTGTTATATATGTAATATTATATTATTATACTATAAGACATAATTATAAGAAGGTAATTTCACTGATAAAACATTGGGTCATTACATTCTTCCCCCGTTATGAAATTTCTCCCTCAAAATTTTGTTTTACATTCTACATCATAAACAGGAATGGGTAATTTTCCTTCATTGCTTCCCCCAGTTCCAATGTCCCCACTTCGTACTTATGGTTCCACCATAGTACTTTGACCAGGTGAGTAGTCTTGTTACGTAGAACATTATCTCTACAATCCAAGATATTCACTAGATACTCCTCATAAAAAAGATCATTCACCAACTATACCACATCTGAAGAGAGAACATGTGAAGGATCTTTTTATTTAGTTCCTTAAGAGGGATATGTGGAAGACATCATGTACTTTTGAGATGGTGGGTGGAAGATCTCGTCTATAGGACACAACTCCAACCTGATAAAGGATCTCAAAGGGGCCAATGTACCCAAGACATAACTTTCCTTTCTTCCCATACCTCATGACCTTCTTCCATGGATATATGTAGATGAATACCATGTCTCCCACATTGAACTCAAGTTCTCATTGATGATTGTCTCCATAACTCATATATCATCTTTGGTATGCCTTGATGTGATGCGGAATGGTTTTCAATTTATCCTCCATTTTTCGGCCATTTTCAGTCCTATAAGCTTATGCTCACTGAATTCATCCAAACATACTGGCATTCTACACCTTTTCCCATAAAGGGATTCATATGGTGCCACTTAGATGATGGATTGGAAACTGTTGTTGCAGGAGAATTTTACCAATGAAAGATGTTCATTCCATCCTCCTTTTAAGTCCATAGAATACTCTCTCAACATGTCTTCTAGTGTGCAAATAGTTTGATTAGATTGGATATTAGTTATAGGACGATAGGCTATACTGAAGTCCAGTTCAGTGCCTAGAGCATGATGGAGACTTTTCCAGAACATTGAGGTGAATCATGGATCTCTATCAGATACAATAGATAGTGGTACTCCATGTAGCCTTACCACCTATTTGATATATATATGTTCAAGTTTATCCAATGATAATTACTCTAAAATTATGATAAAGTGACCTGTATTTGTAAGATGATCCACAATGAGCCATATAGCATTGTTTACTCTGGATGTCCTTAGAAGCCTAGTGACAAAGTCCATGGTGATGTTATCCCACTTCCATGTTGATAGGGGTAGTGGTTGCATGATATTTTTTGACCTTTTTTCCATTCAAACTTAACTTGCTGACATAATAGGCACATTGATGTATCCTCATCAATCTCCTTTTTATATTTTCCCAAAAAAAGATCTCTTGGAGATCTCGATATATATTCCTACTCCCTGGATAAATAGAGAAGGTTGAGCAATGTATGTCATTCAAAATATCCTTCTTTATCTATGGGTCGGATGGTACACATAATCATGACCCAAATCATACAAATTCTTCCTCATCAATCATGAACTCAGAGGATTTCCCATTTCTAAAAGCTTCCTCCATTTTCAGAATTTCCACATATTTTCTTTACGAATTTTTAATTTTCTCCATGAGGGGTGGTTGAGGAACCATTTGAGAATGGATTGATTATGTTCATACCTTGATTATTCCCATGTAAATCCACTAAAAATATAAAAATAATGGATCATTTTTAATTCTCATCACTGATAAAGATACACGATCTATTCTACTTAGATCACCCGCCACCCTATTTGTCTTACCAATATTTTAGTGGATTGAGCGGTAATAATCCTTAATGAGCTATAACAGTCTTCACTGGTGCATATTAAGATCTTTCTATTTTAATATAAATTATAGACTCTTGTGATCAATATATACCTCACAATTCTTCCTGTAAATATAATGCTGCATGATTTTTAAAGCAAAGATCACAACCGCCAAATCCAGATCCTGCGTGGGATAGTTTTTCTCTGGTATGTTCAGATGCCTTGGGGTGAAAACTATCACCTTATCATTTTTCATGTCAAGAACCAATCCACATCAACCCTGAACCGGTCACCCATCTCAGGCCGTGACAAGGCCCGAGAGGAATTCCCGATCCTCCTAGGCTGGCAGTAAGTGCCAAGGGCATCAACAGAGTGACGATGGAAGCGATTTCTCCCAATATAAATAAACAAAAGAAGTGGAATAAAAATAGAGCAACCCAAATATAAATAAACATAAGAAAATAACTAAGAAATAACTGAAAAGAAAAACTAACCAGACCTGATGACCACTAAACTCCATGCGACCCCGCATGTCACTCTCCAATCCGAGGACTCAGCACCCCCCATGATGATAGAGATCAAACTGAAACCTTCACTTGAGACTAAAAATAATAATTAAGTATAGGTGTGAGTATTAAAACTCAATAGTCATACACAATTAATCTAATCCAAAATTAATTTCCTTTAAAATAAGAATCATCAATTTCATGTTTCAACTAAAATATATAATAGTAAGTTTTTCACCCATTTTTCCTTTAAAAAAACGACAGTCCATTTCCCTTTTTACCATTCAATACCAAATTATTTCCCAAGAAGGAACCGTATACATTTTAAATTAGAGTTTAAATTTTGGTTACAAAGGAGAGAGTGAGTATAAAAAATCTCCAAAACCATCTTCCACAACCATTTTAATACACTCTATAATATTAGTTATTATCCACACTATTCTAGAAGCAAGCTCAACAATCATCCAACAAGGGAAATAGGAAATAACACATTGAAGTTTCTAGGCAACAATGCATCAAAACATTCATGCTTGTAGACATGGTTGAAACTTAGGAGCTTGTGAAAAATCTAGAACATACTATACATGTGACTCATCCCAAAGAAATGAACTACCCAATAACGTCATAATTCCAAAACGCCCGGTCGTCGCCCTACCTAGCCTAATCGAGGGTCCAAATCCCATAGAAATAATAATAACCAAATACCCCCTGTTATGGGCCACTAGTGTAATCTAAACTAGTGCATCAATTGTTCATCAAAAATTCACTCGCTATGATCAGTTCCCATGTTTAGACTAAAAAGGGTAGGTGAGTCAAGAAATACTAACCAAGAAATATGAAACATGCATTTTCATCTTACACCATCAACACACACACACACACACACAGATCACCCCTGAATCACTCCTAGGTATTTTCTCCCTCTTGCCTTTAACCATCAACACACAAGAGAAGTCCCATCCGAGGACCACAAATTCCCATCAACATCCAAAAAGGAAATAGGTTCACCCCAAAGAGGGTTTTCAAAGTAATTAATTTTACAAAAGTACTAAACATTCCCCAATCAATCATTTAATACTAAAGAATTTACAAAAGAAGCATCACATGCCATTACTGTGAAAACTAGAAACACACTTGGAAACCCATTTAAGAAACTCAGTTCACCACATTAAATATGAAGCACATTCATAAGGACAAAAGGGGTATTTCATCACACACTTAGTAAGAACATTTAACAAAGTAATTTCATGAAATTCAAATTGAAAGGTTTTTACATTATTTGACAATAAGAAATTATTCTAAAATCCCTAAATTACTAACAAGTAAGAAATAAAAGTGCGAAAAACAAGAAATCAATAATTATTTAATTTAAATTCTAATTCATAGGGAAACCTACATTAAAAAGGGAGCATACTAAGATGAATAATTCAACACCTGACGCCTTTGACGAAAAACACCCCACAACTGTGCACACATACACTCCTATATATATTCACCTTAATCCAATATACATATTCCCTACGCCATGAGGGAATATATGATAGAAGGATATATATATATATACTTACCTATGTATGTTTTTACAACCCTTTGAGGAGAAACTGGACAATTTAATTAACCTATAGGGAACCCACACACAAAATAAGTTCGTTTCCAAATCATTCCCTTTTTATGATTTAACAATATAAAATTCATATGTCAAAATAAAAAACAAGGCCTATATGCAAACACTACTCCATTATTCATTAAAAACACATTTTAAAAAAATAAAAACCTCAAGTGCCTTTGAAAATATAATTTGCACTTTCCAAAAAAGGCATAAAACTCTTTTCAAGAAACACTATAATAAAATATGCACAACACCTGGCCATTTATTTTGAAAAAAATCATTTCGAGCATGTAGGCATGTTAAATCATTACCAAAGAACACTTCGAACTACCCAAAGGAAATTTAGAACACATTAAAATTGACAAAACAAATAAGAGGGTAAAGTAATCAACCTCAAATGGAAGAAGATGGACCATAATTGACAGAAGCACTTCAACATTGATGACGAATGCCAAAAACCGAACAAGGATGATCCGGGAGACCCAACACAAACCCTAAAAAATATAACAAATTACCAAAACCCGGTCATCCCATGACCTAGGGTTTGTCCAAGACAAAAACTGAAGAAAATACATATAGAAGGAGGCGTTTGTTAGGTCGCACAAGGGAGAGGAGGCCACCAGAGGGAGAGGTCATGGAGAGGGAGGTTATCTCGGAGGAGTGAGCATGGTCGGAAGTCAAGGAGGGTTGGGGGGGGGGGGGGGGTTTACCTGCGTCTTGAGGCAAGGGGGGGAGGTGATGCACAATTAGAGGGGGATACATTTGGTTTTTTTTTTTTTTGAATTCCATTTTGATTTTCATTTAATTTATTTTATTTTTAAATAAAATTAATTTAATTAATTTAATATTTAAAAAAAGATTCAAAAATGAATAAAATAACAAGAAATTATTGGGTCGGGGTGTGAAAATTCTCCCCACCATGACACTTGCTGCCCTCAGAAAGTCCCAAGAGATTCATTTGATCCAAACCAAATCAAGGATGAACTACAACCCATGAAAAAACCTGGGAACTCAAAGACCGAAGAACCAATACTTTCTTTCATTCAGAGCTCGGAACTACAGATTCCTAAAAAGAAACTACGAGACCATCCTCAAAATAAGTCACACATCCTAGGAAGACATCATACAATACCAAAGATCTCGAAAAACAATGAAGATATTAAAAAGAGGAGACCAACAATTTTCTAAACACAACCAAACCAAGAACACCCTAACCCCTTACACAAAAACAATCGAAGAAACTAGTCATGGCCTTTTCGGGATCTTTGAAATCATCCATTACACGACCCACTATTCAAGATACCCAATTACTATGGTCTGGGTCAGGCACAATGAAGATATGGGAATGCTAAGTCAAGAACACTTGGAATATGGATTCATCATGAGCTAATCTCATGAGGGTCTCCCCACCATATTACGATTCCATACCAGCAACGATTTTAGTGGCCATAATGACTCTCGAATACTAACGAAAACTAGGAAAACACATAAGGAACGAAACATGGGAAAATAAACACAATAATTATACATCAAAATTATGGACATTACAATGACATAATCATTAAAAAAATAGTTAAAAAAGACTTACAACATCATTCCCCATACCCAAAAGAATAAAAAACCAAAAATCACATTAATTACAACAACAAGACCATTAAAAACAAAAGAAGTTTCCAATTGAGCTTTGTCCAGTGCTACCTTAATCTAACTAAGCTGGCAAGTTATCCATGGAAGTAGATCTGGATCAAAATAACTTCCTGGTGCCGGCCTGGAAAAAAAATTCAAATGACCTAAACGGCCACAGGTACAATAGATCTTAGGTGCATCACGATATAAAAAATTATTATGCCCAGGATTCCCACCATAAAAATACATTCAGAAATTTCTCTCGGATGAATCTGGTGAGGCTGAAAACGATGACCTTTTTATATGTCTTATCAACTATCCTGACGCAGATAATTCATCTTCAACTTGAAAAGCCTGCCTCATGAATTCTTTGTAATCATTAGGGAAAGAAGGCACTAACTGAAGGAATTATAATTAGAGACCCCTTTCAATGAATCGAGCCTTCAAAAATTCATCCTAAATGTGGTTGGGGAGATACAGAACCAGCATGGAAGTTATTTTCATAATCTAGCACCATTTAATCTCCCTGTTCAAGACTATAAAATCCTGAACCATAGGTATCTTCACATCATCAGGGATGTACTGTTCGATCAAAAAGGCTTTAAAGCATTCCCACGAGTAATTGTTCTGTGGTTTTTCCAGAATAATGGATTCCCACCACTCGCAACATTGGCCTTACAACGTGAAAGTGTAATGCTCCAACTTGAGAGGTTCAGAAGATTCAAGACAAACAATGATCTACTCAATAATTTTTATCCATTCCTTATCTTTCCCTAGTTCCGGCTGCCCAAGGAAATGAGGAGATTTTGAATCTCAAAACCTCTTGAAAAACTCCTTATATTGACAACCACCATGCTTCATATCCGAAATAGATAAAACAAATGTATACAACATGAATTTATCAATATAAAGACACATTATGGAAGAACCACCCATAGATACTTCTGAAAATCCCTTAGAACTCAGTGGGTATGCAACCTGAAAATATGGAGCATGAAACTAAATCATAACATATCATAAATCCTAATTCCATATCTCAGTTTCAAATTAAAAACCCAAACTTCAGACATCATTTAAATCACAACATCAACACATCAATTCCAAATCCCAAAAAGGAAAACTTCAAACACAAAAGTCATCATCACAGTCTCCCACTTTTTAAAGCATTGAAATTAAAATTTTCTTGATTTTGTTTTCATAAAACATAATAGGACTTACAAACAAAACACCTGACATTGGTATTCCATGAAGTATCATATATATATATATATTAAGTTTCCCTCTCAAGAAGCCATCCATATAATATAATAACCATCCACTTGCCACATACATTCATCTATATACAAATGTTTGAGAACTCATAGGAATACCAAGAGTCAGATAAAATAAAAATTATCACTTTCAAATCCACTTTCAAAAAAACCCAAACAAATTTTAATAACACACCTCATTATCAAAGAAAAACATTTTTAAATTCCATATTCAATTTCCAATCTCACATTTCACAAAACCTTTCCACCCCCCCAAAAAAACATTTTCCAAAATAACCACCTTTTTCAAAAACGAATTTCACTCTAAAAAGGATACAATGTTTTTGTTTTGTAAATCCTATTTTTGATAAACCAATCATCATTTTTTCAAACCAAACATCTTATTAAAATATAAAAAAGCACTCCAAAACCATATCAGGCCAACCTAATTTTTTTAAAAAAAACTACTTATGTAATACCCCGACCCTAGTTACAGAGAGTCGGTGCATTATTACATAGCATTGGCATGATCACAATAAAATCATGTCTCTAAAGACCAATCAGTTTAGTAGCCTTGGAAACATGATTCATAAATAAGTTCTACTTTACAGCATGAATAGGAATACAACACAAATATATTTCATTAGAAACATCCAAGCCTCCTAGATTATGCCTGCAGGTCACTCATAACTAACATATTTATATCCTGGGAAAATAAAACATAATAAAAGGGGTGAGCTCAAATGCTCAGTAAGGGTAAGTAATACAGCGGAAAATGACATAAATATTAATCATGGTAAATAATTGAAAACCACATGCCTTTACCAATAATAAACATGAATACTTTTATGGAAAGATTATGAGCTGAGTAAATAATGCCATAATAAAAAATAATCATGGGAATTTTACTAGTCGAATGACCACACAAACCATCAATATTATTTCCATAATGAGGTACTGTATAATTCCGGACATTCTGAAACATTTTTTCAAGGCCTCGGCCAAGACGTCTAAAAATGATTAAGGGCTCGGCCAAAACCATAAATCAAATTTGGAAAGGGCCTCCGCCAATTCCATGTCTAGTTGTCTCATGAGATCTACTAATGCATCGAGGAGCTATAGCAGGCTCCACCCGTCACTTACTAAGTCCAATACATTCCGTATATGAAAATTTTGAAATATAACATAAACATTCGTATTTAAACTAGCATATGAAATGTCAGTACTTTAACCATAAACCATGAATGGTATAAAAATAGCACATCCACAGTCAAACATATCACAAAAAATTCAATACAATATGGAAGTTTTGTATCATAATAAATCAATGTCAAATAAACATAAATCCATCAAAGGATGTTGACATTGATCAAATCAAAACTATTAGAGAGAAATATCTATTTTTATTAAATCATTTAAAGGTCACATAATTATAAAATAAAACATTTAATTTTAAAATATCTTTATAAGATTGTAAGGGAAGATTTGATGATTTTATGATGGTGGAAAATATCTGCACCCTCCATATAAGTAAAAAAACAGTCTTACCTTAATTTTGTCGAAAAGGTTAAAAAGGACCTTGTTTGGAAAATGACGGAAAGATTCCATTATAAACCTCTTGTAAAATGTTGAAAAAGGGTATGAATGAATTTAACCCATATTCTATAAAATAGTAAGAATGTTTTGAAATATATTTTTAATAAACATGGATGTGGATGATAAAGACTTCCCCGTAGAAAATCACATATAAACAACCTCGGATAATGAAGAGATTTTGAAATAAACCCCTAGCAATTTAGTAAATTACGAAACATACACCCCATGAAAGAGGTATCGTACAGTTAATATGTAAATAAACCTAAATTAAAGTGTATTACACAAAGGATAAAATTATGGGCAGTATATACAACACATAAAAGGTAATAGTGGCAATATGACATGAATCTCACGGGGATAAGGAGTGAGATGAAAACCACTTTCCTTGTACTTTTCCTAAGTGGAGGGTAGGTTAACCTCTTGAATAATGTTGAAATAATTGTTATTAAATTATATAATAATCATATACATTAATATGATATCATATATGATCTTTTAATACTGCTTTGTTAATAATATCTTAGTATTATCGCCGTTTTGGGTGTTAACTTACTCATTTTCTTTTATATGTTTTGTGACACAAGTCGCGCTTATTAATGAGTGGTTGTATCTTATTCATATCCAGAATGATATAATGTCCTTAAAAATTATTTTTATTCATCAAATTATAATTATAATTGAATGGATACGATGGAGAATGAATCTCATCGCGTTCGTGGAGGCGGTAGTCCGTACGTACGCATGAGCGACAATATCAATATTTTAATTTTAAAATAATATATAATTGGATGGTATATCATATATACTGAATAATTATGATTTATATTTATTATTTATATGAATTAAACATCATTATTCTACCAATCCAAATAATAGTTTATTGAATAACAATTACACCACGACGTGGAGACGGTAACCCGTACGTATGCACGTATGGTGAAATGTCATTTACAGGATGGATATAATACAGAATATTGTTCTAAAATATTTATAATAACATCACAGTATATAGTAGATACTGGAGTTATTATTTTAGAATAGAAATAACAAAGAAAGAAGATGTTGAAGAAGAAAGGAACTTGAAAGAGTGTGGTGAAAACATTACCTCTTCTTTAGGTTCTTCCTTTTGATTTGATCAAAAGGGCTCCTAACGTTTGATTTATGATCAAATTAATGCATCTAAGTTTAATTGAGGTATGATGAGAGAGTTTTTGGGCAGGTTTTGGCCGAACCAAAATTATTTGAAGGTGTGATTAATTGGTTAGAAGTGGTGTCCTTTTATAAGGGGGAGCAGGGTCTCTTTAGAAAAAACATAAAGTATTAATTTATAATAAATCCATATTCGATTTATAGTGGCTCCAAAGTGGATTATTCAAAGTCAAAGGTGGGTATGGGTCTAAATAATTTCAAAAAATATATTTTAGATAGGTTTGGGTCATTATATTAACCTTATCCTTTAGTTTTAACTCTTAGTTAATTAGTTTAACATTTACCATGTCACTTTGTATTTTTATATTATATAGTTAATTAACAAACTATATACATCCAAGTGACCCACAAGTGGAACATTAATGATAAACCTATCATGATATAAGTCCTTTGGCCGAACCTTATATTTTTAAGAATTTAATATCAATTATTAATATAATATTTGTTTTAAAAACACATTTATGTCAATTTTTACAATATTTAATAATTTATTTTTGTTAAAGTCTTAAAAACTTTATTAATTCGAAAACAATTCATATAAACAATCCTAAAATGTCATATTAACAAATAAAATTGGTTTATGGAATCAAAACATTCAATTTATATTTATATTAACATTTATAATACTAATTATTTGATTCATTCATTAATAAGGAAAATACTACATCATTATTGTGTCATAAATAAATTTAATTATTCAATGTCTAAAAATTATAAATAAAATACCATTATGTAGGAAATATTTTTATATTTCTAATTAATATTTATAGTCTAAAATATAACATATATAACCCTATGTAAAAATTGTTTTTCTAAAAGATATATGTTTTGTCATTTTTGAATTTACATTAACTTAATTAATATAAAGTGTCATTAGCACTTACAAGTGAATCCATGGGGTCCCAAAATCTACCCAAAGATTCCCATGGTCGGAAATGTTTCACCCAATAGGGTTATGACACGTTTTAGGGTATTTTATTATTATTATAATATTATTTTTACCCGTATTTACCGGATTTACCCTTTAACCATGGTAAATAAAATATTTACCGAAATAATTATTCAAAATGTCTAAAAATAAAAGTTACCTATTTACACAATTTGGACATCCTGATTCCAAATATGAAGTCTATTTTTCCAAATTCAAAATACAGAAGTGGCAGAAATTAATTTAAAATTAATTCCCGTTGTTAAAACGAAAAACGTGTTTTTAAGAGATAATAACTATCAAAAGATTGACACTAGTTTATGTCCGGTTTAAATGTGAAATTATTTCCAAGGACCAACAGTGTATTAAATGGTAAAATTATATTTTAAATATATACTTCAAAACTACTCAAATTCATAATTTATCACTATTAATTATTTTGATTAAAAAAGTTATTTTTAATTAATATTTAATAATTTTCACTATTCATCAAAATATAAAAGTTATCCGAAAAGTACCAAAATATCACCCTAAGCTATTTTTGATATTCCTAATCCAAAAATGATGTCCATTTTGAGAGATAAAATTTATAAAATTTCAAAAAGTGGGTATTACTATTCATAACTACTACTTTGATTGGTTGTGGTGTGTGTTAGAACTCAAAGTTGTGTACAACACACGCTACTGTAATATTCAAAGAGAAGTGTACCGTAGATGTTTGGGGTGTTAAATTATCCCCTACTTCAATAAATTGCAGCCTCGCAATTTGAAATTGTTTTTCGAAAATAAAATGTTGAAAATAGAAATTATCTTTGTGGGAAAACCCACATCGGAAATTGGGTTAATAAATATTATTCTTAATAAGAGGAAAAGAGAAATGAAAGGGTCACCACCAAATTATGATCTTGATTAGGAGAACATTGGTGGAAATTAGAGACATATAATTGGAAGGAAAATGTAAATATTTATAGGTAGTGATTGAGGTCATCAATCACAAACAAGTGTAAAATTGAGGTCCTTAAATTCATCAATCTATGATGACTTAAAATACCATCGGTTCGACAAAACATAAGGTATTAGGATAACACATTTTTGGTTTTATGATCCCTTCAATAAAGTATAAGAATTAATTTATTCGTAGAATAAGATATATATATATATATATACTTGATAATTAGTGTTTCATCCTTCAACTAATTTCTACCACAAACTCATCTTTCACTCTAAAAGATAATAGAACTGAAAAATATTATATTTATCCTAATCGTATAAGGATCCAAACATTAATTTATAATTCATCTACCAGAACTTAAAAAAACTACATTATATACTTTAGGGACTTCACGTAGTCCAGTGGTAGGTGATAAATCCCTATCACACAATGGTTGTGGGTTCGATTCCCGCAGCTTTGTCTGATGCGACGGGTTGTCACACGGTATGAGTGTTGTCCTTTTTATAAATATCCAAAAATAATTTCAAAATATAATTATCCAAAATAATTCTCTCCATGTAAAAAATTTATAAGTAAGGTAAACACAATGAAGATCCTTTTTTCCGTGTAATAACATTTGAACACCTTCATCGTGTATTCTTTTAAAACACTACAACATCCCGAATTACCCTAAAACCACATTGATTTCATTCATGATCCATTATTCCTTATAGAATACTGGATATAATCCTATTAAAAAATATTGTAAACTCCAACAATGATGGAATATAAAAGTCATTAATCAGTTTCAAGGTATTCAAGGATATCCAATATAATTTATCCAAATCAATCATGTATCATTCCAAAATCACTACCTCATTATCGGGACCATATTAAGGATTACCTTTCCTTAAACAATATATTTTAAAAAATGTGTATCTTACTATTAAGTCACTTCTCTTAGAACCATATAACCTCAAGTCCTCAATAAAATAGTATTGTAGTACAATCCTTATATATATCAGATTATTCTTATAACTAGAATATAATTCTTGAATCCAAAAACGCAAATACAATAATTATTCAACTTCAACTGTAGTAATAACATAAGCTTAGCCTTGTTCTCTTGGCCTTTTCTGAGTTAAGTTTTCTTGGTTCTTAGGACATTCATTTTCATAATTCCCCATTTCTCTAAAATTATTGCATTCATCATCAATAGCGTCTTTCTTTCCTTTACAATTACCAGCTAGATGGCCCTTATGTCCACATTTTTAGCACACTCCTTTTCCTATTTGACAAGCACCGGGGTGTTTCCTTCTTCATTTGTCATAGGGTGGAAATTCAATTCATCCCTTCTTCCATGTTTCCTTATTTGCTTTCCCATAGTATTCATCAGATCTCTTCTTCTCTTGCTTTGATTTAAAGTCATAAGACTTAAAGAGTTCCTTTTTTGTCTTGATTGCACACGAGACAATATCTTCATATTATGAGAAGGATTGTGATACTAATTCTCGATAGAGAAATGGATTTAACCCATCAATGAAACGATCAATCTTACTTCTTGGGTTACGTATATAATCTACATCATACCTCGCTAACCTTGTAAAGTTAGCCTCATACTTCGCGACATTCTCATCCTCCTTTAGCCTCAGACTCAGAAAATGTCATTCTATATCTGCTCGATGGTCACAAGGAAAGTATTTTTCTAAGAAAATATCTTTAAATTCCCTCCATCTCATATTTTATACTTCATCAACTTACTTTTTTATTTTGAATCAAGGACCACCGTTGGTCACCATCTCCAGTAAGGCGGTAAACTTCCACGACAACGTTTTCCCTTTCGCTACTCCCCTAAGCATGGAATATTTTCTATAAGGAGTTTATCCATTGCTCAGCCACTGATGGATTTTTACTCCCACCGAATGGCGGAGGTTGTTGCCTCAAGAAGTGATTTAACATTGATCCTCCACGCTGCGGATCAGGGTGGTCCATATGGGTAAGGTTATTATTCATAACCTGAGTGAGTAGTCCTCGTATGGTGATTAGCTGATCAGCACCAGTTGCATCACCAGCTCCACTATAATTTTCTTCAGTAGGAGGGAAATACTTACATGGAGTAAATGGGTTGATATGATTTCCATTCCTTCCACTAGGTTCCATTTATAATCAATGGAATAAACTAGATTAGTTTATGAATCAAAATACATAATTCCAAACTTGTAAAATACCTAACGTAAATTGAACAGTTTTGGATATAATCCATAATCATAAAAAAAGTTTTTATTGAGGAATTATATACTCATAATACTTCATAATGGTTTGTAATTTAAATTATTATTATCCTAAGCATATCCTCCGGGAGTGTCGTAACCAAGAGTGCAGCAAGACCCGTTGTCATGCACCAGTTCCCGTTGGAGTGTATCTCAAAGCGGTGTTTTCGGGCTTTACCCCTAGGTACATCTGTTCCAGAGCCGCCTCTACCTGCTCGTATTCAGACAGGGATGTATTTCTCGGAAAATTCACAAAATCTCTACAATTCCAAAATTCTAGGAAGTTATTCTATACTAATCCTCAAAGTCTATATTAGGTCTATGTGCTCTAATCAGAGTTTATCTAAATCTACTTTCCAAGGGTTGTACTAAACATTCTCTGATACCAACTGTAATTCCCCAACACTAGTTTCCCAGAGTCGGTGCATTATTACATAACATTGGCATGATCACTAGGAAATCATGTCTCGAAAGGTTGATCAGTTTAGTAGCCTTGGAAACAAGATTCATACACATGTTCAACTTTACAGCTTGAATATGAATACAATACAAATATATTTCATTAGAAACATCCAAGCCTCCTAGATTATGCCTACATGTCACTCATAACTAACTTCTTTATATCCTGGGAAAATAAAACATAAGAAAAGGGGTGAGCTCATACGCTCAATAAGGGTAAGTAATACAGTGGAAAATGACATAAATTTTAAGCTTGGTAAATAATTGAAAACCAAATTCCTTTACCAATAATAAATATGAATACATTTATAGAAAGAATATGAGATGAGTAAATAATTCCCTAATAAAACATAATCGGGGGTATTCTACTAGTCGAATGACCAAACGAACCATCAATATTATTTCCATAATGATGGAATGTACAATGTCGGACATTCTGAATCATTTTGTCAAGGCCTCGGCCAAGACGTCTAAAAATGAGTGAGGCCTCGGCCAAAACCATAAATCAAATTGGGAAATGGCATCATCCAATTCCACGTCTAGTTGTCTCATAAGACATACCGATGCATCGAGGAGCTATATCTGGCTCCACCCGTTACTTACTATGTCCAATACAATCATCATTTGAAAAGTTTGAAATATAACATAAACATTCGTATTAAAACTATCATACTAACTGTCAATACATTAACCATAAAATAGGAATGGTATAAAAATAGCACATCCACTGTCAAACATATCACAAAACCTTCAATACAATATGGAAGTTTTGTATCATAATAAATCAACGTCAAATAAACATTAATCCATCAAAGGATGTTGACATAGATGAAATAAAAACTATTCTAGAGAAATATCTCTTTTTTTAAAAATAATTTAATGGTCACAAAATTATAAAATAAAAGATTTACTTTGAAAATATCTTTAAAAGCTTGTAATGGAAGCTTTGACGATTTTATAACGGCGGAACGTAGCCTCACCCGCCATATCAGTTAAAAAAACATTCTTACCTTACTTTTGTCGAAAAGGTTAAAAAGGACCTTGTTTGGAAAACGACGGAAAGATTCCTTTATAAACCTCTTGTAAAAAGTCGAACAAGGTTATAAATGACTTTAACCAATATTATATAAAATAGTAAGAATGTTTTGAAATAGATTTTTAATAAACATGGATGTGGATGATAAAGAGGTCATAGTAGATAATTACATATAAACAACCTCAGATAATGAAGTGATTATGAAATAAACCCTTAAAAATTTGGTAAATTTCGAAACATACACCCCATGAAAGAGGTATCATACAATTAATATGCAAATACACATAAATTAAATTGTATTACACAAAGGATACAATTATGGGTAGTACATACACCACACAAAAGGTAATAGTGGAAATATGCCATGAACCTCACGAAAATAGGGAGTGAGATGAAAACCCCTTACCTTGTACTTTTCCTGGGTTGAAGGTAGGTTAACCTCCATTATAATGGTGAAATAATTGTTATTAAATTATACAAGAATCATATACATTAATATGATATCATATATGATTTTTAACATTTCTTTGTTAATAATATCTTAGTATTATCGTTGTTTTGGGTGTTAACTTAATCATTTTATATTATATGTTTTGTGACATAAGTCTTGTTTATTATGGATAGGTTGTATCTTAATCATATACATAATGATATCAAGTACTTAAAAATTATTTTTAATCATCAAATGAGAATTATACATGAATGGATACGATGGAGAATGAATCTCATCGTGTTCGTGGAGGCGGTAGTCCGTACGTACACACGAGTGACAATATCATTCTTTTGATATTAAAATAATTTATAATTGGATGGTATATCATATATAAAGAATCATTATAATTTTATATTTATTATTTATATGAATTACAAATCATTATTATACCTATCCAAATAATAGTGTAATGAATAACAATTACACCACGACGTGGAGACGGTAAGTCGTACGTACGCACGTATGGTTACATGTCATTTAAAGGATGGATAGAATACAGAATATGTTTGTAACATATTTATAATAACATCAAATAATATAGAAGATAAATTAGTTGTTATTTTATAATATAAATGAAAAATAAAGAAGAAGTTGAAGAATAAAGGAACTTGAAAGAGGGTGGTGAAAACATTACCTCTTCTTCGGGTTATTACATTTAATTTGATCAAACTTTCTCCTTAGGTTGGCTTTATGTTCAAACTAAGGCCTCTAGATGAAGTAAGGGAAGTTGATAGAGTATTTGGGTAGGGTTTGGCCGAAAAAAGGCTTTTAAGGTGTGAATAATTGGTTAGAAGTGGTGTCCTTTTATAAGGGGGGGAGGGGATCTTTAGAAACAACTTAAAGTATTAATTTATAATAAATTCATATTCAGTTTCTAATGGCACCAAAGTGTATTATTCAAAGTATAAGGTGGGTATGGGTCTAAATCCTTTCAACTAATAGATTTTAGACAGGATTGTGTCATTATATTCACCTTATCTTTTATTTTTAACTCTTAGTTATTTTGTTTTACATTTACCATGTAACTTTGTATTTTTATATTATATAGTTAATAAACTTACTATATACATCCAAGAGACCCCCAAGTGGTCCATTAATGATACACCTATCATGATATAAGTCCTTTGGCAAAACCTGAGATTTTTAGGAATTGAATATCATTTAATAATATAATATTTGTTTAAAAAACTCATCTATATCAATTTTGAAAATATTTAATAATTTATTTTTTGTTAAAGTCATAACAACATTATTAATTCTAAAAAAATTCATAAAAGAAATCCTAAAATGTCATATTAACCAATAAAATTCATGTATGGCATAAAAACATTCAATTTAAATTTATATTAACATTTATAAAACTAATTATTTCATTATTTCATTAATAAGGAAAATACTTCATCATTATTGTGTCATAAATAAATTTAATTATTCAAGGTCTAAAATTTATAAATAAAATAAAATTATGTAGGAAATATTTTTATATTTCTGATGAATATTTATAGTTGAAAATATAGCATATATTACCCCATGTAAAAATTATTTTTCTAAAAGATATATGCTTATGTAATTTTTGTATTTACTTTAACTTAATTAATATAAAGTGTCATTGTCACTTAAAAGTGGATCCAAGGGGTCCCAAAATAGACCCAAAGATGCCCATGGTCGGACAAGATTCACCCAATAGGGTTAAGACACATTTTAGGGTAATTTATTATTATAATAATAATATTATTTACTCTTATTTACCGGATTTACCCTTTAACCATGGTAAATAAAATATTTACCGAAGTAATTATTCAAAATGTCTAAAAATAAAAGTTACCTATTTACACAATTTGGACATCATGATTCCAAATATGGAGTCTATTTTTCTAAATTCAAAACACAGAAGAGGTAGAAATTAATTTAAAATGAATTCCCGTTGTTAAAACAAAAAGCGTGTTTTTAAGAGATAATAACTATCAAAAGATTGACACTTGTTTATGTCTGGTTTAAATGTGAAATTATGTTTAATGACCAACATTGTATTAGATGGTAAAAATATATTCTAAATATACTTGAAAACTACTCAAATTAATAATTTATCACTATTAATTATTTTTATTAAAAAAGTTGTTTTTAATTAAAATTTAGTAATTCTCACTATTAATCAAAATATAAAAGTTATCCGAAAAGTACCAAAATTTCACCCTAGGCTATTTTAGATATTCCAAATCCAAAAATGAAGTCCATTTTGAGGGATAAAATTTATAAAATTTCAAAAAGTTGGTATTACTATTCATAACGGCTACTTTGATTGGTTGGGGTGTGTGTTAGAACTCGAAGTTGCGTACAACACACGCTACTGTATTATTCAAAGAGAAGCGTACTGTAGAAGCTTGGGGTGTTACAACTTACCACTAAATGGGCCAAATTATCCCAAATTCTCAAAAGTACTCAAGAAAACTCACTAGGGGAAACTATTGTCGATGGGTGACTTGGTCGTCTGGTTGGCAGCCATATTCCAATCAAACCATAGTCACAGAGAGTCTTTCAAGACCATGTAACTAGATCCACATGGATTTCTAGGCATTGAAAGCTCACTGAGAAAACCAGACCAACTCTCAATTACTTTCCCCATATACCAAGAAACCAAAAAAACTAAATGAACCAATAAAACCTAGAATTATAATGGAAACTCATGGTTCGGTCCAGAATGTGTTTTCCAGACCCTCCTGTAGATCTACACCCCATGATTTGAAAATACTACTCATTCTACCTTGACATCCCAAATAACAAAGGGCGCTCTAAAAGTTATGTCCTAGAGGAAACCTATCCTATGATACCATTTTTTCATGAACTAACATGGGCCAACCCCCGACCTGTTACCTGAGTCGGCCCGCGACTAGGCTCAAGAGGCATTCCCAATCCTCTCGGGCTGGCGACAAGTGCCAAGGGAATCAATAGTGTGATTATGGGAACAATTTCACCAAATATAAATAAATAGAAGCATCCGAATAATAATAAAGCAGCCCAATAATAAATAAACTGAACATAACAACTAAGAAAGAACTGAAAATAAAGACTCACTGGACCTGATGGCCATGAAACTCTACAAGACCCCATGGGTCACTCTCTAATTCCAAGACTCAACATCACCAATGATGATCAAGATGAAACTGAAACCTGAAATTGAGACTAAAAACATGAATGAAGTATAGGTGACATTATTAAAACTCAGTAGGCATACTTATGTATTCTACTCTCAAATGAATTTCCTTTAAACAAAAGAATCATCAATTTCATAATTGGACTAAAATATATAAAAGTAATTTTTTAACACATTTTTCCTTAAAAGAAAATCACTGTCTATTTCACTTTTTACCATTCAAAACCATATTCTTTCCCAAGAACGAACCATATACATTTTAAAGGAGAGATGAAATTTCATTTATAAAGGAGAGAGTGAGTATAAAAAATTTCAAAACACTTTTTCCATAACCATTTGAAAACACTTTATAATTTTAGATATAATCCACACTATTTTAGAATAATTCTCAACAATCATACAATAAGGTAAAAGTGAAATAACACACAAGAGTATCTATCCAACAATGAATCAAAACATTCGGTCCAGTAGACATGGGTGAAACCTAGGGGCTCATTAATAATCTAGAACATACAATACATATTACTCATCCTGAAGGCATGCCCTACCTAATGACATCATAACTCCCAAACACCCAATTATCCAACTACCCAACCTGTTCGAGGGGTCCAATCGCATAGTAATAACAATAACCAAATATCCCCATTCTAGGGGCCACTATAATAATCTAAACTAGTGCAAAAATCATTCATTGAAAATTCTCTGGAAATTCTAGGTTCCCATGTTTAGACTCGGGGGTGTGAGTCAAAAAACACTAAACAATAAACCCAACACATGCATTTTCGTCTTACACTATCAACACACACACACACACACAATTCACCCCCGTATCACTTCAAGGGATTTTCACCCTCTTGACTTAAACCATCAAAACATGAGGGAATTAACATCTAAGTACCACACATTCACATAAAAATCTAAAAAATCAATATGTTCATCCCAGAGAGGGGTTTAAAAGTAATTAATTTTACAAAAGTACCAAAAGAGACTCAAGAAATCATTTAATACAAAAGCATTTCCCAAATAAAAAACACACGCCATTACATTGAAAACCATAAACTCACTTGGAAACCCATTTAATAAAGTCAATTCACCACTTTAAATCCAAATAAAATTTATAAGGGCCAAAGGGTAATTTAATCAAATGATTTGTAAGCACATTTAAAAAATAAATTTCCTGCAATTCAAATAGAAATGGACTTACTTTATTTCATAAAAATAAATTATTATAAAATTCATAAATTACTAACTAGCATTAAAAACAAGTGTGAAAAAAGAAATCAATAATTTTTAAATTTAATGGATAATTCATAGGGAAACCTACCTCAAAAAGGGAGTAGGCCAAGATGAACAATTCGGCACTGGACACCTTTGACGAAGATTACCCCATAATTGCACACTCATACACTCCTATATATATACCCCTTAATCCAATACACATATTCCCCATTCCATGAGGGAATATGTTCAAGGATGATTTATATATATATATATATAGATATACTTACTTATCTAAGAGTGTAAAACCCTTTTAGGAGACACTGAAAAATTTAATTTACCTACAGGGAACCCACACAAAAAAATTCATTTCCAAAACATGCCCTTTTTATGATTAAAAATTGTTAAATTCATATGGAAAAATACACGACAAGGCCTATATTCCAAAAGTACTCCATTCTTCAATAAAAACTCATTTCAAACAAATAATCACCTCAAGTTCCTTTTGAAATTTAATTCTCACTTTCCAAACAAGCCGTAAAACTCTTTTCAAGAAACACTACAATACAATATACACCACACATAATAATTTATTTTAAAAAAAACACATTTCAAACCTGTAAGAATGTTAAAACATTACCAAATAACACTTTTCACAACCCAAATAAAATTTATAACACATTAAAATTAACTAAACAAATTAGAGGGCAAACAAATCAACCTCAAACAGTAGAAGATGAACACGAATAGACCGAAGGGCTTCGCCTTCGACGACGGACGCCAAAACCTGAATAAGGAAGACCTAGGAGACCAATTTTACACCCAAAAAATGAAAGAAATTACCAAAACCCAATCAACCCATGACCTAGGGTTTGACTAAGACAAAAATAGAAGAAGATACCTGTAGAAGGAGGTGTCAGAGAAGTCGCGCAATGGAGAGGAGGCCACCGGAGGGAGAGGATGTGAAGAGGGAGGTTCCTCAAGAGGAGCGGGCACATTGGAGGGTTTGGGAGGGTGGGGGTGTCAGTATCGCACGATATGATGAAGGGTAGGGGGGGTGTGTTTTAAGATAGGGGGAAGGCGATGCAAAATGAGGTGGGGGTAGATTAGGTTTATTTTTTTTATTTTTTTATTTTTTATTTTTAAAAATCCATTTTTATTTTTATTTAATTAATTCTATTTTAACATAAAATTAATTTAAATAATTTAATCTTTAAAAAAATGAATCAAAAATAAATAAAATAATATGAAAGTGTTGGGTGGGGCTGTGACAATTCTCCCCACCATGACAATGTTTTCCCCTAGAAAGACCCAAGAGATTCAGTTGATCAAAACCCAAGCAAGGATGAATTACAACCCATGACAAAATATGAAATCTCAATGATGAAAAAACCAATACTCGCTTTCATTAAGAGACTGAAACTATGGATTCCTATAAGGAAACAATGAGACCATCCACAAAAGAAGTCACACATCCAAGGAAGATATCATAGAAGACCGAAGACCTCGAAAAACTAACGAAGAGATTACAAATAAGAGACTCAATATTTTCTAAACACAACAAAGAAAGGAACACCAGGACCCCTAACACAAAAACCATAAAATAAAATAGTCATGGACTGTTCGGGATCTTTGCAAGCATCCATTACACGAACCTCTATCCAAGTCATCCAACTACTATGTTCGGGGTCGGGTGGGGAGAAAACAAGGAAATGATCAATCAAAAACTCATGGAAGATGGATTCATCATGATATTATCTCATGGGGGTCTCCACAGCATATTAAGTGTCCATAAAATCATCGATATCATAGGATAGAATAATTCTATAATCCTAAATAAAACCAGGAAAACACATAAGAAACAAAACATTGGACATCAAACAACACCATTATACATCAATATTAAGAAAATTACAACGACATAATCACTAAAAAGAAGTTCTCAAAAGACTTAAAACATAATTATCCATTCCCAAAATAAGACAACAACACATATTACATTAATTACAACAAAAAGATAATTCACAATAAATGAAGCTTCTAATTGAGATTGTTCCTGTGATAATTTCATAAAACTAAACTGGAATGTTATGCAAGGATGTGGATTTGGATCCATGTCACTTCCTGGTGCCACCATGGAAAAAAAATTACAAATGACCTAAATAACCACATGGATGATAGATATTAGTTGCTTCATGACATGAACACTTCTTATCCCTAGTATTACTACACTAAAAACACAGCCAAACTTTCTCTCAGATGAATCTGGTTAGGCAAAAAACAATGAACTTTTTATACCTCTTCTCAACTGGCCAGACACAACTAAATTATCTTTGAACTGAATAGCCTACCTCACGTCTTCATCACAATAATTAGGGAATGAAGGCACTGTCTGAAGGAATTCTGATCAGAGACCCCTTTCAAAGAACCTTTCCTTCAAAAATACATCCCCAATGAGGTTGGTGAGATAAGAAACCCGCTCGGAAAAGATCCTTGCATACTCCAAAACCGTTGAATCACCCTGCTTGGGGTCGTAAAATATTGAACCCATAGGTATATTCAAATAACCAAGGAAGTGTTGTTGGATGAACAATTCTTGAAAGCATTCCCATGAGTAATTCTTCTGTGGTTTGTCCTAATGAACATATTCCCATCATTCCCAACATAGGAATTCCAACATGAATGTTTAAATCTTTAACTTGAGAGGTTCGAGAGACTAAATCTGACCAAATATCTCATCAATATTTTTCATCCATTCCTCAGCTTTAACGGGTTTCGACTACCCAAGGAAATTTGGAGGGTTGACTCTCAAAACCTATGGATGAACTCCTGATAATGAGAACCACCTGGTTCCATATCCAAAATTGTTATACCGAATGTCTAAAGCACGACTTAATCAACCTAAATACACACGATGGAAGAACCACCTACAGATACTTCTCAAAATCCCTATGAACTTAGTTGGGATGTAACATAAAAATAGGGATCAAGAAACCAAATCATAATATATCATAAAACAAAATTCCATATATCATTTTCAAATCAACTACCCAAACTCAAAACATCATTTCAATCATACCTCAAACACATCAATGCCTAGTCCCAAAAAGGAAAACTCCAAACACAAAAAGGAATCATCATACTCTACCACTTTTTAAAGCATTGAAATTCCATCATTTCTTCTAAAACATATTCAAAAAACATATCAGGCCTTACAAACCAAATACCCACCAATGGTATTCCATGAAGTCTCATATATATACATTCATGTTCCCACTCACGAACCCATCCATAGATTAAAATAACCCTCCACTTACCACATACATGAATATATATATATATATATATAAGTGTATGTGTCTATGTGTGTGAACTCATAGGAATACCAAGAGTCGGATAAAGAAACATCATCACTTTCAAAACAACATTCAAAATATCCCAACCATTTTTAATACCACTCCTCATCGTCAAAGAAAAACACTTTCAAATTCAATATTAATTTTCAAATCCAACATTTCATAAAACCTTCTAATAACCCCCCAAAATGTTTTCCAAAATAAACACCATTTTCAAAACCCAATTTCAATCTTAAAAAGGCCCATTTTTTTTGTTTCGAAAATCACATTTTTAATAAACCAATAAACTTTTTGTCAAAACAAAAATCATTTTAAAATGTAAAAAAACACACAAAACCATATCAGGAAAACCTAAAGTACAAACGAAAACAACCTACCACTCAATGGGTTAATTTATCCCAAAATATCAAAAGGATTCATAGAAAATTCACTAGGGGAAACTAGTGTCGATGGGTTACTTGGACGTATGGTTGGCAGCCATATTCCAATCAAACCATCTTTACAGAGTGACATTCAAGACCATGCCCCTAGATCAACATGGATTTATAGGCTTTGAAAGCTCACTGAGACAACATGATTAACTATCATTTCATTTACCCCTATACCATGAAACCCACATGAACTAAATAAACCAAGAAAACATAGAAATCTCATGGAAACTCAGGGTTCGATCCAGAAAGTGTTGGCTAGACACTCCCACAGATCTACCCACCATGATCGGACAATCCTAATACGTCTACATTGACATCCCAAATAAAAAAGGTCACTCTAAAAGCTTAGTCCTCGAAGGACCATATCCTCTGAAACCATTTTGTCACAAACCAACCCTGGTCGACCCTCAACCAGTCACCTGAGTAGGACCATGACAAGGCCCGAGAGGTATTCCCAATCCTCCCAGGATAGAGACAAGCGCCATGGGGATCAAAAGTTTAATGCCCCGAAACCAAAATCCCAGATCTGGTGAATTATTTTAATAAATTTTCATGATTACAAGGAATCAAGTCCCAAAGGATTGATCAGTTTAGAAGTCCTGGAAAATAGATTACATACATGAACATTACATTATACATACAAACATAAAACAAAACATAAATAATCCTTTTATAATTCCATTATTCCGACAGCTTAACCCTGCATATCAATCATAATACACTTCTTCACATGCTGGGAAAAATAAACCATAAGGAATTGGGGAGATCAAATGCTTAGTAAGGATACAAAATATAGAGGAAGTATTCATAAATACGCATAAACAGTTGAGGAAAATTATAAGACTAAAACACAATAATTTTAAACATAAACTTCAGAATAATATGGAAAAGATAAATCAAATAACTCCATTTACTTATTCACATAGATATTCAACTAGTCTAATAATCACATGTAATATCAATAACTAACTCTATAACGATGGAATGCATAATGCCGGACATCATAACCACATAGTCAAGTCCTCGTTCCAAGACTACAAATAAATTTTTTTCCAAGGCCTTGTTCCAAGTCACTAATTTGTCTCATGAGACCTACCGATGCATCGAAGGGATATAGAGGGCCTCACCTGTCACTTACTA
This sequence comes from Viscum album, assembly GCA_963277665.1. Taxonomy (NCBI): domain Eukaryota; kingdom Viridiplantae; phylum Streptophyta; class Magnoliopsida; order Santalales; family Viscaceae; genus Viscum; species Viscum album. The sequence continues at coordinate 264,977,944 of OY728167.1, read as the reverse complement.
AGCCTGATGCATTCCACATATGAAAAGGGTGAAACATAACAGAAACATTCATAATAAAAATAGAATACGAAATGTCAATACTTTAACTGATAACTATGAATGGTATAAAAAAAGTACATCCATAGTCAATCATATCATAACTCATTAAATACAATATAAAACATTGTATTATAGTAAATAAACCTCAATCATTCATAATATCCAATAAAGTAAGTTGATATAGTTGAAAATGATCAGTAAAACCCTTTGAGATAAATATCCCTTTTTCATGAAATCATTTATAAGTCGCAAAATTTATAAAGGAATAAATTTAGAAGATATTTTTTAATCAAAGTTTCCCATAACACTTTGAAACTTTTTAAATGAATTAACATTTTAAAACATTCATGTCCTTATAAATAAATCCTCAAAACCATTTTCAAAACATGGACAATAATGAGAATGATTTAGAAGAATAAATATTAATACCATTTCAAATGATGTTTTAGTTAAGGGGTACCTTAAAAAGAATCATTTTGAAAACTCTTTTATGAATCATGGACATGGATAATAAATATTTCCCAGTAAAAACATACACATAAAAAATCTTGGATAATAATTATATTGGGGAATTAACCCTAACCTTGTACATTACATTGGTCGATGGTATGTTTAACCTCTTTTATAGTGACCATAGTATGTTATTTAATTATAAATGAAACATATTCATATTTATGATATAATAATTGATGAATTTATGGATTTATTCTACAAAATTTAATAATAATTTCTATGTTAAAATAAAATTTCGGGTTATAATCGCTTTCTTTATCATACGTGTTTTAACTTGACATTCTTGGCCATATAACTTATATCATGATTTAATTGATTCAAAAATATATTATTTATATATAATATATATTCATAATATAAATATTTATAATAGATAGATATTTGAAATTGAAAACACCTTTTATGGAGATGGTAGTTTGTACGTATGCATAAACACAGTTTCTGTTTTCATATCGTATTGAATGGAAGTAAGTGAATGAGATATAGGTAATTACACACACATATATATATATATTTCATGTAGAATTATTATGTCATATATTACATAATTATTAAATATATATATTTTTATAATCATCATTGAATGGTGAACATGGAAATGAATCTCATCGCGTTGTGGAGACTGTAAGCCGTACATATGCACGATCGATAATATCATTCTATTGATGGTGAAATCATATGTAATTGGATGGTATATTATATATAGAGAATCTTTAAAATTTTATATTTATTATTTAATTCAATTATACTCATTATTATACCCATAAAAATATGTGTTGAATAAAAAACTACACCACGACGTGGAGATGATAAACCGTACGTACGCACGTATAGTGACATTGTCCTTCATAGGATGGATAAAATAATGAATATGGTTGTACCATATTTATAATAAAATATAAGTATGTATAAGGTACATGAGTTATTTTTTTATGTAATCAACAAAGAAATAAGATGTGGAAGAAGAAATGAACATTGAAAGGGTGATTAGATAATTACCTCTTCTTCAAGTTATTCCTTTTTATTTGAACAAAAGGGATCCTTCGATTGGATTTTAGATCAAAGTAAGACCTCTAGAATGAATTTAGGGTAGTTGGGGGGTGATTTTATCAGGTTTTGTCTGAGACAAATGTCTTTGGAGGTGTGAATTTAATAGAAGGGGATGTACCCTTTTATAAGAGTGGTGACGGGCACTTTAGGAAAAGTTTGAAATATTAATTTTTTATAAAATAAATTTTGGTTTCTAATAGGTCTAAATGGATTTATTTAGAGGATAATGTTGGTATGGGTCAAAATACTCTCAAACATTAATTTTTGGACAAGTTTAGGTCACTATATTAACCTTATCTCTTAGATTTAACCCTTAGTTAAATAGTTTAACTTTTACCATGTCTTCTTGTATTATTATATTACATGGTTAATAAACATAATATAAAATGAAAAAAGAACCTAAAGTATTTAATTAATAATATATATATAATTATATAATTCCATTTTCCGAACCCCATATTTTGAGGAATGTTATATCATTTAATAATATGGTATTTTTTTTAGAAACTCATTTATGTCAATTTTGACACTATTTGGTATTTGGTTTTTTTGAAAGTAATAAAAAGTTGAATATTTCGAAAAAAATACATTAAATCAACCCTAAAATTTCATATTGAACTATAAAATTGTAACACCCCAATCTTCTATGGTACGCTTCTCTTTGAATAATGCAATAGCGTGTGTTGTACGCAACATCGAGTTCTAACACACCACAACCGATCAAACTAGCAGTTATGAATAGTAATACCTATTTTTAAAATTTAAGAAATTTTATCTCTCAAAATGGATTCATTTTTGGATTCGGAGTATCAAATTTAGCCTAAGGTTAAATTTTGGTACTTTTCGGATAACTTTAATATTTTGATGACAGTGTGAAAATTACTAAATTTTAATTAAAAACAACTTTTTTAATCAAAATAATTAATAGTGATAAATTATGAATTTGAGTTGTTTTAAAGTATATTTAGAATATATTTTTACCATTTAATACAATGTTGGTCATTGGACAAAATTTCACAACTAAACCGAACATAAACAAGTATCAATCTTTTGATAGTTATTATATCTTAGAAACACGCTTTTTGTTTTGACAGTGGGAATTAATTTTAAATTAATTTATGCCACTTATGTGTTTTTAATTTGGAGAAATAGATTCCATATTTGGAATCAGGATTTTCAAATTGTGTAAATAGGTAACTTTTATTTTTAGACATTTTGAATAATTACTTCGGTAAATATTTTATTTACCATGGTTAAAGGGTAAATCCGGTAAATAAGGGTTTAAAAAATAATATTATAATAATAATAAATTACCCTAAAACGTGTCCTAACCTTATTGGTTGATATATTTTTGACCATGGGCATCTTCGGGTCGATTTTGGGGCCCCATGGTGCCACTTGTATGTGATAGGGACACTTTATTTTTATTTAGTTAAAATGAATACAAAAATGACACAAGCATATATCTTTTATAAAAACAATTTTTACATAGGGTTATATATGTTGGATTTTAGACTATTAATATTCATTAGAAATATAAAAATATTTTCTACATAATTTTATTTTATTTATAATTTTTAGACATTAAATAATTTAATTTATTTATGAAACAATGTTGATGCAGTAATTACCATTATAGTGAAAAATTAAAATGATTGATATTGTAGATACCCAAATAAATATAATTTGAGACTTTTTATGAATTACACTAATTTTATAGGTTAATATGACATGTTATGAATGATTTAATTAACTTTTTTCGAATTAATCATTCTGTTATGAGTTTTACAAAAATCAATTATTGAATAGTGTCAAAATTGACATAAAAGAGTTTTTAAAACATATATTATATTATTAATTGTAATTAAATTCCTAAAAATCTAAGGATCGGAAAAGAGACTTATATCATTATAGTTGTATCATTAAGGAACCACTTGTGGGTCTATTGGTTGTATATAATATGTTTATTAACCATATAATATAAAAATACAAAGAGACATTGTAAAAGTGAAACTAATTAACTAAGAGTTAATACTTAATGATAAGGTTACTATAGTAACCCAAACCTATCTAGATTCTATTGGTTGAGTGGTTTTCGACCCATCCACACCTTAACCTTTAAATAATCCACTTTGGAGCCATTAGAAACCAAATATGAAATTATTATAAAATAATATTTCTAGCTTTTCCAGAGATGCCCCTCACCCCTCTTATAAAAGGGAACTCTCCCTTCTCAATAACTCACAGCTTCAAAGCCTTTTTTTCCGGCCATCCTCTGCCAAAATACTCTCTCAACATCCCTAACTTAATCCTAGAGGCCTTACTTTAGTCAGAAATCGAACTTAAGGAGCCCTTTTGATCAAATCAAAAGGAAGAACCCAAAGAAGTGGTAATGATTTCACCACCCTTTTTCAAGTTCCTTTCTTCTTCCACGTCTTATTTCTTTGTTATTACCATTCTAAAATAATAAATCCAGTATCTTATATATACTATGATTTTATTATAAATATGTTACAATCATATTCAGTATTCTATCCATCATTTGAATAACATGTCACCATACGTGCGTACGTACGGCTTACCGTCTCCACGTCGTGGTGTAATTGTTATTCAATAAATTATTATTTGGATGGGTATAATAATGATGTGTAATTCAGGTAAATAATAAATGTAACATTATAATGATTCTTTATATATTATATAACATCCAAATATATATTACTTTAATATCAAAAGAATTATATTGTCCCTCGTGTGTACGTACGGACTACTGTCTCCACGAACGTGATGAGATTCATTCTTCATCGTATCCATTCAATTATAATTCTCATTTGATGATTAATAATAGTATCTAAGGACTTGATATCATTATACATATGATTAAGATACAACCTATCCATGAAAAAACACGACTTACGTAACAAAACTTATAAAAGAAAATGAATAAGTTAACACCCGAAACAACGATAATACTAAGATATTATTAACAAATCAATGTTAAAAGATCATATATGATATCATATTAATGTATATGATTCTTTTATAATTTAATAACAATTATTTCACCATTATACATGAGGTCAACCTACCCTCAACCAATGAAAAGTACAAGGTAAGGGTTATTTCACAATCTCTTCATTATCCGAGGTTGTTTATACGTAATAATCTACTGGGATCTCTTTATCATCCACATCCATGTTTCATAAAAATGTATTTCAAAACATTTTTTACTATTTACAAGAATATGGGTTAAAGTCATTTATACCCTTTTTTGACTTTTTAAAAGATGTTTATAAAGGAATCTTTCTGTCGTTTTCCAAACAAGGTGCTTTTTAACCTTTTGACAGAATTATGGTAAGAATGTTTTTTTAACTTATACGGCGGGTGCGGCTATTTTCCGCCATTATAAAATTGTCGAAGCTTCCCTTAAAAGATTATAAGAATATTTTCAATGAAAATGTTTTATAAATATATGAATCTTAAATGATTTCAAAATAGAAAGAGATATTTCTCTAAAAAGATTTTTCATTTCATCTATGTCAACATCCTTTGATGGATTTTATGCTTATTTGAAGTTGTTTTATTATGATACAACACTTCTATATTTTATTGAAGGTTTTGTGATATGTTTGACTGTGGATGTGCTATTTTTATACCATTCATGGTTTATGGTGAAGTTATTGACATTTCATATGCTAGTTTTAATACGAATGTTTATGTTATGTTTAAACCTTTTCATATGGGAATGCATTGGACTTAATATGTGAAGGGTGAAGCCCGCTATAGCTCCTCGATGCATCGGTAGGTCTCATGAGACAAACTAATATCTTGGCACAAGGCCTTGGAAAAATCTTATTTGTAGTCTTGGCACAAGGCCTTGGCTATGGGGTTATGATAGTCTGGCATTATGCATTCCATCATTATGAAAGTGGTTATTGATATTGCATGTGATTATTCGATTAGTAGAATATCCATGTGAATAAGTAAATGGAATTATTTCATTTTATATTTTCCTTACTATGTTGAAGTTCATGTTTAAAAGGCCTTTGTTTTAGTTATACACTGCCTTAAATGTTTATTATTATTTATGAATGTTTCCGCTATATTGTTATCCTTACTAGGCATTTGACCTCACCCCTTTTCTATGTTTTATTTTTCCCAGGATGTGAAGAAGTAAATTATGAATGACTTGTAGGGATATTATGATGGGATAATAGTGTGGACTATCGAGACAATATGTTGTTGTAGTAGTTTTTCACTTTATGATGTAATGTAAAACATTATGAATATATCTAGTGTTTCCACGGATACTAAACCAATCTATATTTCGAGATTTGATCTTTCTTGTGATCATGCCAATGTTATGTAATAATGCACCGACTCTAGGTAATTGGGGTCGGGGCATTATAGTTGGTATCAGAGGAAGTTTAGTAGAAACCTTGGAAGCTATATTTAGATAAACTCTGATTAGAGCACATATATTTAAGATGGACTTTGAGGATTAGTATAGAATAACTTCCTATAATTTTGGTATTGTAGAGATTTTGTGAGTTTTCTGAGCAATACATCCCTGTCTGGATACGAGCAGGTAGAGGTGGATTTGGCACAGATTTACCTAGGGGTAAAACCCAAAAACACTGCTTTGAGCTAGACTCGAACGGGAACTGGTGCACGACAATGGGTCTTGCTGCACTCTTGGTTACGAAACTCCTGGGGGATATACTTAGGATAACTCAAATTTTCTTTAAAAATCATTATGAAGGGTTTATGAGTATATAATTCCTCAAATAATTTTTTTTATGATTATGGATTATATCCATAAATAGTTCAATTTATGTTTTATAAGTATGGAATTATGTATTTTGATTCATAAACTGATCTAGTTTATGCCATTGTTTAGAAATGATGCCTAGTGGACAAAATGGAAACTGTATCAATGCACACACTCCATGTAGGGATTTCTCTCCTTCTCAAGATAATTATAGTGGAGCTGGTGATGCAACTGGTGGCGATCTGCTAATCACCATACTGGGAAAACTCACTCAGGTTATGAATAATAACCTTACCCATATGGAGCACCCTGATCCGCAGCGTGGAGGATCAATGTTAGATCGATTCATGAGGCAACAACCACCAATGTTCAATGGGAGTACAAATCCCTTAGAATCTGAGCAATGGATAAATTTTCTATAGAAAATATTTCAGGCTTTGGGGAGTAGTGAAAGGGAAAAATGTTATCATGGAAGTTTACTACCTCACTGGAGATGCTGATCAATGGTGTTCATTGATTCAAAACATGAAGGAAGATGATGAAGTATCAAATATGGAATGGAGGGAGTTCAAAGATCTGTTTTTAGAAAAATACTTTCCTCGTGACCATCGACCAGATATGGAAAGGCAATTTCTGAGTCTGAGACAAAAGGAGGATGGGAATGTCACAATGTATGAGGCTAACTTTACAAGGTTAGCAAGGTATGCTGGAGATTATATACGTAACCCCAGAAGTAAGATTTATCGTTTCTTTGATGGGTTAAAACCATTTCTCCAATGAGCATTAGTCTCACAATCCTTTTCATCATACAAAGACATCGTCTCATGTGCTATCAAGACCGAAAAGGAATTCTCTAAGTCTTATGACTTTAAAGAAAAGAAAGAGAAGAAGAGATCTACTGATCATTCTGTGAATGGAAATATGGGGAAGAAGGGAAAGGTTGAATATCCATCCTGTGATAAATGTGGGAAGAAACACCCCGGTACTTGCATGAAGGGAATGGGTGCCTGTTACAAGTGTGGTGAAAAAGGCCACCAAGCTCGTGATTGCAAAGGGAAGAAGGAAGATACCAATGTTCAGTGATACAATTGTAGGGAGATGGGACATTATTCAAATGAATGTCCTAATCGTCAGGGGAACTTACCTCAGAAAAGGCCAAGAGATCAAGGCCAAGATCATGCTATCACTACTGCTGAGGTAGAAGCTCCGAAAGACGTGGTGGCGGGTAATTTAATGGTTTCCTCAGGTTTAGAAAATGCATTATATGATTCTGGATCATCAAATTGTTTCATATCTTCCCAGTTTGCTATGAAAATTAGATATTTCCAATTTGATTTAACAAGGGAGTTGTCAGTTAAAACTCCTAAGGGAAGTATCATTGCAATTTTTTTTTGTGAATCAGTCCCCATTAGAGCACATAAAATTTCTTTATCTGATGATCTCATCGTCATACCTATGATTGAGTTTGATATAATCCTCTGTATGGATTGGATTTCGGACTATGATGCGAATATTTATTGTAAGAAGAAGGAGGTTACGATTCTTGATGATGATGATAAGGAACACCTTATCTTTAGAGCAGAATCTTCACCACCTAATTCATATCTAGATCCACTCCAAGTAGCTCAACTAAATTCAATTATTGGGGAGGAAGAGAAATAAATGACTGTGGGTGAGGAATGGAATGTTCAAATAGAGGATGTACCTGTTGTGAAAGAATATGTAGATGTATTTCCAGAAGATTTACCTGGACATCCTCCAGAACGAGAAGTTGAGTTTTCCATTGATTTAATTCTTAGATCAAGGCCTATATCGAAGACCCCTTATAGAATGGACACTATAGAATTAGTCGAACTAAAGAAACAACTAGAGGAATTGAGTAATAAGGGATCTATTCGCCCTAGTGTTTCTCCATGGGGAGCCCATGTTCTTTTTTTCAATAAGAAAGATGGATCTATGAGGTTATGTATCGACTACAGGGAGATCAATGCTATAACAATAAAGAACAAGTATCCCCTACCTCGCATTGATGATTTATTTGACCAACTGCATGGAGCTCAATACTTTTCAAAGATTGACCATCGATCTGGATACCATCAGTTGTGTGTGAATAAGGAAGACATTCCAAAGACAACATTTCAAACCAGGTATGGGCATTACGAGTTTACAGTAATGCATTTTGGATTGACTAATGCACCCTCTATATTCATGGATCTGTTAAATAGAGTTTTCAAGGAGTATCTCGATGAATTTTTGGTGGTATTTATTGATGATATCTTGGTATACTCCAAAAGTTATGAATATCATGAAAGTCACTTGCGCATTATCCTGAAGACTCTGAGAAGACATGAATTATATGGGAAGTTTAGCAAGTGTGAATTCTGGCTTCATGAGATTTCTTTTCTTGGCCATATTGTCTCTAAATATGGAATCTCTGTTGATCCTTCTAAGACCAAGGCAATCCAAGAATGGCCAACACCTACGAGTATAACTTAGGTACACAGTTTTATTGGTTTGGCATGTTATAATCGACGTTTCGTCCAGAATTTTGCCTGATTGGCTAACCCATTAACGAATCTCACATGTAAGGGGGTTAAATTTGTTTAGAAAAAAGTGTGTGAATAATTTTTCGAAGAACTGAATAGAAGATTACTCAATGCTCCTATATTGTCTCTACCATCGGGGAATGATGGGTTTGTTATTTATAGTGATGCATCGAAGAAAGGACTTGGTTGTGTCCTTATGGAGAATGATAGGGTTATTGCCTATGCATCACGACAGTTGAAAATTCATGAACAAAACTATCCTACTCATGATCCTGAGTAAGCAGCTGTGATATTTTCTTTGAAGATATGGAGGAACTACCTCTATTGTGAAAAATGTGAGATTTATACTGATCACAAAAGTTTGAAGTATATTTTCACACAAAAATAACTCAACATGATGCAAAGGAGATGGCTTGAATTACACAAGGATTATGATTGTACGATACACTACCACCTGGGGAAAGCAAACAAGGTGGCATATGCTTTGAGCAGGAAAGATCATGAAGTTTTGAACAATATGAGAATTGAAAGGGATCCAATTTTCATGGATCTAGTGAAGATGGACATGAGAATAACCATGGAAGGTGAAACATCAATTCTTTTTCAAATGGTTGGAAAACCATCCTTACTAGAAAGGATTAAGAGTTCTCAGACCGATGATGAAGAATTTCATAAGATGATTAAAGCTGTGAATGATGGGAGATTGAGAGACTTTGTGTATGAAGAAGGAATTTTGAAATTCGGGAAGAGACTTTGTGTTCCCGATATACCTGATCTAAAAAGAGAATTGCAGGATGATGCTCATAGTTCCAATTTCTCTGTACACCTTGCGAGCAAAAAAATGTATAGAGATTTGAAGGAACATTTTTGATGGGACAACATGAAGAGGGAAATTGCTGATTTTGTGTCAAGATGTATGGTTTGTCAACAAGTGAAAGCTGGAAGGAAACAACCTGGTGGAGTATTGCAACCTCTTCCCATACCTGAGTGGAAATGGGACAATATTACGATGGACTTTGTCATGGGACTACCAAAGACTCCTAGAAGGAACGATGCAATATGGGTTATTGTTGATTGTCTTACCAAGTCAACACATTTTCTTGTTATAAGAGAATATCTACCACTGGAACTTCTAGCAAGACTATATATTAATGAAGTTGTGAGAATTCATGGAGTACCCCTATCGATTATTTCGGATCATGATCCCCGTTTTACTTCAAGATTCTCGAAGAGTCTTCAGAAATCCCTAGATACTGAACTTCATTTGAGCACTGCCTACCACCCTCAGACAGATGGACAATCAGAATGAACTATTCAAACCTTAGGAGACATGTTGAGATCTTTCTCACTTGACTTTCAGGGTATGTGGGATCAATATTTACCTCTGGTAGAATTTTCCTATAACAATAGCTTCCATTCGAGTATTCAGATGGCACTATATGAAGCATTATACGGAAAGAGATGTCGTACACCAACCTTTTGGGATGACGTTGGTGAAAGAAAACTTGTAGGTCCAGAACTGGTGGAGGAAACAACTGAAAAGGTGAAGGTAATCGAAAATCACATCAAAGCAGCTCAAAGTAGGCAGAAGAGCTATGCCGATAATCTAAGGAAGGATTTGGAATTTCAAGTCGGTGATTATGTTTTCCTGAAGGTATCTCCATGTAAGGGAGTCATACATTTTGTTAAGAAAGGTAAATTGAGTCCCAGGTTCATCAGACCTTTTGAAATTCTAGAACGAATTGGGGTTGTAGCTTACCAATTGGCAATGCCGCCAAGTCTCTCCAAAGTTCACGATGTGTTCCACGTATCTCTATTGAGGAAATACATGCCTGACCCAACGCATGTACTCACCTATGAGGAATTAGAAACGAAACCTGATCTGTATTATTGCGAAGAACCCGTCAGGATTCTTGATACGAGAGAACAAGTACTGGGAAACCGGATGACACGTCTGGTAAAAGTTTTGTGGAGAAACTATAAGATGGAAGAGGTAATGTGGGAACCTGAGGAACTTATGATGAAGAACCACCCGAGTCTTTTCATGCGATAGTATTCTAGAAATTTTGAGGACGAAATTATTTGAAGGAGGGGAGAATGTAACACCCCAAGCTTCTACGGCACGCTTCTCTTTGAATAATGCAATAGCGTGTGTTGTACGCAACATCGAGTTCTAACACACACCACAACCGATCAAACTAGCCATTATGAATAGTAATACCTACTTTTTAAAATTTTAGAAATTCTATCTCTCAAAATGGAATTCATTTTTGGATTCAGAGTATCGAATTTAGCCTAAGGTGAAATTTTGGTACTTTTCGGATAACTTTAATATTTTGATGAATAGTGAAAATTACTAAATTTTAATTAAAAACAACTTTTTTAATCAAAATAAATAATGGTGATAAATTATGAATTTGAGTGTTTTAAAGTATATTTAGAATATATTTTTACCATTTAATACAATGTTGGTCATTGTACATAATTTCACAATTAAACCGAACATAAACAAGTATCAATCTTTTGATAGTTATTATATCTTAAAAACACGCTTTTTGTTTTGACAGTGGGAATTAATTTTAAATTAATTTCTGCCACTTCTGTGTTTTGAATTTGAAAAAATTGATTCCATATTTGGAATCAAGATGTTCAAATTGTGTAAATAGGTAACTTTTATTTTTAGACATTTTGAATAATTACTTCTGTAAATATTTTATTTACCATGGTTAAAGGATAAATCTGGTAAATAAGGGTTTAAAAAAATAATACTATAATAATGGCAAATTACCCTAAAACGTGTCCTAACCTTATTTGTTGATACATGTTCGACCATGGGCATCTTTGGGTCGATTATGGGACCCCATGGTGCCACTTGTAAGTGATAGGGACACTTTATTTTAATTAAGTTAAAATGAATACAAAAATGACACAAGCATATATCTTTTATAAAAACAATTTTTACATAGGGTTATATATGTTGGATTTTGGACTATTAATATTAATTAGAAATATAAAGAGAATTCCTACATAATGTTATTTTATTTATAATTTTTAGACATTAAATAATTTAATTTATTTATGACACAATGGTGATGCAGTAGTCACCATAATAGTGAAAAATTAAAATGATTGATATTGTAGATACCGAAATAAATATAATATGAGACTTTTTATGAATTAAACTAATTTTATAGGTTAATATGACATGTTAGGAATGACTTAATTAACTTTTTTCGAAGTAATCATTCTGTTATGATTTTTTTAAAAATCAATTATTGAATAGTGTCAAAATTGACATAAAAGAGTTTTTAAAACAAATATTATATAATTAAATGATATTGAATTCCTAAAAATCTAAGGTTCGGCCAAGATACTTATAGAATGATAGTTTTATCATTAATGTACCACTTGGGGGGTATCTTGGATGTATATAGTATGTTTATTAACCATATAATATAAAAATAAAAAGAGACATTGTAAAAATGAAACTAATTAACTAAGAGTTAATACTTAATGATAAGGTTAATATAGTAACCCAAACATGTCTAAATTCTATTGGATGAGTGTTTTTAGACCCCTCCCTACATTAGCCTTTAAATAATCCATTTTTGAGCCATTAGAAACCGAATATGAATTTATTATAAAATAATATTTCTAGATTTTCCAAAGGTGCCCCTCACCCCTCTTATAAAAGGGCACTCTCCCTTCTAATTAGCTCACAACTTCAAAGCCTTTTTGTTCGGCCAAACTCTGCCCAAATACTCTCTCAACTTCCCTAACTTCATCCTAGAGGGCTTAATTTAGTCATAAAGCCAACTTAAGGAGCCCTTTTTATCAAATCAAAAGGTAGAACCCAAAGAAGAGGTAATGATTTCACCAACCTTTTTCAAGTTATTTTCTTCTTCCACTTCTTCTTTCTTTGTTATTACAATTATAAAATAATAACTCCAGTATCTTATATATACTTTTATTTTATTATAAATATGGTACAATCATATTCATTATTCTATCCATCCTTTGAATAATATGTCACCATACGTGCGTACGTACGACTTACCGTCTCCACGTCGTGGTGTAATTGTTATTCAATAAATTATTATTTGGATGGGTATAATAATGATTTTTAATTAATTTAAATAATAAATATAACATGATAATGATTTTTTATATATGATATACCATCCAATTATATATTATTCTAATATCAAAAGAATGATATTGTCACTCGTGCGTACATACAGACTACCGTCTCCACGAACGAGATGAGATTCATTCTCCCTCATATCCATTCAAGTCTAATTCTCCTTTGATGATTAATAATAGTATATAAGGAGTTTATATCATTCTTTATATGATTAAGATACAACCTATCCATGACAAACATGACTTACGTTACGAAACATATAAAAGAAAATGAGTAAGTTAACACCCGAAACAACGATAATACTAAGATATTATTAACAAATCAATGTTAAAAGATCATATATGATATCATATTAATGTATATGATTCTTGTATAATTTAATAACAATTATTTCACCATTATACAGGAGGTTAACCTACCCTCAACCAAGGAAAAGTACAAGGTAAGGGTTATTTCACGATCTCTCCATTATCCAAGGTTGTTTATACATAATAATCTACTGGGATATCTTTATCATCCACATCCATGTTTCTTAAAAATGTATTTCAAAAAATTTTTACTATTTACAAGAATATGGGTTAATGTCATTTATACCCTTTTTTGACTTTTTAAAATATTTTTATAAAGGAATCTTTCTGTCGTTTTCCAAACAAGGTGCTTTTTAACCTTTTGACAGAATTAAGGTAAGAATATTTTTTTAACTTATACGGTGGGTGCGGCTATTTTCCGTCGTTATAAAATCGTCGAAGCTTCCCTTAAAATATTATAAGAATATTTTCAAAGAAATTTTTTTATAAATATATTACTCTTAAATGATTTCAAAATAGAAATAGATATTTCTCTAAAAAGAGTTTTTATTTCATCTATGTCAACATCCTTTGATGGATTTTATGCTTATTTGAAGTTGATTTATTATGATACAAAACTTTTATATTGTATTGAAGGTTTTGTGATAAGGTTGACTGTAGATATGCTATTTTTATACCATTCATGGTTTATGGTGAATGTATTGACATTTCGTATGCTAGTTTCAATACGAATGTTTATGTTATGTTTAAACCTTTTCATATGTGAATGCATTGGAATTAATATGTGACGGGTGGAGCCCGCTATAGCTCCTCGATGCATCGGTAGGTCTAATGAGACAAACTAGTGTCTTGGAACAAGGCCTTGGAAAAATATTATTTGTAGTCTTGGCATGAGGCCTTGGCTATGTGGTTATGATAGTCTGGCATTATGCATTCCATCATTATGAAAGTGGTTATTGATGTTTCATGTGATTATTCGATTAGTAGAATATCCATGTGAATAAGTAAATGGAATTATTTCATTTTATTTTTTCCATACTATGCTGAAGTTCAATTTTAAAAGGATTTTTTTTAGTTATACACTTCCTTAAATGTTTATTCATATTTATGAAAGTTTTTGCTATATTGTTATCCTTACTGGGAATTTGAGCTCACCCCTTTTCTATGTTTTATTTTTCCGAGGATGTGAAGAAGTAAATTATGAATGACCTGCAGGGATATTATGAGGGGATAATAGTGTGGACTATGGAGACAATATGTTTTTGTAGTAGTTTTTCACTTTATGAAGTAATGTAAAACTTTATGAATATATCTAGTGTTTCCAAGGCTACTAAACCAATCGGTCCTTCGAGATTTGATCTTTCTTGTGATCATGCCAATGTTATGTAATAAAGCACCGACTCTAGGTAACTGGGGTCGGGGAGTTACAAAAATTCGTGGATTGAATCAAAAACTTCAATTTACATTTATTTTTATATTTATAATATCAATTATTTTAATCTTTCATTAATAAAGTAATTAGTGCTTCATCATTGTGTCATAAATAAAATTAATTATATAATGTCTCAAAATTATAAATTAAACACCATGATGTATTAAATATTATTATCTTAATAATTAATATTTAATGTCGAACTTATCTTATATTTAACCCTATATTAAAAATGGTTTAGTTATTATTATTTGAATTTAGCACTTTTAACTCTTCATTAAATAAAATATATTAAATGTCCTAATCTTTCCCCAAAGGATCAAAAGGGTCTTATTTTGTACTAAGGTTTATTTTTGTCGAAATACAGTTATCCAATAGAATTAAGACATGATTTAGGGTAATTTTAATATTATTGTTACCTTTAAATACTTTATTTACTTTTAACCACGGTAAATAAAATTCAAAAGATACTATTCAGCAAAAATTATTTTCATCCTATTGAACCAAATTTTACAAACTGATGTCAACCATGTCTCTCAGATTTTTGAAATTCAATTCACAGAAGTGGTTAAATTACATTTTATGCAAATATGCAAAAGTGCATAGAAAGTGGGTAAATGTGGCTAGAAGGTGGGTAGAAGATGTTAAAATGATTCAATAAAATTATATATATCTAATATTATTATAAAATGACTCCAATGACATATATTGAATTAATATATGTATTATTTATTTATTTTAAGATAAATTTTTAATTAAAAATAATTATTTTAATGAAAAAGGCGATTTTTATGTACTATGCAGTATTTTTCACTATTCATAAAAAATTGAGAGGTTTTCAGAAAAATACTAAAAATTCACCCGAAGATAATTTTGATATTCCAAATTAAAAAATGAGGTCTCATTTAACAAAATCAAAACATATAAGTTTCAATAATTAATTTAAAATTAGTTGTCGTTGTCTAAACCAGAAAGCAGGTTTTTGAGAAGTAAAAACTATCAAAAAATTAATATGTGTTTATGGCCAATTTAAATTTAAAATTACTTCCAATGACAAACATTGGATTAAATGATAAACACATAGTATAATTATACTTCAAAAACAATAAAAATTTTAATTTAACAATATAAATTATTTTGATTAAAAATGCTATTTTCAACTAAAATTTAGTTTTTTTCACTATTCATCAAAATATGAAAGTTATCAGAAAAACACAAAACAATTATCCAAAATAAATTTTTATGTCCCTATTTTAAATAAAAAGTTTATTTTTTCAAATTTAATATATTAAAGTGCCAAATATTGGAGTTAAAAAGTGTTCTCCATTAAAACGAGGTAAAATTGCATTTTTTTGAAAAACAATTCTTTTTTCTGAAAAATTTGATTTGTTCTTATATTATGTATAAAAACACATAATATGGATGCTAAAATTATATGGAGTAAATAAAATTAAAAATTCAATTAATACTATTCATATCTGCTTTTTGAAACAGCTAGTTTGTTAAGTCTTGGTGCGCTCGAACTTCGTATTTCTTATGGCGCAAGCTATTGAATTACATTAAAAATATAAATTATTATGAAATCCTGGGATGTTACATTTTCACCTCCTTCAAAAAATTGTGTCCTTGAACTTTGAAATTTTTCTTCAAAAAAAAATGTTGAAAATTGAAAATACCTTTGTGTAAAACCCAGATCAGAAATAGGGTTACTAAAATTTAGTCTTAATAAGAGGGAAATGAAAATGAAAAATTCACCACCAAATTATGATTTTTAATATGAGAACATTGGTAGAAATTAGAGACACATAATTGGATGAAAATGTAAATATTTATAGGTATTTATTGGGGTCATCAATCACAAACAGGTTAACAATAAATGGAAAATGGATGGCCTCAAGCCACAAATATATGATGATTTAAAATATCATCTGTTCAACCAAAAAATAAGGTATTAAGAAAACACGTTTTTGGTTTTAATATCCTTTCCCTAATGTTTAAGAATTAATTTCTTCATAGAATAAGAAAAAAAACAATACTTGAAAAGAAGTGTTCCATCCATTAAGTAATTTCTTCCACAAACTCATCTTTTACTCCACAAGATAATTGAATTCAAAAATATTCTATTTATCATAATCGTATAGGGTTCCAAAAATAATTAATTTATAATTAATCTATCATAACATTTAAAAAAACTACATTATAAGAACCAAGACATCACGTAGGCTAGTGGTAGGTGATCCACCCTTGTCGCCCTTCGGTTGCGGGTTCTAGTCTCGTAGCCTTGCCGGATGTGATGGGTTATCGCTCGACCTAAGGGTTGTAATTTTTATAAAAATTAAAAAATAATCTTAAGAAATGATTAAACCTTAAACAATAGTATCCAATTCCTTACTTAATTCATTCCAACCTTTATAGTTATCCAAAATACATCTGTCCAAACTCACAGTCCAAAATTTGTAAGGAAGGTAATCATAATGAAGATATCTTTTTTCTACATAATAAATGTGAGTACCTTCATCTTGTATTCTCTTAAAACATGGTAACACCCTAAATTACCATAAAACCTTATTGATTATATTCATGCTCCCTTATTACCTATATAATACTATATATACTCCTTAAATCCATAAATGTTGTAAACTCTAAAAATGA
This sequence comes from Viscum album, assembly GCA_963277665.1. Lineage (NCBI taxonomy): Eukaryota > Viridiplantae > Streptophyta > Magnoliopsida > Santalales > Viscaceae > Viscum > Viscum album. Next base: position 264,960,489 of record OY728167.1, on the reverse strand, counting down.
TGAAATATACAAATCATTAATCAATTTCAAGGTAGTCAAGAATATCCAGTATAATTTATCCAAATCAATCATATATTATTCTAAAATCTCTACCTTAGTATCAATACCATATTAAGGTTTATCTTTATCGCAACCTTATATTTTCTAAAAAGTTTAAATAGCTATTGAGTTACTTTTATTGGTATGACACAATCTCAATTCCTTAATGAAATAGTACCGCACTACAATCCTTATATACTCTATAATACTTATAACCTGTAAATCAATAATAAAATACTCAAATGACATAATTATTTAATAAAAACTTAAGAACACTATTGATTCTTCTTCATCTACGGTAGTATCATAACTTGATTGTTATCCAATAACATCATTTTGGGGGTATACTCTGATGATTGGGACATTGATTCGCGTAGTTTCCCAACTCCTTACAGATGAATCATTGTACATTTGAAACAGTTTTCTTACCCTTGAAATCATGAACTTGGTTTCTTTTTCTCCACACTTATAAGAAAATATCATTCCTTTCAAGAATTTACCAAGGTAATTATTCCCACAGTTATCACATGTGGGAAAATACTTCTTTCCCTTCTTCCCTTTATCCATATTTCTCTCTGCCATCCTCTTTATCTCTGGCTTCCCTTCAAATCCACAGGACTCAGACAATTTTTTACTTATCTTATAAAAACATGATACTATTTCCACATATGATGAGAACACATGGGAGGATATCTCCCTTCTAATGTTTCGCTTAAGGCCATGAAAGATACAATCCTTATTACTCTTTGGATCATGCATATTGCTAGAGTTATCATTGCTTCTATTGGGTTCCATTTATAAATGATGAAATACACTAGGATAGATCATATCATAATGTATAATTCAATAACTAGAAAAATTCTCAACATTAATAGAATATTTTCACACATCTAGTCTCATAATTATAAAAATGGTTTCTCTGCTGACATATTTACTCATAAATCATTTATAATTGTTTGTAAAGAAAATGTGAATTATCCTAAGAATATACTCCGAGAGTGTCAAACCAGGTGCTCTGTAAGGCCCGTTGTCGTGTACCAAGATACCTCGGGTCAAGCCCAAAACTCCCTGTCAGAGTTTTCACTCCTAGGTACATCTATTCCAGAACCATGCCCACATGTAGTATCCAGACAGGTTTGTATTTCATGGAAAACCCACATAATATATACATTACCAAATTTTATTGATGCTCTTCTATTCTAATCCCCGAAGTATATCTTAGGGTAACAATCCCTAATTATAGTTTATCTAAAACTATATCCAAGGTTGTTGTTCAACTACCTTTGATGCCAACTATAATTCTCTGACCCCAGAAGCCCAGAGCCAGTGCAATATTTTAATACATTGGCATTATTACAAGGAATCATGTCCTAAAGGACCGATCAGTTTTTCTGTCTTGGAAAATAGATTACATAAATTAACATTACATTAAACATTCAAACATAAAAAAAATACTTTGATAATTCCATTATTCCCCTAGCATAACTCTTCATATCAATCACAATACACTTCTTTGCATCCTGGGAAAAATAAAACATAAGGAAGGGGTGAGCTCAGATGCTCAGTAAGGATAAAAATATAGTAGAAACTATCATAAATAAGAATAAATATTTAAGGAAATGTACAATACCAAAACACAAGCCTTTTAATCTTAATATTCAGCATTATATGGAAAATATAAGTCAAATAACTCAATTTACTTATTCACATGAATATTCTACTCATCAAATAATCACATGTATTATCAATAGCTAATTTCATAATGATGGAATGCATAATTTCAGACATCATAACCACATAGTCAAGGAATCGTTCCATGACTAAAAATAAATGTTTTGTCGAGGGCTTTGGAAAAGACACTAATTTGTCTCATCAGACCTACTGATGCATCAAGGGGCTATAATGGTCCCCTCCCTTCACTTACTAAGCCCAATGCATTCCTCATATTAAAGGGGTGAATCATAACATAAAAATTCGTATTAAAACTAGTATACGAAATGTAAATACTTGAACCGTAAACCATGAATGGTATAAAAACAACACATTGATAGTAAAACATATCAAAGATCATTCAATACAAAAGAGAACATTATATTATAATAAATAAACCTCAATCATGAATAATATCCAGTAAAGGAAGTTGACATAGTTTAAAATGATTAGTAAAAACCACTGATAGAAATATCCATTTTTCATGAAATCATTTAAAAGTCACACAATTTAGAAAGTAAGACATTTTAAAAACAGTTTTTAATCAAATTTTCCCATACCACTTTTAAACTATTTAAATTAATTAAAATTTTAAAAAATTCATGTCTATATAAATAAATCCTTAAAACCTTTTTGAAAACATGAACATTAATGAGAATGATTTAGAAGAATAAATATTTTATCCATTTAAAATGATGTTTTAGTTAAAGAGTCCCTTAAAAATAATAATTTTGAAAACAATTTTATGAAACATGGGCATGGATAATAAATATGCCTCATTAAAAACATACACATAAACAATCTTGGATAATAATGAGATTTAGGAATCAAGCCTTATGTTGTACATTACATTGGTCGATGGTACATTTAACCTCCTATATAATGACCATTGTATGTTATTAAATAATAAAAGAACCATATTAATATTTATGATATCATACTTGATTCATGTATGGCTTTATACTAACCATTTAATAATAATTTCTATGTTAAACTAACATTTCAGGTAAATATCGCTTTCTTTATCATACACATTTTAAGTTTTTATTATTAATCGTATAACATATATCAGGATTTAATTGATTCTAGAATATATTATTTATGTATCATATATATTCATAATATAAATATGTATAATATATAGATATAAGAAATGGAAAACACAGTTTGTGGAGACAGTAGGCCGTACGTATGCATAAACACTGTTTTCATTTTCATATCGTATTGAACTGAAGTAAGTGAATGAGATATATGTGAATATATATATATATATATATATATATATATCTATCTATATATTTTCTTTAGAATTATTATGTCATATATTACATACTTATTAAATATATATATTTTTATAATCATCATTGAATGGTGACGTGGAAATGAATCTTATAGTGTCATGGGGACGGTAAGTCATACGTAAACATGATCGATGTTATCATTATATTGAAGGTGAAATAATATGTAATTGGAAGTTATATTATATATAAATAATCATTAAAATGTTATATTTATTATTTATATCAATTATACTCATTATTATACCCATCCAAATAATTAAGTGTTGGATAACAAACTACACCACGACGTGGACACGATACGTCATACGTACGCACGTATGGTGAATTTTTCATTCATAAGATGGATAGAATAATGAATATTGATTTACCAGATTTATAATAAAATATTACTATTTAGATGTTAATGGAGTTATTATTTTGGTATGGAATTTTCAAAGAAATAGGATGTGGAAGAAGAAAAGATCTTTGAAAGGGTGACGAAATAATGTCCTCTTCCTCAGGTTCTTCCATTTTATTTGAAGAAAAGGGATCCTTAGGTTGGATTTTGGATCAATGTAAGGCCTAAAGGATTAATTGAGGGTAGTTAGAGGATATTTGAGCAGGGGTTGGCCGTGCCAAATGACTTTGGAGGTGTGAATATAAGAGAAGGGGATGTACCCTTTTATATGAGAGGTGATGGGCACTTTAGGAAAATCATGAAATATTAATTTATTCTAATTTTATTTTCGGTTTATAATAGATAAAAATGTATTTATTTAGAGGATAAGGTGGTTATGGGTAGAAATAATCTCAACCATAAGGTTCCTTATATGTTTAGGTCACCATATTAACCTTATATTTTAGATTTAACCCTTAGTTAAATAGTTTTACTTCTACCATGTCTTGTGTTATTATAATACATGGTTAATAAACTTACTATAAAATGCCAAGAGATCATAAAGTGGTTAATTAATAAAATATATACCATTGTATAAGTCCATTGGATGAAACTTATATTTTTAGGAATATTATATCATTTAATAATATAGTATTTTTTTTAAAAACTCATTTATGTCAATTTTGACACTATTTAGTATTTGGTTTTTGTGAAAGTCATAAAAAGTTGATTAATTAGAAAAAATATACATTAAATCAACCATAACAAGTCCAATTAACCTATAAAATTCATTTATGGAATATAAATTATCAATTTACATTTATTTTGATATTTATAATATCAATTATTTTAATCTTTCATTAATAAGTTAATTTATGGTTCATCATTGTGTCATAAATTACATAAATATTTAATGTCTAAAAATTATAAATAAAATACCATGATATAGGAAATATTTTTTTATTTTTAATGAAAATTTATCGTCTAATTTATCTTATGTTTATCTCTATATTAATAATGGTTTAGGTATTAAACATTGAATTTTACACTTTTAACTCTTCGTTAAATAAAATGTAATAAATGTCCTAATTTAACCTAAAAGGATCAAAAGGATCTTATTTTTTTTCCTAAGGTTGATTTTGGTCGAAATAAACTTATCCAATCTAATTAAGAAATGTTTTGGGGTAATTTTAATATTTTTTTTACCTTTAATTAACTTATTTACTTTTAAATGTGGTAAATAAAATTCAAAAGTTACTATTCACAAAATATTATTTTCATCCTATTGAACCACATTTTACGTACTGATGTCAACTGTGTCTCTTAGATTTTTTAAATTCAATTCATAGAAGTATAAAAATTATATTTTATGCAAATTTTCAATTGTGCCTAGAAGGTGGGTAAATGTGCCTAAAGGTGGGTAAAAAGACGTTAAAATGGTTCAATAAAATTTTACATATCTAATGTTATTATAAAATGACTCCAATAACATAAATTGAACTTATATATTTATTATGTATATATTTTAATATAATTTATTAAATAAAAATAATTATTTAAATGAAAAAGTCAGTTTTTATGTACTATGCAATATTTTTAACTATTCATCAAAAATTGAAATTTTTTCAGAAAAATACCAAAAATTCAGCATAAGATAATTTTGACATTCCAAATTCAAAAATGATGTCTATTTTACCAAATTAAAAAAAAAATTTCATTAATTAATTTTAAATTAATTCCAGCTTCCAAAACCAGAAAGCTGGTTTTTGAGAAGTAAAAATTATCAAACAATTGATATGTCTTTATGTCCAATTTAAATGTAAAATTAATTCCAATGACCAAAATTTGATTAAATGATAAGTATATAATAAAATTATACATCAAAACCATTCAAACGTATTATTTAACAATATAAATTATTTTTATTAAAAAATTTTCTTTCAATTAAAATTTAGTATTTTTCACTATTCATAAAAATATGAAAGTTATCAGAAAAACACTAAAAATTTATCCAAAGTAAATTTTTATGCAACGACTCTAAAGAAGAAGTTTATTTTTTAAAATTGAATATATAAAACTGTAAAATATTGGATTTAAAAAGGGTTCCCCATTAAAAGGTGGTAAAATTTCATTTTTTAAAAACACTTATTTTATCTAAAAAATTGGACTTTTTTCTTATATTATGTTTAAAACACACATAATATGGATGTTAAAATTATATAGAGTATAAAAAATTCAAAATGCAATTTATACTATTCATAACCACTTTTTAAATGGCAAGTTTGGTAATTCATCATGCGCTCGAACTCGGTGTTCCATGTGGCGCAAGATATTGAATTAATTTAAAGGGATAACGTATTATGAAATCCTAGGCTGTTAAAAATAGTGTGATGATGGTAATGATTTCACCCATTATAAATAAACAGAAGAAGCCGAATAATAATAATCATCCCAAAAATAAATAAACTGAACATAATAACTATGAAAGAACTGAATAGAAAAACTAACCAGACCTAATAACCACTAAACTCCACGTGACCCTATGGGTCACTCTCTGATCCCATGACTCAACATCACCCCTGAAGATCGAGATCAAATTGAAACCTGCAAATGAGACTAAAAATAAGAATGAAGTATAGGCGTGAGTATTAAAACTCAGTAGGCATACCCAAGAAATCTAATCCCAAATGCATTACCTTTAAATAAAAGAATAATCAATTTTAGGATTTAACTATAATATATAAAAGTATGTTTTTTCACATAGTTTTCCCTTTAAAGAAAATCACACTCCATTTCCCTTTTTACTATTCAAAACAACATTCTTTCTTAAGAAGGAACCATATACATTTTAAACGAGAGATGAAATTTTAGTGATAAAGGAGAGAGTGAGTATAAAAATACTCCAAAACCTTTTTCCATAACCATTTGAATACAATTTATCATTTTAGCTATAATCCACACTATTATACAAGAAATCAGAACAATCATACAACAAGGGAAACAATAAATTACACACAAGAGTATCTAGCCAACAATGCATCAAAACATTTTTGCTAGTAGACAAGGATAAAACCTATTAGCTCGTGAACAATCTAGAACGTACTATACATGTGACTTATCCTGAAGGCATTACCTACCTGATGACATCATAATTCCCAAATTCTTGATCATCACCCTACCTGGGATGATTGAGGGGTACAATCCCATAGCAATAATAATAACCAAATATCCCATGATATGTGCCACTAGAAAAATCTAAACTATTGCAGCTATCATTTATAAAAATTAACTCTCTATTCTAGGTTTTCATGTTTCTACTAGGGGAGTGAGTCAAAAAATACTAACCAATCAATCCAACACATGCATTTTCATCTTACAGTATCAACACACACACACACACAACAAAATCACCCCTGAATCATTTTAAGGGATTTTCTCCCTCTTTCCTTCAACCATCAAAACCTGATGGAATTCCCATTCAAGGACTACCCATTAACATAAAAATCTAACTAGTCAAATGGGACATCCCAAAGAAGGATTTTAATGTAATTAATTTTACAGAAGTACCAAATGGGCCTCAATCAATCATTTAATACTAAATCATTTCCAAAAGAAGCAACACATGCCATTACCTTGAAAAATAGAAACTCACTTGGAAACCCATTTAAGAAACACAATTCACCACTTTATATCAAATTAAAATTTATAAGGGATCAATGGGAATTTCATTAAACACTTATTAATCACATTTAACAAATAAATTTCACGCAATTCAAATAGAATGGGTCTTTATTTCATAATATGAAATTATTTTAAAATCCCTAAATTACTAACTATCTTTAAATAAAAGTGGAAAAAAAGAAATAAATTATTTTTTAATTTAATGTCTAATGCATAGGGAAACCTACCTAGAAAAGGGAGAAGTCCTAGACAAACAATTTAGAACCCGACACCTTTGACAAAGATCACCCCAAAACTGCGCACACATACAGTTATATATATACCCCTTAATCCAATACAAATATTCCCTGTGCCATGAGGAAATATGTTCAAGGAGGATATACATATAGAAATACATACCTATGTATGTGTGTACAACCCTTCAAGGAGACACCGAAAAATTTAATTTACCTATATGAAAACCTCACACACAAAAAGTTCATTCCCCAGACATTCCCTTTTTATGATTAAACAATATAAAATTCACACATAAAAATACATTCCAAGGCCAATATTCTGACACTGCTCCATTTTTAAATAAAAACTCATTTTGAACTAATGGGCACCTCAAGTGCATTTTAAAATATAATTCACACTTTCCATACAAGGAATAAAACACTTTTCAAAAAAAAAACTACAGTTCAATATTCACAAAACATAGAAATTTATTTCGAAAAAACACATTTCTATCCTGTAATATTCTTAAAGCATTACCAAACCACACTTCTCACTACCCGAGTAAAATTTAGAACACATTAAAATTAACTAAAAAATAAGTGGGTAAATTAATCAACCTTAAATGACAACACATGAACCAGAATACACCAAAGCGCTTCCCCTTTGGTGGCGGATGTGAAAACCCAAACAAGGAAGAACCGGGATACCCACAGAACACCCTAAAAATGGGTTGAAATTACCAAAATCCTATCAACCCTTGGACTAGGGTTCGACCGAGACAAAAACCGAAGAAGATACCTGTCGAAGGTGGCGTCAGTGAGGACGCGTAAGGTAGACGAGGCCGCCAGATGGAGAGGTCATGGAGAGGGAGGTTTTCTGAGAGAAACAAGTGTGGTTGGAGGTCTGGGAGGGTGGGGGCTTCGACATCGCGTGATTGGAGGAAGGGGGGGGGGTCGGCTGCATTGTGAGTCAGTGGGAAGGTGATGCACAGTGGGGAGAATAGATTATGTTTATTCTTTTTTTAAAAAAATCCATTTTTATTTTTAATAAATTAATTTTATTTTAACTTAAATTTATTTTAATTAATTTAATATTTAAAAAAGTAATTCAAAAATAAATAAAATAACAAGAAAGTTTTGGGTTGGGGTGTGAAAATTCTCCCCACCATGACACTTTATGCCTCGAGAATGTCCCCAGAGATTCGATTGATCAAAACCAAATCAAGGATGAACTACAAACCACGAAATAACCTAGAAACTAAATGACTAAAGAACCAATAATTACATTCATTCAGAGCTTAGAACTATGGGTTTTTAGAAAGAAAATATGAGATCATCCTCAAAAGATGTCACACATATAAGGAAGACATCATAAAAGACCAAAGAACTCAAAATAACATTGAAGAGATTAAAAAGAAGATACTCACTTCTTTCTAATAATGACCCTACAAGGAACACCCCAAACCCAGACACAAAAACCATAGATGAAACTAGTCGTGGATTTTTTGTGATCTTTGTAAGCATTCATTACACGATCCACTATCCAAGCCATCCAACTACTATGGCCAAGGTCAGGCAGAGAGTAAACAAGGAAATTATTTATCAAGAACACCTGGAATATGTATTTATCATGAGATTATCTCATGGGGGTATCACCTCCATATTAGGATTCCATACAAGCATCAATTTTACAGGCCAGAATAACTCTTTAATCCTAAAGAAAACCAAGAAAATGCATAAGAAGCGAAAAAAGGGACTTCAAAAACCACCATTCTACATCAACATTAAGAACATTACAAAGACATCCACATTAAAAAGGAGTTCCCAAAAGACATAAAAAATCATTATCAATTCCCAAAAGAATACAACACCCAAGATTAAATTAGTTACAAAAACAAGAGAATTAACAAGAAAAGAATCTTCTGATTAATCATGTTCCAGTGCTACATTCATTTAACTAAGCTGGAAAGTTCTCCAAGGAAGTGGATCTGGATCCATGCCACTTCCTAGCAACGCCCTAGAAAAACCTTTGTAAATGACCTAAACAGACATAGGAACGATAGATCTTAGGTTTGATGTGACATGAAAACTTCTTATGCCCAGACTTCCCACACTAAAAACATAGACAAACCATTCTCTTGGATGAATCTGGTGAGGTATAAAGCAACAACATTTTTATACCTCTTCTTGAATAGCCAGAAGCAGCTAAATTACCTTCAACTTGAACAACCTGCCTCAAGACTTCTTCATAATCATTAAGGAAAGAAGGTGCTAACTAAAGGAATTATGATCGGAGACCCCTTTCAAAGAATCATGCCTTCAAAAATTCATCCCCGATGAGGTTGCAGAGATACAACACCAACTCAGAAAAGTTTTTTGCATATTCCAACATTGTTGAATCTCCCTGCTCTAGACCGTAAAATCTTCAACCCAAAGGTATCTTCACATCATCGAAGAAGTACACTTGGATGAACAGGGCTTTAAAGAATTCCCATGAGTAATTCTTCTGCGGTTTGGCCTGAATAACGGATTCCCACTATTCCTAACATAAGCCTTCTAATGTGAAGTTTGAATGATACAACTTGAGAGGTTTAGGAGATTCAACCCGAATAAAGATCTCCTTGATATTTAGCAACCATTACTCAAATTTCACTGGTTCCGACTACCTAAGGAAATGAGGATGGTTTGACTCTTAGAATCTCTGGATGAACTCCTGATATTGAGAACCACCTAGTTCCATATCCGAAATGGATAAACCGAACATCTAAAGCACAAATTAATTAACCGAAGGACTTGTGATAGAATAACCACCCTCAGATGCTTCTCAAAATCCCTTAGAGCTTCGTGGGGATGTAACCTAAAAATATGGAGCACAAAACCAAATCAGAACATATCATAAATCAAAATTACGTATCTCTTTTTCAAATCAACAACCCAAAATGAAAACATTATTTCAATCACAGCTCCAACACATCAAATCCCAGGCCCAAAATGGTAAAATCCAAACACAAAAAGGTAGCATCTCAGAAAACATAATAGGCCATACAAACCAAAAACCCACCATTATACATTCATGTTCCCGCTCAAGAACCCATCCATACATTACAATAACCATCCACTTACCAAAAACATGCATATATATATATATATATATATGTGACCACTCATAGGAATAGCGAGAGTTAGATAAAATAAACATTATCACTTTCAAAACAACTTTCAAAACACCCCAAGCAATTTTAATACCACACCTGATCATCAAATAAACACATTTTCAAATTCTATATTCATTTTCTAACATCACAATTCACAAAACCATTCAGCCCCCCAAATATTTTCAAAATAAACCCCACTTTAAAAATGAAATTTCACTCTAAAAAAGATCCAAAGTTTTGGTTTAGGTAATCTAATTTTTGATAAACCAATCATCATTTTATCAAAACAAACAACATTTTAAAATCTAAAAAAACACCCAAAAACCACATCAGGACAACCTAGAGTACAAAAGAAAATAACTTACCAATCAACGAGTCAAAAATACAAAAATCACAAAGGACTCAAGATAAAACACGAGGGGAAACTAGTGTTCATGGGTGACTTGGTCATTTGGTTGGCGGCCATAAGCCAGTCAAACCACCATCGCGGAGAGTATTTCAAGACCATGTCCCCACCTCCACATGGCTTTCCAAGATTTTCAAGCTCACTGAGACAAAAAACTCAACTCTCATGTTATTTCCTCATATACCAAGCAACCCATAAGAACCAAAAAAACCAAGAAAACCTAGAAATCCCATGGTAACTCAAGGTTTAGTCCAAAATGTGTTGTCCAGACACTCCCTCATACTTACACCCCAAGCTCTGAAAATCCTAATCCTTCTTCCTTGAAATCCCAAATAATAAAGTTCATTCTAAAAGCTAGGTCCTCTAAGGAACCTATCCTCTGATACCATTTTCTCATAAACCAACCTAGGTTGACCATAAATTGGCCACCCAATTCACCTTGTGATAAGGCCTGAGAGGCATTCCTGATCCTCCCGGGATGGAGACAAGGGCCTAGGGAATCAACCGAGTGACGATGGGAATGATTTCGACCAATATAAATAAACAGAAGTAGTGTAATAATAATAAAGTATCCCAAAAATAAATAAACCGGACAAAACAACTAAGAAAGTAATGATAATAAAAACTAACCATACCTGATGACCACTAAACTCCACGTGACCCCATGGGCCACTCTTTGATCCGAAGACTCAACTTCACCAAAAGAGATCAAGATCAAAATGAAACCTGCACTTGAGACTAAAAACAAGAACGAAGTATATGCATGAATATCAAAACTCAATAGGCGTACCCATGTAATCTACTCCCAAATTCATTTCCATTAATCAAAAGAATCATCAATTACAAGTTTGAATTACAATATATAAAATAATTCTTTTCACACATTTTTCCCTTTAAAGAAAATCACTGTCCATTTCCCTTTTTACTATTCAAAATCATATTCTTTCTCAAGAAAGAACCATATAAATTTTAAAGGAGAGATGAAATTTTGGTTATAAATGAGAGAGTGATTATAAAACATTTCCAAAACCTTTTCTATAACCAATTGAGAAAACATTATCATTTTAGCTATAATCCACACTATTCTAGAAGCAAGCTCAACAACCATACAACAAGGGAAACAAGAAATAACCCACAAGAGTATCTTGACAACAATGCATCAAAACATTCATGCTAGTTGAAATGGGTGAAACCTAGGTGCTCATAAATAATATAGAACTTACTATGAATGTGACTCATCATGAAGGCATCCCCTATCGATTAATTCATAACACCCAAATTCACAATCGTCACCCTGATCGAGGGGCCCAATCCCATAGCAATAATAATAACCAAATTTTTCCCTACAATAGGCCAATATCACATTATAAACTAGTATGGTAGTAGTTAATTGAAAATTTGATCTATATTCTAGGATCCCATGTTGAAACTAAATGGGGTGCGGGTGAGTCAACAAATACTAACCGAGAAATCCAAAAAATGCATTTTTATCTTACACCATCAACACACACACACAACAAAATCACCCCCAAATCACTCTAAGGGATTTTTACCCCATTACTTCAACCATAAACACTCAAGGTAAGTCCCATAATAGGACTACCCATTCCCATAAAAATCCAACAAAGAAAGAGGTGCATCCCAAATAGGGTTTTCAAAGTAATTAATGTTACAAATGTACCAAATGGGCCTCCAGAAATCATTTAATACTAAATCTTTTCCAAAAGAAGAAACACACATCATTACATTTAAAACCAAAAACAAACATGTAAATCCATTTAAGAAACTCAATTGACAACTTTAAATCCAACAAAAATTTATAAGGGAGAAAGGGGCATTCCATCAATCACTTTGTAACCACATTTAACAAAGGAATTTCATGCAATTCAAATACAAAGGGTCTTATTTTATTTCACAACAAGAAATTATTCTAAAATGCCTAAATTACTAACTAGAATTAAATGAAAGTGAGAAAAAAATCAATAATTAATTAATTTAATGTCTAATACATAGAGAAACCTACCTCAAAAAGGGGGCGGACCAAGATGAAAAATTCGGCACCCGACGACATTGAAGAAGATCACCCCACAATTGCACACACGTACACTCCTATATATATATATATACCCCTTAATCCAGTACACATATTCCCCACTCCACAAGGGAATATTTCAAAGGAGTATATATATATAGATATACATACCTATGTATGTGTGTAAAAACCTTTGAGGAGACACCAAACAATTTAATTTACATATAGGGAACCCACACACAAAACAAGTTCATTTCTAAAACATGCCCTTTTATGATTTAACAATCTAAAATTCATACATAAAAATACATTGCAAGGCCTATATTCCAACACCACTCCATTCTTCAATAAAAACTCATTTTTAACAAGTACACACCTCAAGTTTCTTTGAAAATACAATTTTCACTTTCCAAACAAGGCATAAAACTCATTTCAAGGAACACAAAAATACAATATACACAACAGATAGCCATTTATTTTGAAAAAACTAATTTATAACCCATAATCATGTTAAAACATTACCAAAGAAAACTTAGCAATACCCAAGAAAAATTTAGAACACATTAAAATTAACTAATCAAATAATAGTGTACAATAATCAACCTCAAACAGTGAACGATGAACTAGAACGGACTGAATAACTTTTCCTTCAGTGGAGAATGCCTAATCCAACATGAGGAAGACCCGAGAGACCAACCACACACCCTAAAAATGTAATAATTACCAAAACATGGTCAACCCATGACCTAGGGTTCAGCCGACATAAAAAACCAAAGAAGAAACCTGTCGAAGGAGGCGTCAGTGAGGTCGTGCAATGGAGAAGAGGCCACAGGATGGAGAGGCCATGGAGATAGTGGTTCACAAGGAGAAGCGATCATAGTCAGAGGTCCGGGAGGGGGGGGGGGGGGTCTGCCGCGTTGCGAGGTAGGGGAGGGGGAAGATGATGCACAATGGGGGGATAGATTGTGTTTATTTATCTATTTATTTTAAAATGAAATTTTTTATTTATTTAATTTTATTTTTACATAAATTTAATTTAATTAATTTAATTTTTAAAAAAGGACTCATAAATTAAAAAAATAATGACAATGTGTTGGGTTGGGGTGTGACATTGCATTAGTACACAACCTAAGAAATTCTATGATGAATCACTGTACACTACAAAGAGTTCTCTACTTTTTGGGAGTGTGTGTACCAGTGCAGTGATAAGCCTCTTTTTGATATCCTTAATGCTTTAGCTGAATTCTTAAGTCTTGAAATACTTCACCCCCTTCCATGTCAGAATGGTCTTTCAGCTTGACAATAATGATAATTTCTTAATGAATCATCAATAATACCCATATAGACTAAGGATGCTACGGATATCCATTACAGATTTTTTCCTAGGCCATTCTTTTATTGCCTTCATCTTGGAAGGGTCTACAAATATCCCTTTTCGGGTGATTACATTCCCCAATTATGATACTTCCTCCATCTAGAACTCAAATTTACTATACATCGAACAAAGATTCTCCCATATCAAATTCTTCAACAATGTATTCAAATTATATTCATGTTCCTCCTTACTCTTGGAGTAAATCATAATATCATCGATAAATAAAAAAATCAATGTAATATCTAAAGACTATATTCGATAAATCCATGAATGTTTTTGGACCATTAGGGAGATTTGAGGGAATAAATATGATCTTATTTTGTCTATACCTCATTCAAAAGGTAATCCTGGGGAAATCTTCATTCCACACCTTTAATTAGTGATATCATGACCGGAGGTCCACCTCAGAGAAATAATTGACCCAACATAGCCGATCGAACATGTCATCTATCATAGGGAGGTGATAGTTGTTATTTATCTTGATATTATTGTACTCACAATAATCAATTCATAGGTGCATTTATTCATCCTTCTTCTTAACAAAGAGTATTGGTGCACCCCATGATGAAGCACTCAGGTGTATAAAACCCTTCTCTAGATTCTCCTGTAACATTTTCTTTAGCTCTTACATCTCAATGGTGGGAATTATATAGGGTGTCTATGATATAGGTAGGGATCTAAGAATAAGTTCAATTGGGAACTCAACCTCTCATCAGGAGGAAGACCATTAAATTATTTATGGAATACATCAGTGTAACCCCCCACGATGGGAATGTCTTCGAGAAGTATCATCTCTTTTGTCTCAATCATTTGAGCTAGACATTCTTTCTCATTAGGTAGTAATATACACACATGATAAAATGATTCTAATGGATATTCAAATTCCTCCTTACACTTGTAAATAATATTAGGATTCTTTAGGATGTGAAGAGTCATCTCCCAATACCAATAATTGATGTTGACTTTTTATAATGATATACAATCTATGTCCAAGATAACATCGAACTCCACTGAAAGAAGTATGATTAATATTTCTGGGAGGTTCAGTCTACAAATGTTAATTGAGGATGATTTATATACATTGTATGTAGTGATATCCCCATTCACTATTCTCATAGATAACTCAACCTCTAAATTTTGAGGTGGTGTTTGAATAGTTCTACTAAACATACAAGATATTAAAGAATGTGTAGAACCAGAATCAAATAGTATGTTCGCTATTCTTGTATGAATAATGAGTGTTCATTCTGCCACATCATTTTCTGACACCACAATAGAAATAGTGATAGTGTAATCCCTTCCTTGTTTCCATGGAGGGTGTTGTTGATTGCCTCAAAAACCCTTGGATTTGGGAAATTGGTCACATAATTCCCATGTTCCTTACAGTTGTAACATTGCACTATAGACTATGTTTTGATTTGAACCTTCCTTTATTCTTCAACATTAGTGGCATTATTCATATACCTTTAGATTTTTTTAGCCAGATTTCCCATTCTTCCACATTTGAAGCAATTCCTTGCTTCCTTTAGATAGTTCCCAGGATTCTTCTTCCCACAATTTTGACATGTGGGATGTTCGATCTTCCTTCCATAATGGGATTTATTTTACAAACCACCCATATTAGACTCCATTTAATGATTTTATTCACCAGGCCCATGAGTCCATTGAGTGTATCCGATCTCCATTTCAACCTTGAGGGAAAAATGGAAGATATCCTTTGAACAATCGAAGTCTTGAAGCGCCAACCTTATCGAAGACTCAACATTAGACTACTAAAGAAGTGATACACCTTGCATTCAATCTTCATGACAAATCCATAGGTTTATCGTTCAATCCTTGTAAAGATATCTTCATACGGCTCGATGGAATCATCTTCCTTATTATTAAGTCAGAGGAACACTCTTTCCATCTTGAGATGGAGGGTTAGGAGAAAATATTTATTAATAAACATTCTCTTGAATTCCTCATAACCCACAGAATCAATTTCCTCATGGGACGTCGTATTCTTGTTCAATGTCCACCACTGATCATATTCCCCATAAAAATGATAGACTTCCAGTAATACTTTCTCTACTTCTAAGAACTGGAAGGAAGAGATTATATTTTCAATGGAGTTAAACTACTGTTATATGAGGAGGGGATCATATGTTCCACTAAACATGGGTGGCATTTTCCGCATTATTTATTTGATGAATACTTTCTCTTCATTTGGAGGAGGATGGTGTTCCACATGATTCAAGTTATTATTCATAACTTGAGCCAGCTGATCCAGTATTGTCATGAAGATTTGAGAACCCATTCCCATCATATCAGGAATATCATTAGAGAAATCATCACATTTTCTATTGCATTGATTGTTGGAATGTGTTCTTCTACTACCCACCATTAAAGAAGAAAAATAATGTCCAATTAAGGGGTTTAATACCTAGAAAATAATAATAAAAATGTATAATTTTAACATAAAAGGATACAATCTTAATGAAAAGTATATCTTAACATGTGATCCCCTCAGTTTTAATCTATGTTATCCATGATATGTTTCCTCAAATTTATTCTTATGTGATTTCTTTGTTCCCTTAATAATGGTTCATAATATGTTTATGAATTTACCAAAGCATATCCCCAGGGAGTGTCAAACTAGGAGTGAAGGAAGACCCATTTTCGTGCACCAATTTTCATTGGAGTCTAGTTCAAAGTGGTGATTTCAGGTTTTATCCCTAGATACATATGTGCTAGAGGCACATCTACTTTTTGGTATCTAGGTATGGATTTATTTTCATGATAAACCACTTAATCTATACTTACCCAAATTTAGGTATGTTTTCTTGTACTTAGTCTCATCTCTAAGGATCTTATTAAACTTCTCTATTACTAATCTACAAAAATAACTATACCTCCCTTGGATACCAAATATAGAGACCCAAGCCTTTTACACATATCCTTACAGGATTTTAGGCAAAATAAAACATCATATAACAATCCATGGATCGTAAACTCTAGTGTCTTAGAAGACTAGGTACATAAAACTAAAAACATGGGACTAAATAAAACATTTATTTATTTAATCTCCATAAAGAGTTCCTAACATCCATTATGCTAATAAATATTCATAGGATAAATTGGGTATTACCTGAACAAAGGGATGAGCTAAAATCCCAGTAAGGGAATAAGAATAAAAATAAATCATTAATACATGGGTTAGAAGAGATGACATAAAGATATAAAAAGGAATGAAATATATGGAATCATAACATATAAACAAGGGATCATATAAAAATGGAGTCATAATAATGTGGAACAAGTATAAAACCTGACATTATCATGACTCAAGGCTATTTTCACACATAGGATCACATGTCCTGGTTAACCACCAAGACCATTGCACATGGTAGAACGCGTCGAGGCTAAATGCCAAGACCGTTGCATATAACGTCTCATGAAACTCAAATTACCCAATGTATTGGAGTTATATCTAGGTGAACCCATATTAACATTTTCATGAATATTTTTTCCACATATTGAATCATACATAATCAGTCATACATAAAAATAAGGGTACCTGTGGAATGAAATGGGTATCATAATCATGTCATAAAGCATAATGAATTGACGTATCATACAAGTGTCCATGAAAGAATTGAATTAAAACATAAATGGAAATTAATATGGGAAAATTGGAATATATAATGGTATGTAATCTAAAAAAAAGTGACAACATGTATGAAGCGTATTTAAGAAATTTTAGCCTTAAAACAATTTAGCGTTGTTTTAAGGAAAATACTAAAGATCATTTAAAAAAGAAAAGGGAATAATAATTTATATAAAACAAATGGGAATAAAAACGGTTTTGATAATAAAAATTATTATTTTATAAAATTAATGGGTTCTTAAAGGAATATGTTAGAGTGAACTTGAAATTGGGTAAGAATTCGAGAAGTTCCCTTAAAAAGGGTGTCCTTTTCGGGAAGTATTGAGGAGGGAACCACATACAAACATTTATATCAAAAAAATAGAATGATGAATGGACCTTTTTAAATGAGTTTAGAACATTAAAAAAACATTTATAAGATGTAAATATAAATAAAAGATAACTTAATTTGGGTATAATTAATTATAGATCATCCTAAATGAATAACGGAGGTTCGGGTAGAATCCATTACCTTAAGTCTGAAGGTGTCCTTCACTTGATCTTAATGTCTTGGATAACCAAATTAAATTAATTATTTAATATTTGAAAAACCTATTATCAATTTAATTGATTTATTATAACCTTATAAAGTTCATTCATGATCTTTTTGATGGGTTAAAAGGTTCAATTTCATTGTTTGGGAGCGTTTGTTTCCTTGGTTTTCATGATTGGTTTACTTATATAAATGTAAGGATAAACATGTAAGATGAGAATGGATGTATTGAAATGAATTTATATTTTATTAGTGAACATACATAATATTATATGGTTATGAAATTAATTTTCTTATTCTATGTGATGATGAATCATTTTGTAAAACATTAATTATAACTGTTTTGGTTAATTGGAAGTTTTTGATCACAACAAACTCATTTTTCTTTATAAATTAATATCAAGTGAAAAAAAGATTCCAGAACCTCACATAAGATATTATACATATATTATAATCTTGTTCAACCATAAAAATTGTTTCATGACCAGAATTGAAGATGGTAATATATAAATATATATAACTTCTCATCCTTGAATGTAATAAATTTACACATCTCAAATGGTGTTTACAATTCTAGTATAAAAGAATGATAAATGAGAGATGATGATAAAATATTAAGTTATAAAAAAATCCCAATAAAAATAAGTTATTATAGTTATCATAACATTTGGATGAAATGAGTTAAAAAAAAGAAAAAGGAAGAAAGGAACATGAAAGAAAATAAAATAAATGAAAAGAGGAATTTACCTCTTGAATATATCTTCCTTGAGAGCCTCTTTAGGGAACAGGATTTGTTATTCTGAAGAGACAAAGAACCGATGGACATGTGAGAGGGGATTAAGGAGATATTTTGGAAGAATTCAGTCTTGTTAAAAGACCTTATATTAATGAATAGAAGAGGTTAAGATGGGTGCTATTTATAGTGGAGGAGAGGAGGGGTTTCCAATTATTTTAATCATTAGTTTAATATTTGTGCTCAATACTATGAATAGTCATGATTCCTACGAACAAAAATAGAAACTAGAGAGTTTGAGTTTAATCCAATGGCCATTTACATCATCCATGACTCAAGCATGATGTATGAATTCATTTATTAATCATTTATCATAAATTATCGTAATTTACTATTCATAAAAAATTCATGTTTTTTTAGAAAAATCCCAAAACATCACCCAATATTTTTTAAATATATTTACTTATACTATTTTATATTTATATCATACTTTCACTTATAATATAGATAATTTTTATTTATAATTTTATTAGTTATGTATCTATTCAATACGCTATTTTACTATTTATAAGGTTCACATTACTATTCCAAAGGTCAAATTATTATTTCATCGGTATACATTCCTTAAATTCCATATATACCTTTTATTTTACAGATTATTCATTTATAAGGTTTTTATTGTATTATATATATATATATTATTATATGATTATACTAAAATGAATAATTATAATAAGGTAATTTAAATAATAAAACATTAGGTCGTTACACATTTCCTTCCATTAAAGTCCCATTCCACAACAAAAACAAGATCATCAGGATAACCCGCCTACTAATGGTGAAGGATCCCCTCCAACCACTATCCTCATGAATGTGATTATGATAAATCCACAATGTGATTAGAGAAACCATTATAGGGACGTGTGGCATGATGGAGAGAAATCATATTGAGGGGAGACATGACATTAAGAAGTTATTTGGACAGGTTCCAACAGTCATCAATAAAGACAAATAATTGGATTTCAAATCTCCCAACTGAGGCACTCTTACCCACTCATTGATATATCAACAAAGGTAGGGGTTACTGAGACCATTTAGCCATATGTGTTAGTTACAGAGACCAAGTTAGATGCCAAGCTGGCCAATTTTCTATAAAATCTTGGGGGATACAAGAGGCTCACATTTGACCTTCTCACTGAGTAGCATCCATAGAAAGAAAATGTCATAGGGGACCACATTCCTCCACTATTTTAACATATGGTCCTTAATAGAAAAACACTCTTGGTTGTGATGGGATGTCCTACATATCCATTTGAGGAAAGGCTAGGGGATCTAGAAAATGACCAATATATAACCCACCAACCCACCTAAGTAGCATGACTTCCCACCTTGGGGTCATGATCACTTTTCCTCTCGAGCCAGTAGGCTGATCAAATAATTGGTTACCACAAAACTTCATCAAGATGAAATTATGGACTCTCTCACTACCCTTCTTAAGGATTTGGAGAAACAACATGTTTTGACCCAACCCAAATGAAATACATATTCATCATGGGAGGACCATGTTTCTTCCTCCAGAGTTCAAGAATCTAGTTTTAACCCTTTAAATGAGATGAGTAATCCTCTATAGAATCTAGACCAATTAGCTTCATGATATGACTCAATGATAGGAAATCAAGAACAATAGGAATCTACCAAGCTCCATTATTTCCTCAAGGCCTTATAAGGACCCATTTTTGTGTGGTACAATTAGCTATCCCCAGGATCCATTCCCATGTGAGAAGATATTCATATGAAATTTAACTATGAGTTAAGCTCTAATTTACATAAAAATAGCATTTCTAACCTCTATAAATGAAGGAAAATGGTTGATGAGAGAGTTTCTCAATTAATTACCCGATATAAGGCGCTTATTTACACCATTGATGTGTAACTTTCTCAAGAGCGTCGGTTTAGGATGTGTGTGGAGAATGTCTGAGATGAGCTGGTCCCTACCCTCACCTCCCGACGATATCCATAAAAAAACAATGAAATAAAAAACGGGATTATCATCTGAAATATGTATTATAGTGGACCAAGAAGTTGTTAGGGAAATTATCTCTCCCATCTCCTATTCATAAGTCAGTGAATGAAAACATCCACCATTGTACATACTCTACCCTTTTAGATAGTCCACCTTAAGGAAGCTCTGTAAGATAATTTTTTCCAAGTGAATCCTCTCCATGAGAATATTCCTCAAACCCCCCACCAGGTCCATAAAACCAGTGTTCCTTTCAAAAAGATAAAGAATAAGGTCTTCTAATTCCAGGATATATAGGTTCCAGGATACTTCATCTATGCCATGGAAAATAACATCATGAAAATGATGGAATATAGAAGGACCCAAGAGGACAGAAATACTGGCCATTCCAACTAATTATTATATTTCATTGTCCCTTTCCATTGAAATAAAGAGTGATTAAACTTAAAATATTGGTTTCAAGAATAGGTGGACTGTGTCTTAAATATGTTGGTTGAACTCCCTTCACATGTGGTATGAGTTTCTTCAACACTTGATAATGATGGTGAAGACTTTGGTGAATGGAAGATGGTTCATATATAAGGTACGCAGAATAATAACAAGTGGATTGCTTATAATATGGTCAATCATGTCTATGGTATTATACAAGCCCTTGTGATTTGACTAGAATCCCCTGTGGTCATCACATCATTTCAAGCCACCCCATCAAAATCATAACCTCCAATTTCTTGGAATAATAGGTATTCAAAATGGATGAGTGAATATAGTACCCCATAAATTTCAAAATTAGTCTAAACTCTTGGTGACATTATGTCTTCTAAAGCTAGAGAAGCCCAAAAATTCATCTTGTCCATGAATATTGCACCATTGAAGAACATGAGTATTCGTATATGAATGGAATCTGACTTGTAGATTTTTTTTGTGTACCCAATGATTAGGAACATCATATTCCCCCTTCATCCACCTCTAGTTGATTCTATCAGAGAAAGTGTAGGTTCTATTTTGTCATTTGTGATGTCGAAGATAGTTCTGAAAAAATGACTATCAAGCCTCTAAATCTAGATAGAAAGACTTTCCTAGGGTGTTGTAGGAATATTCCTCCCAAAATGATCCTTTAGGTACACCTATGAAACTGACTATATTGGTCGATCATGTTTCTCATCTGCAACAAACTCACAGCCAACCGTGGGTGGATGAGGTCTGATATCAGATATCTAGTTATAATCTTTAGAAATACAATCAAAAACAAAAGTAAAAGAGCACCAAACAAGTCCCAAAACCTCAGTATATTTCACCCAATATGCTTCCTATTAAATAGTGATCCTCAATGGGTGAAAATATTCCACTTCCATAGAAGTATGACATGCTGAGTAACCTTTCTAGTATACCAGTGATGATTTCAATCCTTGATGAACACTGCATATAAAAGAAGATGTGTGAGGCTCTCATCAGGTTCTTGAAGTTCTCTCTCTCGTTCAAGACTGAGTTAGCCACCGTTGAGGCCTATCATGATGAGTACATCGAGATGGAATAGTTCTAATTCATCATTTAATTATCCAAATAGGATGAGGGTTACACTATTTAGTGTAGCATAAAATTGTTGTATGCCACACGATAGTTTAATGGAATGTGAATCCATTATTTCCCAGTTGATACTGGCTCCATGACCAATCTCAATCATACCCAGACACTCAACAAGCTGGGAATTATAGAAGAAAATTCGAATTCTTCATGCTTGAAAATTCAGCGGTCTTAAAAGAGAAAACAAAATTGTCATGGAAATAATAGGCTATTGACTCAATTCGGTGACCTTGAGGTGAGAACTAAGTTCATGGTTGTCTTGCAGGATACTTCCAACAATGTTTTATTGGGGAGGCCATAACACCATAAAAATATAGTGTTCCCCTCTTAATACCACTTATGCCAAAAATAATCTCCTAATAGTAATTTAGGTTCACTTCCGGGTGATTCTATTCCCCCCAAATCTCACGAAGAATGCTACATAGATATTGGGTGCTATAAAATTGAGGGTAAATAACTCTAAACCAGTGCGGTCAAGTGAATCAATACCCTAAATGATTTTAAATACCCTTCTCTGGATACATGGGAGGATTTGAAATACTTATTCATCCTACGAATCCATAGGTTATATCAAAAAATACTATACCTTAGGATATATTTCAATATCCCCAAGAATGAATATTCATATATCACATCATATTCCTACATAGAAAAGTAATAGTTCAAACCTGAAACTCCAACTTCTATTGAGTACCGAGACATCATTACCCTAGTAAATAACTCACAATAGCACCATACCATTCGGGGGGGGGGGGGGGTAGGATTGGCTCTATGGGGTCTACCCGTCATCTTTTTTTAAATAAAGGGTGAATCCCACTTTTAGATACAATACAAGATTGGATAATCTGACTTTTTTACGACGATATCTTCATAATAAGAATTCCCTATGCAGAATCCTATCTTAACCAAATAATATGGTAGTAAAAATCCATATCCTTTAGCTCTAGAAGAGTTTTGGACTTCATCTAAACCTTAGGATTATGATGTGGATGATTTCGGTGACATCACTCTTTCCATCGAAGAGGTTGTCTCCACCACTATCAAGAAGTTAACTCACATGGAGAACGACATGGAAGAAGAATTGAGGTTGAAACTAATCAATGTGATCATACATTCAAAGGAGAAACAATTATACATAACCTTATTAAAATATAATCTTGATGTGTTCAGGTGGATTTATAATGAAATTATACGGCTTGATCTCAAGGTAGTTTTCCAAAACCTTGGAATTTTATAGGGCCACCATGGGCTTAACCAACATCTTAGAAAAATGAGTGTTTACAAGAATTCCATGGTTGAGGATAAATTTGACCAGCCCATTAAGCCCAAAATTTTCAGCGAAGTCCAATACCCTAAGTGTATAGATAAAATTATCCTAGTTATAAAGAAGAACTAATATATCTCAGTCATCTTGGAGTTTTAATACATCAATCATGACTGTCCAAATGAAAATTTTACCCTTTATGTGATAGAGATACTAATCAATGTGACATCCAGTTTCTAAGCCATGTCCTTCGTGGATGGGTACTATAAGAATAATAAAATCTAGATGACCCTAAGGATGAAGAATAAATTTACTTTAGGCTGTCTCAAGGATCCTTTTTCTACCAAGTGATGTCATCCATTTTGAATAATATTTGAGATACAAACCACTATTCCATACACCACATCTTAAATACGCTCCCTAAAACATTGGTATAGTTCTATGTAGAATATTTGGTAGTCAAATACTGCCAACACCAGGACTATCTAGAGGATCTTGAGAAACTGTTAGACTTCATTCTCTCCCATCACCTGAAGATGAATACCCTGAAGTGCATATTAAGGGACACCAAGGGAAATTTAATTGATTTAATCATTAGATATAGGGGAATAAAAATCAGTCAAGGAAAGATCATAAATATAACCTAGATGACTCCTCCGCACAGACTCTTTCAGTTTTGAGGCATATAGGCCCACTTGGATGACATTCACTGATTCATTATGAATTTCATTGGAAAGTGTAATACCTTTTATTGAATATTTCTGAAAGAAACCACAAATTAGTGAGATAAAGACTATTATACAACATTCAAGGTAATTTATAATTATGTGATACATCCTATGATATTTAGGACACCCAATATAGAAAGTTCACAGTTCCTTTATGTGACTATCCAAGAATGGTCTTTAGTTACCTCTAACCTCATAAGAACAATGAATGTAGAGAGTGTTAGACTTGGTGTCCTGAGAACCAACTATTTGTAATTTGATTACATGAATATACACTTATTATATATATTTTATTTTTCTGCATGACTATAATATAATAATGTCCTGGAATATTTGTTGCATTAATAAGGTCATGGAAGATCCCCAATATGATGATAACCTTGAAATTATATATCAATATTCTAAAATAATGTTCTACGGTTGGATGACATACTATGATAGGACACATAGTATACAGACCTTCATGTGCGAGTACTTGTAAGAAGACAAGAATCTATCTCATTGAGTTCACACTTGGTAATCTCCATGATAAGTGATTATGAGAACAGACCCGCCAATAGTAATTCCGCATGTCTTGGTGTCATCGAACATTACTATCTACGAGTGTGTGTAATGTTACTGAGAATGGAAGATTATCATTAACTCATGTCATGACTCGTGCACATAGATTTGCTGACGAAAACCATCATGAAGACAGTTGGTGGGAAGTAGGGTACATTGGGTGAGTCACAAATGACAGGTTGGTAATGGATAGGTCGTGGACGGATTTTCCCTTCCATATTATGGAAGTAGATATCTTGGGCCCTTTGATTGAAGTAGAATTGCTGCCCAAATTCCATGGACATAGTGTAACGATGAGTTTATTTCTGGAAGTCATAGAATGACAGATCAACCATATAATTTTATGACACTACCACGAAACCTGTTTGAGGAGATATTGAGAAAAAGAGATTAAATTACACGGTAATAATTCGTATTATGAGACACGTCAATGCGGATTCAAATTATTTCTCTTGGGTGCCTTGACCCATTGCTAGACAGTAATCTTGGACATTAGGCAAGCCCGCCTAATGCCAACGAGAAAGAGGCCTAGAGGGTAACACAATATGTGTATCCAAGTATCTCATGTAGAATAATGATTTTCCCCATACAGGGTTTAATAGTTATTCAAGGAAGCCTAAATCATTTTAATGTTGGAGGAAGAATAAAATAAAAACACGTACACGTCGTGTATTAATGATTACACGCTATTTATTTTTTATTTTTGAAAACAAGTACACACCATGTATTAATGATTTCATCCTGTGTAGTTTTCATTTTGGAATGGAAATGAAAAACAAGTACATGCCGTGTATTATTGATTACACTCTATGTTGTTTTTTATGAAAAATAAGTACACACAATGTATTAATAATTATACACAGTGTAGTTTTTCCAGTCGAGATTTTGAGGTTAAAATATTGTTTTATTAAATGATATTTATTATAATCAGCGTGGGCACTTGTCAAGGATTTAATAATTCGACACAGGGTTTTCAATAAGAGTTAATGAAATAAATAAAATGTGTAACGCATTTATTTATTGTCATAACTCTATAACCTCAAACCCGGTTATATATATATTCACAACCCCAACACTTTTCCCCAATTGTTGTGCACAATAATTCCTTAGAATTCCTTCAAGGCTGAGGGAAATCCTTCCTCTAAGAATGCTCTTAAGACCGAGAGAGATCCTCCTCCATTGGATCAAGACGATCTAAGGTAGACAATGCAAGAAAATGTTTCTCCACGCTAGAAACTGGAGAATACTTTGGCAATGTCCATAGATACGCCGTGCCCATGTGGATCACCTCAAGAGGAAGTCTATACTTGGTTTCTGTGACGCAATGACGAATCAGATCAGAAATATCAACAAAGAAAGAACATCAAAAGGTTCTTCTTGTAAATAAATTAAATTAATTGTAATAAACCTGTTACGATCCACATTTGTGGTTTCGAGAATATCCTTCTTCTTTGTCTATTTCTATGATTCGATCCGTGGAGGATGGAAATTATCATCGTATTGATCCCAGATTGATCATTGCTAATGAAAAAACCCAAGTGGGCACAACCACCCACGAGATTCCGCTATGCCCGTAACCTTCAAATGGTATCAGAGAGAGGTTACAATGTTGATTATAGTTATTTAATTTGCACTGATAATTTACACATTTATATTTAATTCAATTAAAGATAAATCGTTCTATAAATCTGAATGAACGAGATCTGTTCTTCCTCCTTCGTTTCTCAATTCACATCACAGAAACAGAATTTTAATTTTAATTTTGATTAAAATAAAAACTAGGAACTGATCTGGAGGAGATGCTCTTTCTGTCTGTACAACACAACAATACACGGAGTGTAGTTAAACTACATGTTGTGTACTTAGGTTAAATGAACTGGTACTGGTCCGCCAAACCATGTTGTGTGAATTGAGTATACCTACGTATTTATTACACTGTGTTGATCAGAAATGAACAGAGCGTGGAAACTAGAATACACAACGTGTTTATTGAATCAATATGTCATGTAGTCCGATCTGGCCCAGGTGAAACCATGTACAAGGAGAAGCCTTCTACTGCGTATACGAGATTGCTAGGCTGGTAACCATGTAACAAGGAAGTACACTCCATGTTAGTTAATCTACACGTCGTGTACACCAAAATTTTCAAAGTACAGAAAACATGACAAAGCCCCCGACGTGTACATTAGATAAAGGGTGAAAACAAATACACACCATGTAAATTTAGGATACACACCGTGTAATTTCCAGAAATGGAATTTCATTGGGTTTCCTCCAAAGTAAAAAAGACTCGTACAAGGAATATGGATGATATTCTCATGGACATTCAAAATTGAATTTATGATAAATAATTGATTAATTATATTCTCATAATTAATTGAATTCAAGAGTGACTTATCTTAACTAAAAGAACGATTAAATGAAATTGAATACTAAATATGCGTAAATTTCATTTCATGCTATAAATGATCATGAGTTAGACCAAAGGAACTTTTTGTGTGTATGGTTTCAATTAAATTTATTTAATTTAAATTCGTTGGCCTACAAGCCTTCATCCAATAAAATGTAGGGAATGTGTGCCCATGGTTTCTTTAATGTAAACCCCATGTAATGGAGGATCTCCCAAGACAGAGGAGATGGTTCAAAATCTGATGATGAGGTGAAACCAACCCAAGAAGATACAAAGGTGGAAAGGTGGGAGCTGCAAAACACGAACCATCGGGTTCAAGGTGTTTTTCCCTAGGTCTGGGTTAGCTTATCAAAACCGCTAGATAAGATAACCAATAGAAGCTCATGATCATGCCATCTTATTTTATTTTCGTCTGATTTCATGGTTTATTATTTATGTATGTGTTGTCATGATCACATAGTCAATAAAATAAACAAGCATGAAAATATGGAATAAAATAAAAACCGTACTATGTGAAAACAATATCAGTATATGGTTAATCACTTAAGAAAGTGTCACTTAATATTAACAAGAATGTGATAATGAAAAACTATACATAAAGAATAAAATCCCTAAAATACCATATTATTTCATACTAATCCTTTCTTTACTTGATTAAGGGAAAGACTGAATAAAACTATGTGTTTGGCCTACCCTTGTTAGGACACTTACTTTTATAAAGGAAGATCTTATGAATGTTTCGGGTTGACTTAAACATTTTACATCAAGAGGAGTATCCCTCGATAGAATTGTTGTAAAATTGAGGCAAGTGTTGAGGAAATCCATGTCAGGATTTCCAGATTTGGGAGTCCACTCAACAGATCAAAAAACTATAAGCTCACAGTTGGAAAAGACCAGCCTACCTAAATACCTTCAAATATCTTGACCAACCCTTGTTGGGGTTTTTCGAAGAATAATATGGATCCTTTCCACTAGAATGTCAATGAAACTAGACATTCCGTGTTCAATGGTGAGGGTCATTGAGACATGATAAAATAGTGGGAGACTTAATAAAATTTATTATTTCTTATAAAATGTAATAAATAAAGTACTGATAAATCTTCTCTTCTAATTTGTAGAATCAATATGACTAACTCATCAACAACATTTTCTCTATGAAAAATTCTTCATAAAGACAATATCCTCACTGACAGTAACTTTTAGGAATGGTTTAGGTTCCTTCGAGTTATCCTACGCCATGAATGAATGTTTTACGTACTAAAGTCATCACATCCCGATTCACCTGCCCAAGGGGCGAGTGATGAAGATTTCCTATTTTATGATCAACATTTGAGCGATGAACTCGACGTTCAATGTTTGATGCAATCATCAATGTCTAGTGAGTTCATGAAGTCTCATGATGACATGGATGCATATCGCATGATCGAGCACCTCTGTGTTCTATAATAGGAGAGATCAAGACAGGAAAGGTTTGTGATCTCCAAGGATCTATTTCAGAACAGGCTTGGAGAGGGTTCCCCAACTGGGCCTCATGTAGTCAATCTCATTGGCTACATTGAGCGCTTGGAGGTTCTAGGGTTTAAACTCTGCAAAGAAATGGGTAACGATATCATTATTGCATCACTCCTCCAGAGATTCGCCAACATTGTTGTAAATTTCATCATGAACATCATTGAGAAGTCTCTATCTGATATTCTTATCCTCATTCTCCAAGTGGACAATGATATGAAGATCCAAAAGACTTCTATAATTATGGTGAATAAAAGGAAAGAGAATGTGAAGAGATTTAATCCCCCAGCTTCATCAAGGCCTTACATTAAAATTAAGATCAAAGGGGAGGCAAGAAAATATGAGGCTGTTTGTTTCGAATGTGGAAAGAAGGGCCACTGGAATAAACACTTCACCCATCCAAGGAAGCAAGGGGAATCTTCAGGTGCGTTTGTTATCAAATGAAAACAACCTGTTTATAAAAAATGGGTATTAGATATAGATTTTGGGGCTCAAATATGTATCCAAATAAAGAAACCAAGTAGATTCAGGAAGATTGATCAAGGGGAGGTAGATCTACGAGCTGCCAATGGAGTCGTACTTGCTGTTGTAGCTGTCGGGGACTACCACCTCACATTTCCAACGGGATTGATCTTGGTGTCAAAGGGTTGTTATTATGTGCCTTTTGTTACTAAAAAAATTATTTTAGTATCTAGATTATATACTGATGGATTCATCTTAATGTTTGGAAATTAATGATTCTACTTCTATAAAGATATCATTTTTTTGGTAGGGTACATTTAAATAACTTCCTTTATGTGTTAGACTACGCAAACCAAGTAATGGATATTGATGAAAAAATTAATTCACATAACTCATACCACACCCAACTTTGGAATCACCGGCTAGGTCATGTTAATGAGAAGTGTTTGAAAAAATTACATCATGATGGGTATTTAGAATCTTTTGGACTAAAACAACTTGGTTTATGTCATTCGTGTCTACAAGGAAAAATGACCAAAGCCCCATTTAGTGGGAAAGGTGAAAGGGCTAAAGAGCTTCAAGAATTAGTTCACACTGATGTGTGTGGACCATTTCCTACTGAAGCAAGGGGTGGGTTCTTGTACTTCATAACTTTTACTGATGATTTTAGTAGATATGAATATATTTACTTAATGAGGTATAAGTCAGATTATTTTGATCAGTTATAAGAATACAAGAATGAATTTGAGAACTATCTTTGTAAGAAGATTAAGAAACTCTTCTTAGATAGTGGAGGAGAATATCTTAATCAGGACTTAATTGATTTCTTACGGGAGTTTGGGATTCTATGTCAACTCAATCCTCCTTACACACCTCAGTGGAATGGTGTATGGGAAAGGATGAACCCCACCCTGTTGGACATGGTGAGATCAATGATGAGTCATGCATGTCTTCTATTATCCTTTTGGGGATATGCATTACAAATAGAAGCACACATACTAATCCTAGTGCCAACTAAATCGATAAATGGTATTACATAAGAGTTATGGAGTGGAGGAAAAGCCATGTTATCGAATTTACATATGTGGGGTCACGAAGAATTTGTTAAGGCCTCTTCAGGTAACAAATTTGCACCCTGAGGCACAAAGTGTATCTTTATAGGATATCCAAATGAATCAAGGGGATATTACCTATAAAACTCCTTAGGTTAAAAGTTTGTAGTTGCAAGACACACTATATTCATTGAGAGGGACA
The DNA here is from genome assembly GCA_963277665.1 of Viscum album. NCBI lineage: Eukaryota > Viridiplantae > Streptophyta > Magnoliopsida > Santalales > Viscaceae > Viscum > Viscum album. The sequence continues at coordinate 264,929,496 of OY728167.1, read as the reverse complement.
ACATATCCAAAAGAGATATGGGGAGCGAGATTGAATTTGATGAAGTCGAGGCTCAAGATATACAGGATTTGGTACAAGAATAGAATCCACAAAGCCCCATGGAAGAACAATCTGTTCCAGAGACACAAGAACTATGTAGGAGCACGAGAGAGGTGAGAAAACCAAAATGATATGGTTTTCTTGTCACCGAGGATGGTGAATCATTATTGGTTGACAATGATGATCCTATTACCTACAAGGAAGCAGTTGAGGGAACAAACATTGCCAAGTGGCAAGAAGCCATGAATTATGAAATGGATTCCATCTACCAAAACTAGGTCAGGATATTGGTAGATCCACCAGTTGATGTAAAGACTATTGCTAATAAGTGGGTATTCATGAAGAAACTGTACATGGAGGGACAATCAGCACCTATAAGGAATGATTGGTTGCAAAAGGTTTTAGACAACATCAAGGAATTGACTATGATGAAACCTTTTCATCGGTTGTGATACTGAAATCCATCAGAATCCTACTGGCCATTACCACTTACCATGACTATGAAATTTGGAAAATGGATGTCAAAATAGAATTTCATAATGCGGACCTCCAGGAAGATGTTTACATGACACAACCTGAATGGGTTGTGACTCCAAAGGATGCCAACAAGTTATACAAGTTGCAGATATCCATTTATGTATTAAAGAAAGCATCAAGATAATGGAACAATTTTAATGAAGCCATAACAGAATTTGGATTTGTTAAGAATGAATGTGAGCCTTGTGTCTACAAAAGGTTTAGTGGAAGTGCAGTCGTTTTCTTAATAGTATAAGTTGATGACATATTACTAATTGTAAATGAAGTACCTTCCTTATAGTCAGTTAAGACATGGTTGGGTAAATGCTTCTCTATGAAGGACTTGGGCGAGGCATCATATATTCTTGGGATCAGGATCCATCATGATAGATCCAAGAGAGTGTAGCGTCTGAGTCAAAGTACATACATTGACAAGATACTGAAGAGATTCAGTACGAAATAGTCCAAGAGGGGATTGTTTCCAGTGCCACATGGCATTCATCTTTCCAAGAAAATGTGTCCTCAGAAACATGAGGAAAGAAAGAAATTGGAAAGGATCCCTTATGCATCTACGATTGGGTCAGTCAGGTATGCTATGCTATGTACGAGGTTAGGTGTTTCTTATGCATTAGGTGCGGTAGGAATATATCAAGATGATCCAAGAGACCGCCATTGGATGTTAGTCAAGACTATCCTTATGTATCTAAGGAGTAGTAAGGATATGTTCCTATTTAATGGAGGAGATGAGGAAGTAGTCATCAGATGACATGAAAATGCTAGTTTCCAGACTAATCAAGATGACATGAATTCACAGACTGGATACATCTTCAGTTTGAATAGAGGTTCAGAGTGCTGGAATAGGTCAATGCAAAGTGTGGTGGCAGATTCTACAATGGAGTCTAAGTATATCGCAGCTTCTAAGGTAGCTAAAGAAGCAGTATGGATGCGAAGCTTCGTCCAAGAGCTGGATGTAGTACCTAGCAGTAATGATCCTATCACACTCTATTGTGATAATAATGCAGCGGTGGCACTTTCAAAAGATCCAATGTCACATCAGCAGATAAAGAACATACATCAGAAGTATCATCTCTTGAGTGATTTTTCTCGGAGATTTGAAGATGCAGTTCGTAGTATTTCCACAGAAGAAAATGTGGAGGGCCCCTTGACTAAATCTTTGACTTAGTAGAAACATGATCATCATGTGATGTCTAGTGGACTAAAAGGTGCTTGCAGTTGGCTCTAGTCCAAGTAGGAGTTTGTTAGAGTTAGTGTCCTGAGAACCAACTGTTTTTTACTATGATTACATGAATGTACACTTATTATATATTGTTCATTGTTCTGCATGACTATAATATTATAATTTCCTGGAATATTGGATGCATCAATAAGGTCATGGAAGATCCCTGCTATGATGAGAACCTTGAAATTCTATAACAATATTCTTAAATAAAGTTCTATGGTTGGATGACATACTACGATAAGACACATAGTATACATACCATCATGTGCAAGTACTCGTAAGAGTACGAGACTCTCTATCATGGAGTTTTCACTTGGAAATCTCCAAGATAGGAGATTATGAGAATAGACCCACCAGTAGTAATTCTGCATGTCTTGGTGTCATCATAAATTACTATCTACAAGCGTGTGTAATGGTCCTTATACTGGAAGATTATCATTAAATCATGTCATGACTCACGCAATTAGATTTTCTGACGAAAACTGTCACGAAGACAGTTGGCGGGAAGTAGGGTACGTTGGGTGCGTCACAAATGACATGTTGTTAATGGATAAGTCGAATAAGGATTTTTCCCATCCATATTTATGGAAATATATATCTCGGGACCTTTGATTGAAATAAAACTATCGCCCAAATTCCATGGACATGGTGTAATGACGAGTTTATTTCTGGAATTCAAAGAATGACAGATCAAGAATATAGGAGTATGACACTGCCATGAAACATGCTTGATGAGAGAAACCATATATTAATGAGATAAAGACTATTATACCAAATTCAAGGTAATTTTGAATTATATGATACATCCTACGATATTTATGACACCCAATATAGTAAGGCCATAGGTCCTTTATGTGACTGTTCAATAATGGTCCTTAGTTCCCTCCAACCTCATAAAGAACAATGAAGGTAGAGAGAACAACCATTACTACCTCAGTAGCCTGATACATGATATATGGACAATATATTCTACCATCAAGAAGATATATCTCTCTTTTATCTTCGTAGGTGAGAATTTGGGGAACTACTTACAACACCATAAGATATAATTAGAACCTCACAAGGATCCACTGATTTAAATCCATAGCCTCCCCCTGTTAACCAGGTGATTGGAATATTGGGTACTAATTCTATTGTAGTTTGACAATAGGTTTTTCTCATAAAAACCCATAAATGACTAATACATATAATATTTACTACCTTAATATATGGTCATTGAATAACTAGAACAATATGTTATCAACACAAATGGTTCCATTCTCTTCAGGGATCAGACTGTACCATATTTCAAGATTCACTTTGATGATGGATCTAGTATCTCAAATGAGAGAAGGCTAAATAACCCCAAACTTAGCAGGGTGGTCGTTGGTATTATATTCATCAATCATATAAAAACCATCATTACATATTCATTCCATTTTTTATATTTGGACTAATATAGAAGTTTTTTATTAGGCTCTTATCACTAGTCATGAGTTGAATATTGAGATTGAAGGCCCATGATTTCATGTGAAGGGAGACTTTGAGCCAATCATCAAGAAAATCAATAGTTAATTAGACTTTATGAATAAAGAACTCATCCCCATATTAGAGTGGACCCATGATATGATGTTATAGTTTCCTTACTAGTTGAAGGATACTGATGTTCCACGAACATAGAATGACCAAACTGACACCTTGAATAGCCTAGAAACATCTCTTGAAGGACTTGAAAAATATTACATGTTCAATAATTTTTATCATCAAAGAGTCGTATCCCATATCACTTTTAATGATGAAAATTGATAGGTAAATTAGTTATCTAATGACACTTTTTTATCAATACCGTTAAATAAATCATGTTTTTGAAGAATCACATAATTGCATGACACCCTTTACTGAGTATATTCAATATAGGACTATCCTACTAGATCAGACTGAGTGTGAGTCAATTTTTTAGCCTATAGTGAAATTTACCATTCGGGATAACACCAACCTAGAAAAGACCCTATATAGGTGGGGTATAGATTTAATCATCCTCCAGTGAATCCAAGGGAAATTGGTTCCTTAGGTCATGTAGGAGGTCCATATTGGGTCATGTGGGGCCCATCATGTAGGAATAAAGATCTCATAGAAAACCTAGAGATTTGGATATTTCTGGCCTCCTATTGTTTATGAATGCATTGGGGTCCCAAGAGGTTTCATGCATGTTAGATATATAAAAACTTCATGTAGTATAATCTAAAGCCACTTCATGACACTAAGTAATATTGGTCCTTTGCAGTATGGGGACTCGACGTTGTGGGACCCTACCTGCCCGTAATAGTTTGATAATGTAGTTTCATTCTGACTACCACTGAATTATTATGTGGGTCAAATCCATCCCTCTCAAAGAATTCAAGACCTACACCATGTTTGAGTTTGTGAAATACCACATAATTTAATGATTGAAGAGGAATCATACTATTCTCACAAATAAAGACACCAATTTTCATAATGCTAAACTGAAGAAGTTGAATTCCAAGGACCCCATCTTATCTAACCAAAACTTCTGCTATCATGCACATTCAAATTGGTAGATCTAGGAATTTAACATAACATCTCTATTATCCCTCATAATATGGTGGACTAGAGTAGGAAGTGTTGGCCTGATAAGCTCTCTAATACCCTCTGGGACTATCAGAGGGAGCCTCAAAATTCCACTTAGGAAACCCCATAATACCTTTTTCATGGTACATAAGTCGTCTTACTTGTATAGGATAAACCTCTCTCACGTCAAATGACCATTTATGATTAGTATAAACTATAGAAGGGAGATAAAGTTCTTCTGGAGGAGATGGAAGCCCTCAATGAATTTAGGCTCCAAGCGCTATATAACATGATAAGACACCATAATCAATTGGAATTAGTATTAAAAAAATGTTTCACCTTCTCTCCTTCATTCAAGATGATGTGATATTAGTTATAACGATGCTGATGATACTTGGGAAGATGTATTTAAATATGGAACCCAAATTGGAATGACCTTATATTATTAATATGGTTTACTATAAAATTTCATACTCATTGATCACCATGGATGGGGAGTCCATCAATCCTTCATTCAATTCCAGGTTCCTCAAGAGGTACATTTCCAGAATCTCAATTCATCCTTGTCACATGATGTAAAATTATAAAATATCATCTTAGTCATAAGTTGTTAAACTATGTGAAAATGTCCCGATCACATGACAATAAAATGTACAACACTATGGTCAAAGAGATATGATCTGAAACCGAAATAAAAACTCATCCTAGCCACATGATGATAAACTACATGAAAACAACCAAGTCACACAAAATTAAAAAGTATGAGTCCTCATCCATACCGTACTACATTAAACTATTCATTCAATTATGTGCCATAGGATGTCAAACTATATGTTCCACATCCCTATCACATGACTTGAAACAATGAGATACATTAGGTCCTCACTAAAGAGGGTTCCCCTTACTACGTCAGTCATATAACATAACACATTATTGAACTAAAAAGCAGTTGGATTCCCATTTCTAGTGCGATTTATAGTGACTTCAGAAACTCATATCTTAGCCCCAAACCAACCACTAACATATTTCAAGGCTTTTCCCCTTGGGAATATATTCAATTCACACCATCTGATACACCCATCAAACACATTCAAGTGCATGGAATAATAAACCCTAGAGTGTTCTCCTCAATAATAAACATCCCATCATGTTCACATCCACACATCATGTCATCCTCAGTTTGGGTCCACCTCATCCATTTGATATGAGAAACCCCTAATGGAAAAGGTGATTATCCAAACTATCTCACCTCTCATCCTATGAATACTTCATGAAGGATATTCTATGACGAGTGACAATTTACATGATTTATGCATGATAAATAGAAGATTAAATATTTTCTCACCATATCTTTAAGCAGTTAGTTATGTTTCAAATCTTCCAAACATGGTCAATAGTATTTCTTACCCATTAGCATTCCCCTTCATTGATTCAAATCTCAGATGTCACGATTTACCTCCTTTCCACTTCTCTTTTTTATGGTGGAGTTATGAAACACCTTGTGTTATCCACCCATGCCTTAATTCATGTCAAATAAGAAATTCAGGGTCATTGGGACCAACCAAAGTTGGATTATTTTTACTCATATCGTGTTGTTCTTTTTTACAAGGAGAACTCCAAGTTGCTCATTTTTTATCACATCGAGAATAGATCACATGGTCCTAGGTGTCTTTATTGGATATTCCGAAATATAATTGGGATGTACATATGTCTAAAAACTGAATATTGACCCAACTTAGTCCAAGATCTATGACATTAAACTACCAGTAACACCCTAGTCCAAGCATCATGACATTAAACTATGTTTAACTTTCCGTAGTGATATTTCTTATGTTGTATGAGATTCCTCCTTGAACCACTATTAACTTTTGGTGGTACACTTTTTTTCTTTAAAAAATCCTAGGAACACACATCCATATGGTCTACGCTCTATGACCATAAACTTCTATCATACCCTTTTTGTCAAAAAACCATGAACTTAATCAATGTTAAAATCGTTGGTCAAATCTATATGATCTTATACAACAACACCGAATATCGTTGTCATAAGAAATTAAATTCTAAGAAATCCACGGTCTCATCCGCATGACCTTAAACTATCTAGATATCATGTTCCAATATAATTTTTTGAACTACCACACCAGCTTATCATCCTCCAATTAGAGGATAACCCATCCACTCCTGACATCAGTCTACTTCGACATCACATTCCAGAACTATGTATGGGTTGATTCCTAGATCTATGGGATAAATAGTGATGTATAGTCCTCCTATCTCAAATCTAGTCACAGATTCCTCCATCAGGTAAGACTATCTGTTTTAGAATTCTACCTGAGTCATCTGTTCACACTATATTAATTATTAATAGATAAAAAAACCATCTCAACCCCACCATAGTCCAAAAATCGTGACCTTAAAGTGTTTTTATCTCCACAAAATATTTCTTTTTTATCACAAGGACTCATTGCACCTCTCTTCACATCAGGTTTAAAATTCTTAGGCACTACAAAAACCCTTATGAAACCCCCCTACTTTGGACAACGTTCCTTAACTTTAAACTATAAGAAACCCAATTTGGTCAATGTATCATGACCTTAAACTATGTGAATATGGACCCTTATAACACTCAATCCAAAACAATTTTCTATCACCATTGGATTTATGAAGATTAATTCCATCTTTCATGGAATCGTTTCTATAGAGGAATTCCTCTTTTGTTTCCATCCACCTACTGTGTGACATTATATAACTACATATGGATTGATTCTTTATTCCATGTGATTGATAGAGATTCCTAAATATTTTATCCTAAGACCAATTGAAAATTTGGCCATCACTCACTCCTTTAGAAACCCTAAATCTACTTCGGGTTTTAGGGACATAATACATACCAAGGTGGTGTGACATCCAAAAAGAGTTTTTCTAAGTATTATGACCTTAAAAAAATTCAACATTCTTTGGAGAGATGTTTGTTTAGTGTATGACCACATTGGACCTCCAATGATGTTAGATTTTTTTTCTCTCCCATTCTATAAAATATTCTTCAAAAAACACCCTCCATGGGTTCGAGAACTATATCCTTATATTAATTGCCTTAGTCTAAGATTCATGAACATAAACTATGTAAAAGCATCCATCAATTTTACTATAAATGTTCCCCCATTCAGTTCAATTGTCATGAACCTAAGATGTCCTTGGAAAGAGGCACATAGGCCAGCCAAATTTAAGACATGTAAACGTAAATTTGAGAAAAAGTTAGGATTTCATCCACTAAATCACCAATATGGCTTGGAAAAAATTAAGGGAATGAATGGAGAAGGTAAAAATCATACAAGATTTACCTTTAGAACCTATATAAAACCCGACTATGTTCACCGAACCCACTAGTGTGGGAGAGAGTGAATTTTGATCCCTTCTCCCTTCCCTACCCCATTCATGAGGTCCTCCATGAGGTTCCACCCTCTTTGTATTCTCTTTATACATACCAGTACATCGATAAGAGGGATGCTATTCATATTGTTTATCACATCCTAGTCATAAGATGCTAAACAATTCTATACACATCCTAGTCACATGATGTTAAAATGTATGATGCATTATCCATACCATGTGAAATTTAATTAGGTGTTCAACATACTCACCACAAGTTGTTAAAATGTATGCCTCTCTCCTTCATTGCGTGATGTAAAACCAATTTTTTTTGTAACTTTCAAAAGATGACCTTTTTCCTCCTATGGTGTTGGTCACCAACCACACCACTCGAGTTCATTGACTATCTCTTGAAAAATTATATGATGATCTCTTTGGGAGGTGAGTTTGGCTTCCACTCAAGATGATATTACCACTAAATATTCTCATATCCATGGTAGCATAATTCTAAATGTTTTGAAATCATTCTTATCATTTTCTAATATCACCCCCATGCTTCAAAAATTCATCAAATTATATCCCTACCATCTTCCATGTTCAAATATGCCCCCAAATGGCGATGGTTTATGACCAAAATAGATCACCTCTCATCCAAGGAACACACCTTGAATGACTTTCAATGAAAAATCTATAGGTCCTATGTTTTAAACATTTCCAATGGTTAACCCTCATTTGTATATCCCCATTCATAGTAGTGTGATTGTTGAACCTACCTTTCAAACATGGTAAACAATTATACTCATCCCACCATTAACTTATATTTTCATTCCAAAATCATGGATTCATAGTCTAAAATCCCATACCTTCCCCTTTTTTTAGGTAGAATCCAATTCCCATAGTGTTACCCCCCTCATGCACTCACGTATGTTGAATAAGCAATTCGACCCTGCAGATTCTCTCTCACCAACCAATGCCTTCCTAGTTGGGAAACACTGAGTCTTAAATGGATTATTATACACCTAATAAATTATTATATTCATATAACTCTCATATAATTGGAAGATATTTTATTTATCTCTTTATTCTCACACTAAGCATGAATCTAATGGGATTAGAGATTTATAATCAGCTGTATTATTAATGTGATCAAGATGAAAAAATATACATACATGGTATTGAAATAAATAATTTATATCACCTTAATTATGGAGGTTCATCGAAAGGATAAATACTATCATTTATTATAAGAAAAAAAGAAAGGATCCCTAATTACTTGACCTGGGCAAGGGACTGCACCATCTCAACCAACCACATCTTGGAGGCGTTGAGTGACGATTGTTTCCTAGAAGGTTCCACCAACTCTTAAGTTGATTTAAAGAAGAAAATCAACATCCCATATTCATAAAAAAACTTGTACAGAACTAAAATATTTATCCAATGATATTACTCCAGCCACCTCATCCTTATCCATTTCCTACTATAACTCCAGCCAGTAGATGATATCTCCCAAGAAATATATGATAACCTTGTGGTTATGAGTCTCCTCCTCCAGTCAAGAGAACTCTTTTTTAGATTCCCAGAGCCCCTTTATAACTTTACAATATTATTGAAACTAAGTAGAATCAAAATCTCATCATTTTGTGTTCACTCGATCAATGAGAATGTATCGATCCAACACAAGGAGGGTGTCTTAGTCCACCTTGTTAGCCCCCAGGTTCACCAAAAAGTAGTGAAGGGATCCCATCCAACTTACTAGTTATGACCATGGGGTGATGGTTTTGATGTTCCACAATATTCCACAGAAAATGTATCAGAATACCTGATTCTCATTGCTGACTTTGTACCAATGATCTTCCTAGTATTTTGGTGGCATATACTAGTACTCAGGGAATGGTGAAAGAAAAATGGAAATGATATTATCCTCAAAAATCCTCTAACAAGGGATGGTTCCAATTTGATAGGAAGATAAACCTCACTCATCTCTCTGTTAGTGATGTGATACGTAGTGGGGTGGCCCGATCTTCACGGCGTAGGGCAGCAGATGAAAGATGTGGTTCGGGGCTAAGTGAAGGATGATGGGTATGGATAGTGGATGCAAGTAGTCAATCAATTCTATATGGAGTGCGACCTACAACTTAAAAAACACATTCAAGGGAGGGATGTGATGGAAAATCCACATAACAACGCACTTGTGTTGAGGCATGAAATTGGGGGCTTTGTGATCTTGGATCACCAAACTAACATGTATATTGGCAAGGAAAGAATGCACAAGATCTAGGAGAAAATCCAGAACAATCCTCACACAATGGAGAGAAACAAAGCATAAGCTCTCAATTAAATCTTGAATGCCATAAAAGTGCCATGGGGTGGATATTTATAGCCAAGGGGGTGGTAAAATAGTCAAGGGTCTAATACCCTAAAGTCATAAAGGCTAAACTACTTTGTTCCCTTAATTTAAAAAAGATAAATCCTACCAAAGACTTTTGGAAAAGTTACACACAACATTCCAACTATAGCCCACCAGATTTGAATTTGAGTGCATAGCCCACCAGATTTGACTTTGGTGTCCAAAGATGCCATTTCTAGAATCCTCCATGTGGGCAAGGCTTACAAATTGGTGCAACCATGTGGGCCAAGCTTTAAGAATCATGTTTGGGCTTTAATAAGTGAGATAATAGGCCCATTTGTTCTATCCAAGCAGGGTAAGACCCATTGGGCCTTTAATGAAGTGAGATGAGCGCCCATTGTTGCATTCAACCTCTTTAACCTCCCACGCGTCATCAGGCCTTGAAAATCCAACTCCTCCACTTAGGTAATTGACTCGATGCCTTCAACATGGTTCACATCATCCTCCCCCTCTTGAAAAGGAGTCGTCCTCGACTCTTCATCCTCTACACCCAAAAAAGGAGAATGATCAGAGACATTGAAAGTGGCACTTACACCATACTCACCTGGAAAAGTAATCTTGTAAGCATTGTGGTTAATCTTCTAAAGCACTCAGAATGGTCCTTCGCCACATGGAATGAGTTTTGATTTCCTCTTGTCGGGAAATCTTTACTTCCGCCTATGAACCCAGACAAGGTCACCGGTCTCGAACAACATTTGCTTGCGACCCTTGTTTTCACAATCAATGTATTTGTGTCTCATCCGCTCGATATTTATCCTTGCCTTTTCATGGATTTTCTTGATGAATTCTTTATGCTCTTTCGCATCCATATTAGCCGTTTCCTGCAAAGGCAAAGGAACTAGATCAATAGGGGCAAGGGGGATAAATCCGTAAAGAATTTCAAATGGAGAATATTGAGTAGTGGAATGCATGGCCCTGTTATATACAAATTCCACATGTGGAAGACACTCCTCCCAATTCTTGATGTGCTTCTTCACAATGGTTCGCAGAAAAGATGACAGTGTTCGATTCACCACCTCGGTTTTTCCATCAGTTTGCGGATGAAAAGTAGTGGAAAATAGTAACTTCGTTCCTATTTTTCTACTTAATGTCTTCCAAAAGTAGCTGAGGAATTTTGTGTCTCGATCCGACACAATCGTCCTTGGTATTCCATGAAGTTTGACTACTTCCAGAAAAAAAAGTGTTTCAATTTTATTGGCATCATCTGTTTTGTGACAAGGAATAAAATGTTCCATTTTTGAAAACTGATCCACCAAAACAAAAACAGAATCTCTCCTCATCTTGGTCTGTGGTAACCCCACAATAAAGTCCATTGATATGTCCTCCCATCAGGCGTTGGGAATTGGGAGAGGAAGGTATAGTCTATGTGGGTTCAGTTTCAATTTGGCTTTATGGAAAACAATGCACTTTTCCAAAATTTCTCAACATCTCTAGATATCATGGGCCAATAAAAATGATCACTAAGAACACTTAGTGTTTTTAAAACACAAAAATTCCCTATTAACCCACCCGAATGTTACTTCTTTAGTAAAAGTAAATGGATAGAGCAATTGGGAATGCAAAGATTATCAATCCTGAATAAGAATCCATCATGTAAATAAAACATTTCCCAACTAACTCTGGGATTACAATGTTCATAAGGTTCTCTAAAATCACTATTAGTGGCATATAAATCCTTAATGTATTCAAAACCAAGGATTTTTGAATCCAACAAGGATAAAAGAGAATTTCGTCGTGAAAGTGCATCAACCACAATATTTTCTTTACCCTTTTTATGCTTGATGACATATGGAAATGATTCAATGAATTCCAGCCATCTAGCATGTCTCCCGTTTAGTTTATGTTGGCTCCTAAGGTATTTAAGAGCCTCATGATCAGAATGGATCAAAAATTATTTAGGCCAAAGATAATGTTTCCATGTCTCTAGTACTCTAAACAATTCATAAAACTCTTTATCAAATATACCATAGTTTAGAGTTGGGCTATTTCACTTCTCACTAAAGAAAGAAATAGGCTTACCTTCTTGAATGAGTACTCCTCCTATGCCAATTATGCTTTCATCACATTCAATATCAAAGGTCTTACCAAAGTCCAGAAGTGCAAGTAGAAGGGCGGGGGTGAGTCTCTCCTTAAGTTCATTGAAGGCCATCTCTTGAGTTATCCACTATTTTAAAGAAACGTTCTTCTTTGTCAACTCGTTCAACGGTGCTTCTAATGTGCTGAAGTCTTTCAAAAATCTCTTGTAAAAACTAGCAAGCCCATGAAAACTTCTAACCTGTCCAACGGAGGTTGGAGTTGGCCATTCTTGTATTGCTTTGATCTTTTCAGTGTCAACTTCAACTCCATTTCCTCTCACAACAAATCCAAGGAAAACAATCTTATCAAGGAAAAAATCACACTTATCAATGTTTCCAAACAAGTATTCTTTTCTTAACACCTCTAGGAATTTTCTTAAGTGATCTGCATGTTCATTCAAGTCCTACTATACACCAGAATATAATCAAAGTAAACTACCACAAATTTTCCAATATATGCACGTAAGCCATGATTCATTAACCTCATAAATGTTCTAGGTGCATTGGTGAGACCAAAGGGAATGACTACCCATTCATAAATTCCATGTTTTTTCTTAAATGCAGTTTTCCACCCATCTCCTTCTTTCATCCTAATTTGATGGTATCCACTTCTTAAATCAATTTTTGAGAAAATAGTTGATCCATTTAATTCATCAAGCATATCATCTAACCAAGGGATATGATGATGATACCTGACTATGATGTTATTGATGGATCTACAGTCAATGCACATTCTCCATGTTCAATCCTTCTTTGGTACTAGAAGCACCGGTACCGCACAAGGACTAAGGATATCTCTCACATACCCCACATTCAACAACTCTTGAACTTGCCTTTTAATTTCTTTTGTCTCCTCTGGGTTGGTGCGATATGCTGGGCGGTTTGGTAGTGATGCTCCAGGTATGAGGTCAATTTAATGCTCAATACCTCTAATGGGTGGAAAACTAGGTGGCACCTCTTCGGGAAACACATCTACAAATTCCTACAACAAATACTCAACAACATGTGGCAAAGAAGATATTAAGTCGTTAGTGTTCAACATCACCTCTTTGTACATAAGTACTAAGAGATTTTGTCGAGAAATCAAAGCTTCCTTAACCTCACTATTTTTTTCCAAGATCACACTTTTCTCTCCTCTCAAATCTTTTTCCCCTCTTGATTTTTCTTAGCTCTCCATTTCTTTTCTTCTCTCATTTTCTATTTTCCCTCATTCTCTCCTTTTTCATTTTCTCTCTTTTTTCCCCATCACTCTTTTTTTTCTTTTCTCTCAAAATGCGATCTTCCTGAATTTTCTTGGGGGACATGGGGTTGAGGGTTATAGGTGCCCCTCTGAGTACAAAAGAGTGATGGTTCAAGAAACCATAATGAGTAACACACTGATCGTACTGCCATGGTCGACCCAACAGTAAGTGGCACACCTTCATAAGAACAATGTCGCACAATACCTCATCCTTGTATTTACCAATGGAGAACAACACCTTCACCTGTTTGGTAACCTTCAGCTCTCCACAATCATTCAACCACTGAAGCCGATATAGATGTTGATGCTTCAAAGTAGGAAGTCCCAACTTCTCCACTAACTCATTTCTAGCAACATTACTATAGCTTCCTCCATCAATAACAAAACTAACTACCTTCCCATGTATATTTCACCGTGAATGGAAAAGGTTCTCCCACTGCTCCTTCTCTATCGCGGCCATTTTTGCGCTTAGAACTCTCCTAGTGACAAGAATCTCACCATCTTCTGCACATTCTCCTCTTTCAATTTCTTGAGATTCTTTCTCCTCCTCTTCCGAACTCTCTCCATCGGTCTCCCATTCTCCATACCTGTTGATGGTCATGGTGTGCTGGTTTGGGCACTCACTTGCAATGTGACCCCTTCCTTGACATTTGAAACACCGAATATACTAATTCCTAGTTTGGTTAGCCTCAAAAGTAGCTTTCTTAGGTGGAAGAATTACCTTGTCACTTTTGTGATCAACCACCTCTTTTTCCTTTGATGGTTCTCTAATCTCCTTCCTCGGATTTCTCCACAGTGTAAAAGGGGTAGTTGGTTTCCTCATGTTTCTCCTCCTTTTGATTTGTTGTTCAATCTTGGTGGCTTGTTGGATCATATCTTGTATCGTTACCTGGTGGTACATCTCCACTTGATCCGCAATCTCCCGATTCAGCCCATGTAAAAACCGTGCCATGGTTGCCTCCAGATCTTCCTCAATATTTTCCCGAATCCTGGCAATTTGCATCTCCTTATAGTAATCCTCTATGGTCTTACTCCCTTGGGTGAGCCTCTGATTTTTGTTGTGGAGATCTCTATGGTAGTGTGATGGAACAAAGCGCTTTGGCATGACAAACTTCATGTCTTCCAAAGTTTGGATAGGACGTCCTCCATATCGGGCTCTCTCCTTTTAAACTGGATCCCACCATATTAATGAATAATCAATGAATTCGAGGGCTGCAATTTTTAATTTTTTCTCCTCGGAATAGGTATGACAAGAAAAGACATCCTCGATCCGCATCTCCCACTCCAAGTATGCTTTCAGATCGTGTTTCCCTTGAAATGAAAGGACCTTCACCTTGATCCTGCCCAGTCGGTCATCATCATGTTGTCTCCTTTGTCCTAATCTAGGTTGTTGGTTCAACCTCCTCCTTTGCGGGACATCATCAAAATCACCATAATGGTTTTCCATCTCCTCCTCCATGATGTGGTGGCGACGTGGTGCCAGATCTCGCCGTGGGTAATCATTCACCATCCTTGGGCTTGGTTGATTCTCCAGGTTATCAATCCTCTCATGTAGCACCTCCAACATCCGATCAAGAAGATTCTCAAAGTGGCTCACCAAAGCATGCATTTGGAATTTCATAGCTTCAGGTGTTGGTGATCTACTTAGACTTCCTTCATTGCTAACATGAGCAATTTTTTTCCCACGATCTTCTTCCATGATATGTTACACAAACGCAAACAGACACGGGGAGAAACACACACACAACGATACACAGTCACTCACACATGCGAGATGTACACACACACACACACATGATGTACACACTCATGCACACAAGGATACACACTCACCCACACAATACATACACACTCACTCACACAAGCACACACACACTTACACACACGAGATGTACACACACACACAGAATATTTCTTTTGGATTATTTCTCTCCACTCTCAACACTCAAATCAAATTCCATGCCCTTATAAAATAACTTGTTTGGGATGATCCCATGCCACCAATCCTTCCCAAACCAAGATTGTGTTGGAGGATAGTTTATCACAATCCGTTTGAGTGGTAATTTCTAAAGGGTGAAAAGAAGGTAGAAAAATGGATAAGGGTGGGTGGAAAAGAGGGTTGAAAGTTGGTATTTGGGTTTTTCCCGATTGTGAAAGATAAAAAAAATTAATAACAATATGAGATAAATATAATATGGGGATGAAGCAAAATGATGGAGAAAGTGATGTACGAATATGGAATGTGCGAATAATGTAAAGCACTATGATGAAGTAATTGTATCCGCTTTTTCTTCTTTTTTTCGCATCAAATCGCCCAAAAAGTGTTGTGCTTGGAGTTTTAAAGAAAAAGATGATGAATGGAGAGTAAGACAAATTTTGTTTTGAAATCTCTCAAAGAAAAGGATGTGCTTAACTTTGAGAAGCACAAAATGATGAGTTGAGAGAATTTGATTTGATTTTTGGTTTTTTTCCAGATACAAATCACATATAGAAAATTTAAAGTGAAAAGAAGATGGATGAACAATTTACTCGATAGGAAAATATTTCAATCTTGCACAACAAAGGATAATTTTAGAGGTTTTCAAAGCAAAGGTTTTTTTGAATGGGTGGATAATAAAGAATGATAAGAAGGGTAATGGGTAAAAGAAATATAAATTAAGGGATAGATTCCTACCGTGTCAACCGGATCTCTGATACCAACTGATGTGAGGCGTAGTGGGGTGGCCCGATCTTCACGGCATAGGGCGGTGGATGAAAGATGTGGTTTGGGAATAAGTGACAGATGATGGGTATGGATAGTGGATGAAAGTAGTCAAGCAACACTATATGGAGTGAGACCTACTACTTGGACAACACACTGAAGGGAGGGATGTGATGGCTAATCAACACAACAACGCACTTGGGTTGAGGCACGGAATTGGGGGATTTGTGATCTTAGATCTCAAATATAACTTGAATATTGACAAGGAAATAATGAACAAGAGCTAGGAGAAAATCCGGAAGAATCCTCACACAACAGAGAGAAACAAAGCATAAGCTCCCAATTAAATCTTGAATTCCTTACAAGTGCCATGGGGTGGCTATTTATAGCCAAGGGGGTGGTACAATAGTCAAGGGTCTAATACTCTAAAGTCATAAAGGCTAAACTACTTTATTCCCTTAAATTCAAAAAGATAAAGCCTACCAAAGACTTTTGGAAAAGTGACACACAACTTTCCAACTATAGCCCACCAGATTAGACTTTGAATGCATAGCCCACTGGATTTGGCTTTGGTGTCCAAAGATGCCATTTCTGGTATCCTCCATGTGGGCAAGGTTTCCAAATTCGTGCAACCATGTTGGCCAAGCATTAAGCATCATGTTTGGGATTGAATATGTGAAATAATAGGCCCATTTGATCCATCCATGCAAGGTAAGACCCATTGGGCTTTTAATGAAGCGAGATGAGCGCCCATTGTTGCATTCTACCTCTTTAATCTCCCACGCGTCATCGGGCCTTGCAAATCCGAATCCCCCACTCGGGTAATCGACTCAGTGCCTTCAACATGGTTCACATCAGTTAGTAAAAAAATACTCATTGGGTTTAGGCTCAACCAGCCACTCATTCAAATCTACATACATTGTAGGATGTTGAACCTAGATCAGGACCAACCCTTCCTGAGTAGTCGGATCCTCAGGGCCAAATATTTCCATTAGGGATAACATTGAATCCCTTGGACCCTCAGGAATTATTATATATGTGAAAATATATTTGAACACAATTACAAAGAACAAGAGTGTGATCACATTAATATATAATAATTAAGAAAAATGAATCCATGTGAATGGAAACATAAATGATCCAAACTCGTGGATGATGTCTAACTCCATCACCCCCAAAACGACCATGTCAGGAGTGGCCATTGGTCTGAACAACAATTCTAAGACTAGGGTTTCAAAGGATATGTCCACCACTGGAGACCCCTCAATGACACAAGGCACCCCCATGACCCCCACATGGTTCTCAAAGCTCGGAGGCATAGTAATTTCACAAGAAAAAATATAAGTATAAAAATATTAAGCAATAAACAAGAAAATAAAAGAAATTAGGGTAGCTATAATTTGGATTTTAACTCTAGGATGCATGGGGAATTAGATGATCAGTATTCCAAGGTGTCCCTCTACATAAATATGAGGTTGAACCATTAGAATGACATTGAGTCCCCTTGTAGATGATTGAGATGGCGGGATAGCCTGTACAATCCACCACCTCAGTATCCTCTAAAGGCACCTCCCCTGTTGAGGATTTAAGAGCGAACTCTAATGTGGATTCAACAATTCTTATAGAAACACCGACTCCACCATCAATGAAGGCCTCCTGAATTTATCCAGCTAATTTATATATAAATTAAAATCACAATAGAGATATGTGAAAGGGAATACCACATTCAATTACAACATTGAACATATAAACTAACAGATTACCTCGACAAAGAGGATTTTTATAAGTTCATCATCCTTAGGAGTGACCTACCCACACTCATGAGGGATTTATTGCACAACATCAAATCCTCCGAACTCCACAACGCTAGAGAACTAAGAGATAAAATCATGAGGTAATGGCTTATAGGTAGGTGCCCTTACAAATATTAACTCCACGGGATCCTCACCAAGAATTACCTGCACTCGGGTAATGATGGGATCAACCTCCCCATAAAAACATTAATGAGTGTCAATATTTTCTATAATAGCAAACCTATACCAATAATTCACTAGGGCTGTAATCATGGTATACCTCAGCTCAAGAATCTTGATTCCTTCCCTAGTTTGCCTCTACCATTTTTATGGAAAAAAAATCAACCATGCCTCCAATATATTGGTATTGATGACATCCTTGGATTCATATAATTGGGGGATAAAATTATTCCATAGATCTTCCCAAGAATTTATTATCCCTACTTAGGAGCTTTCAGCCTACTCCTGGGGTTGTTTCTAAGGGATATCAAAATGACCAAATGGGCTAGCTCTAGGTGACCTACTAGAAGTTTGAAGCAACACCATCCCTTGAGTTCACCCCTTAAACAGTTTCTCCTAATTCATCTTTCCTCGTTGTTTTGAGTATACTCCAGATAGCTACCTGACTTCTACCATAATTCTCTTCAGGATCATCCAAGGGGACAACCTACTCACCCATTATTAAAAAATGAACTTGGGTACGCCAATACCAAATTTTTGGGGAAATTTTAGGTATTTAAAACATTGTGGATGGCCAAAAACGACATCCTAACATCCTAGGATACTTTAATAGATAATATAAAACATATATGGAAGAGGATTAAAGGGTTTATTTGTCAGAGAACCCCTGAGTTCCCCTACCTCGCTAGATGTTGGATGCACATGAACTTATGAGAGAATCAAGATTGGGTGTATATCTCACAATAAGTGTTTACATAAATATACATGACTAACACCCCACCAAATATGTCCTATAGGTACCCCCTATAATATCGTTTCCCATGTAGGTTTTCAACCATTTAAAAAATTGAGGTCGGAAAGGGGAAGAAAGTGGAAGAAATGGAAATTTATGATATTGTTGTTGTTTGTCAATAGCTTAGAGCCATTGAATATCCCCAGTAAAAACCAATTAATGTTGAGGATTAAAGATAAAAGGATAGTATTCAAAAGTTAATGTAATTGAAAAATTAATTCCCACTGAATTTTGTCATGATCTATCCATGCATGATCTAGAATAGACCACATATGAACTAGGGAATTTCACCCCTCACCAGATGGCCAAGATAGTTCTATAAGTGGTATTGCACTAGGATTCCTAGATTCACAAGGTTTCCCAATTACCTAATTTCGAAAATTAGTAGGGTACCTAGATTAAAACCCATACAATATTATCTCATAAAAAACAATCACCACTTAGAATGGTGGTTAGGAATTCTACATACCACATCTTTGGGATCTAATCCACCATACTATAGCCATACTCTTGATACAGGCACCGTCCATCGTTAACCAAGATATCCTTGAACTCCTATAGTTCTGAGCTCAGAGGCATTGATTTGGCCACCCTAAGATCTTTTCTACTAACGCATCCAAAAATAGGTTCATCCATGTCTTAAATGGGATTTCACAGTGGGAGGGGACGTGGTGCCTTAAGATCATTGTAAACTGAACCAACAAAATCATCACTACAATGGGCATCTGGACTTCATCCCATCAAGTGTAGGGTTCTAGGAGGAACTCCTTATACATGAATATTGTTAGGGGAATCTCACTGGTGTTGTATAGGTCCCACATACTTGTTCATATTTCCCCATAGTAAAGGTGGAAAGTCATAGTTTCTGGGGGCCATCAGGTGAGAAGCTCTATAAGTAGCTCTGATTGATGGTAAATGAGAAATTGAGATGTATGAGATAACTCATATATATATATATATATATATATATCCTAATATGACATAGCTCATTAAAATTCACCTCAAACATGTAGTTTTCCCAATACAACCACACAAAATCATTATTGATGTTCCCCCTTGACTACAAGTCCCTATCCTCATACAAGCCCATACGGTTGTTCAACATTGTTTCTTTGATGATGCCTACATAATGGGTGGGGAAATCCTCATCTAATGAACATTCACTCATGGTTATTCTCATAATTTTCATAGGGTATTGATAAAACTAGCATCATGCTCCCTTAGTGAGTGGCCTACCATGATGATATTACAACACTGAAGATCATCATGATGATAGGACCCAAACCGTGGTGTGTTTGTCTCCATGGAGAGGAAAACTACATCATAAAGCATTATGAAATTGTAGAGGGTAATCCAATTAATCAAAATATTTCGTCTCACACTTCCATAGGTAGTTACAATGATACCCTTTTATCAGAAATAACCCTTCCAGATTGAGGTATCTCAGGGATTTTAGCCATTTCTGTCCCCTAGGTAGTAGAAGTAGTCGCAGTGGTGATCTGAGCAACTTATTCAACCATTTCTGACATTTTTTGAGTTATAAAAGGCCGGATCATGAAATTGGAGGTAGTTTTTTTTAAATTCACCCTACATCACACAAGATATCATTTTTTACAAAACTAATATATTCAATTGAATCATTACTATGCAAGTGTGTCCGCATAAACAATGGGTTTCATGAACAACGTGGTGTAAAATTATAAGAGTTCAAGAAGATGGTTTTAGTTTCATTCACTAGGGAATTCTTATCAGGTGAAAAACATGTGCGGTTATAATTGATACCCCCTAAAACAAATTATATTCATGTGACACTCTAAGTTACATGTGTGTGCAACCATGTCGGGTTACCCAAATTCAGTGTTGTGCAAAATGGTGAAAAATTACCAAATGTTTAGTGCTTTTCATGGAATTGGAATCACCCTTTCCCCATAGGCTCTAAATAATAGGGGGAATTTTTTTGAACCCAAAACGAATATCAACAGTTAAAATTTTTATTTTTACCAAAAAAGGACATAACTTAGCCCGGGGGGGGGGGGGGGGCATGCCACAACCCCTGGAGTGAGCACACAGAACATTGAAGATTTCCACGCAACTCTTAATTTTGGGGCGCAAGTCACTTTCTTGTAGAAGGTAAATTCAACCAATAAAACATTTATATATAATGAAAAATCCTTAAAAAATTAAAAATACTAGTAACAACTTTTATCACATTCACATAGCACTAATTGTGTCGCAAAATCACTTATGTGAGAAAGTGGGTGTCAAATAACTGCCTTACATGATTGGTTCCTACTAGAAATGATATGAGAATCATGAACCCCATAGTTTCATGAAACATTTAGAAGTTGTATGAAATGAATAATATTGTTTGACATAGTTTCTAGAAATCCAATTTGTCTATAAATAGATAATCTCCCATATTTGTGCGTAACGACCTTAGGAAGTTGAGGAATCAAGTGCTCATTCTCTCAACCCTATATTTTATAAATGTGAAAACCTCCAAAATCTAATGAATTACCAAAGGTAGATAAATTGAGAGAAAACCATCATATAGGCCAGAATAACATAGACTTATATTAGTGATTTCCATATGCAAATTACCAATATGAAATGTTGGGTTATTGTAAGATGATCATTCCTCGAGAATCCCTATACTTCACAAAACTCTAAATTTTTTTCCCAAATATGACCCCATGAATCCATGACCCATCCTAACACTATATCAACTCGATCATGAAACATTCATAGTTCACATGACCCTAATGTTGTGAGAGATAACCATCCACTCCCCAACCCAATGCCGCCTTCTAGAAGATATAGTTTCATGCAAGACAAGTGCTTGGGTACCCTACACCCATCTACAATGAGCTCACTCTTTCCTCAATCATCTGCATGAATAGTATCATCAACCCTTCCAACTAGCCATTTTTATCCAAGAACATCTGTAAAAAGAATTCACTAATTTCTCATAAGTATAGGCACCCTAATCTTTAGGCCCCTCTTATAGCCCCAATGACAGTGGAATAATTATGGGAAGTTACTTGATTTTCCCTTAAAGGGAATACTCCATCCATATGTGTAACACCCCCTGATATTATGGGAAGTATTATTTTTAATTTATTTGACTTCTTTTTTTGTACGCTTCACCAAGATTAGCTTGCGCTATACACAACACTGTATTAGCTTGTAGTATTCGCAACACTATTCTTGGCCTGTGTTGCACACAATTTCAAGTTCTTTCGAATAAAATTCTTTTTACACAGCACCAAGTATATATTTTGATAAATGTATAACTGAATTATATTTTTATTATGTTATACACAACAACAAGGGAAACTTTCCCTACACATAACCCTGACTTAGTTTGCATTACACGCAATAGCGACCTTCCTCGATAGCATGTGTTGTACGCAATACTGTGTTTCACTAAACGATATATTATTATGATATAGCCGTTGTGAATAGTATTAAATAAATTTTGAATTTTAAAACATTACCATTCATCTTAAAAATTTTCTAGATCATGGTATGAGAACAAAATAAATTTTTCGGGTAAAATAAGTATTTTTCAAAAAATGTTGTTTTGTCGCCTTTTGATGGAACACCCATATTAAATATAATTTATAACAATTTTATAAGTTCAATTATACAAAATATAATTCTTCATGTGAATAGGGATATAAAAATTTATGTTGTATAATGTTTTGATATTTTTCTGATAACGTTAATATTTTGATGAATAGTAAAAATACAATAAATTTTAATTAAAAGAACTATTTCATCAAGATAATTTATAGGGTTAAATTATAATATTGAATGGGTTTAAAGTATAAATATAATATATTTTTACTATTTAATATAATGAATGTCATTATTATTAATTTTACATTGAATTCATAGGTAAAAACATTTCAATCTTTTGCAATGTTTTAAATAAAATCCCATTTTTTTCAACAACGGGATTGATTTTAAATTAATTACTACATCTTCTGTGTCTTGAATTAAGAAACAGGGATTCTATATTTTTAATCAGTAGGTACAAATTATTTTAATAGGCTACTTTTTATTTTAGGGCATTATGAATAGTAACTATGGTAAATTGTATTTACCACAGTTAAAGATAAATCAGGAAATTAAGGGTAACAATAATATTATAAAATTACCCCAAAACCTACCAAAATTATATTGGATGAATAAAAGTATACCCATATCACCTAAGGGTCGTAATAGGTTAATTTCATGGACTTTTGACCATGTAAATGATGTTATTATTATTAAAACCAAAGAAAGTGACAACATATCACTCTCTTTTATCTTATAAGTGTAATAATTTTAATTTGGTGATACACACCATAAAAAATTTTAAATAAATAGTATCCAGAAATCCAATAAATGTATCTACATCATGTAAATTTATTTTTAATTTTTAGTTATTAAATAATTATCATTAATGATGACACAATAGTGATGTAGAAATTATTTTATCGATTGAAATATTAAATAAATGGGTTAAAAATATTAAAATAAATATTATATGAACTATTTAATGTTCTCCACGAATTTTCTAGAAACATATGACATGTTATGAATCTATTAAATATTTTCGTTTGAATATATCCTCTTTTTGGATTTTATTTAAATTCAAATAAATGAATAGTGTAAAAATTGACATTGTTGTTATTTTATAAAAATAACATATTTTTAAATTGTTTATAAATCACAAAAATATATAAAATTTATAAATTGAAATGTATATGGTATAAAATATCATATAGTATCCAATTATGGAAAATTAAAAACCCATAAGTAATTAATTATAACAATTTAAAATTTATAATATTATTAACACAAATAAAATTAAATAGATTAAATATGGATAAATCAAGTTGATAAGGTTTAAAATAAATTCCCAACATGTATAAATTTTATTTTTTTATGATATTACAACCCCATAGAATCTCATATTCCAATTGAGTCATTTTTTAAGGTTTCTATGTGGGTTTTGAATTTATTATAAATTAATATTTTTGAGGTTTCCAAAAGTGCTCCTCTCCTCCCTTATAAAACGGAACCTCCTCCCTCACCACTTCACAACATTTTGAGCCTTCAAGATCAAACAAAACCTGTCCATTTCTCTTCTAAACTTCCCTAGATACCTATTAGGGGTCCTGATATTCTTCAAAAACTATCTTTAGTCTCCTAAGAGAAGTTTAAGAAGAGGCGTGTCAAGGAAGAGGTAATATCCTTTACCGATTCTTTCAAATTTATTTCTTCTTCCACTTCCTCTTATTTTTTTGTTTCATTATAAAGTAATAACATCAGTATCACTCATATTATTATATGTTATTATAAATATTAAACAACCCTATTTCACCTTCTATCCATCCTATGAAAAACGAAATCACCGTCCAGGCGTACGTACGACTTACTGTCTCCACGCCGTGGTGTAATCTGTTTTTCCAACACCACCGTACAAGGATGGGTATAATTGTGGAAAGAATTACTATATATGATTATTATTACATGATACTGATTATTATATATTATATCATCCACTCCAATTCCATTAAATAATTATTATTGCGATATCATCGCTCGTGTGTATGTACGGATTATCGTCTCCACGACGCGATGAGATTCATTCTACATGTTAACCATTCATGAATGATTATAAAGTCTATATAATGAATAATAATGAAATATATGACATAATAATTCTATTGGATTTATATATATATATTTATATTTATATTTCATCTACTTACTTCTATTCAAGTCAATAAGGAAAGAAAAACAGTGTTCATGCGTACGTACAATCTACTGTCTCCATGAACGGTGTATTTCATTTCATTTATCTATATATTATATATATATATACTGAATATATATGATATATAAATCATTTTTTACATTCTGGAAGTATGGAAATCATTATATAAGTAATAATATCAAGAGCAACAAGTCCAAACACGTAGGATAAATGAAACGATTTTACCCAAAACGCTTCTTTAACATGGAATTGACAAATGAACGGGCAATATAAAGTCATAAGTGAATAATATATGATATAATATATATTATTATGTTTATGTTACAAGATAAAAATACGTTTAAACCAACTATACCGGAGTTTCAGACAAATAATGATGAAATTGGACATATGGTAAGGGATTATTTCGTCTCGCTTTTATTTCTATGAGACATATGCCTTAATCACCACATATTTATTTTGTGTAGTGTTTATTATTCCAATGAATTTTTTATGATTTTTATCATTAAGGATATTATATTTAAATATTCATTTTATTTTATTTATTTTATGACAGGTATGATTCCACCAATTATAAATGGTAAGGGATAATTATTTCAATCTCGTTCTTATCCGAGATGGTTTATTTGTAAGTATTTACTGGGGTTATATTTATCATCCATGTCCATGTATTATAAAAATGTTTTCTTAAAATATTTACCATTCTTCCATATAAGTTAAAAGTTTTTTTTTGACTTTTACCACATTTCATAGAAGGAATCATTCTTTTGTTTACTATTCGAGGTACTTTTTGACTTTTCTGGCAAAAGTACGGGAAGAATTTTTTTAGCTATTATGGAATGAATTATTTTTTATAGTTATATAATGCCTTATTTTAATAAAGCTTACTATACAAGATTTCATGATTATTTTCAATAAAATCCTTTTCTTTTAAAATTGCATGGAATTTTCTGAAAAGAAAATTATTTTGAAGAAGAAATGATATTTTCCTCAAGAATTAATTTCAATTGTTTTATGAAAACTATTTTCCATATAAGATGACCTTATTTAATATGATTATGTTTCAAGTATAATGTCTCTATTATTTACATGGTGGATTTTTTCTTATGATGAAATGATATCCGTATGTTTTATATGGATTATGTTATTATGGGATGATGTTTACGAAACCCATTTTTTTCTTTGGATTATGATGAATGATTTATGTGGCACACATAAGAATGATTTAATTATGAGATGGGTCACATTAATTGGGTAAAGATTTATATCTCATGAGATAGACATGGATGGAATGACAAGTGAATCCGGTTCAGTAATACAGGGCTGGAACAGCATGTAAACCCAGTTCAGTAATGGACTTTTTCCACTATGATGGTGTTGGAAGAAATTCCTTTGATACTATGAAAATAATATCATGTGATTAATAGTTTTCCACAATTAAATGTTTTATTCCCATTCCATTTTATCATGATTAATGTTCCTTTATGATCTATGCCTTATGTACTTCGATGATTTATGTCATTACTCAAGATTTTGAAGTTTTATGTTCATGTTTTTACATTCAAATGTTAATGGATTGTTTTTATGTTCTCCATATTTACCTTTATTGGGTATTTGAGCTGACCCTTTGTATGTTTTATTTTCCCCAGGGTATAATGAAAGGTTTTAGGTACGAAATCAAAAGTGGAAGATCTTTATGGGAGATGTTTAAGATCTTTTACCATGATTAGAAGAATATGTACTGAGTTTTCAAAGACACTAAACTAACATGATATTTTGGCGTCTTTTTGTGTCATGTATTAAGTGTTCCGAAAAATTAATGTAATGTCCATGGACGTCAAGATTGGTTCGTTATAGTTGGTATTAGAGCGAAGGCTTAGATAACCTTTGGAAACTAGGATGTAAAAACTTTAGTGAGATCCTTCGAGATATTTCTAAGGTATGTCTAGGGATG
Organism: Viscum album; assembly: GCA_963277665.1. NCBI lineage: Eukaryota > Viridiplantae > Streptophyta > Magnoliopsida > Santalales > Viscaceae > Viscum > Viscum album. The sequence continues at coordinate 264,902,851 of OY728167.1, read as the reverse complement.
TACCTAAGTTTAATTATAAGAATATGTTATAGTCCTTGAATTTCGGTAATGATCATAGAATTAATCCTATGATGTTAGATGTTGAAGGTACTCCCCCTTTATTATGTTATTTTCCTAACATGATTCTGGCCTCTGACACAATTTTTTGAGGGTTTTAGACGATGGATGGAACACGAAGGAACCATGTTGATAAATGTAATGGACGATGAAATGATTTTCCTCTTGAAGAAACCAATGTTATGGGATATGGAGTGAAAAATCTTATTGTTATACTTACACAAACTATGAATCATTCTAGACTTCCAAATGAGCAGAGAATGGAAAAATATTCTATTGAGTCCTTCATGAGGAAACATCCACCTTCTTTCAATTGGTCTTTGGATCCACTTATTGCGGAACAATGGATCAGTACCATTGAAATGATATTTTACACACTTCATTGTTCAGAACATGAAAAAGTTATTTTGTCTTTTTACCGTTTAGAAGGGGAAGAAAACCTGGGGTGGACTCTAATTAAGAATACAAGGCCCCAAGATGAAATTGAATCCAAGGAATGGGATGAGTTCCAGAACTAGTTTTTCAATAATTAATTCCCTAATATTCATTGAACAAATATGGAAAAGAAGTTCCGTGAGATTATGAAAAAGGATGAGGACTCTATTGGTATATACGAAGTGAATTTTACAAGACTTATAAGGTATGAATTTGGCTTTATCATCCAACATGAATGTAATGTTTATCAATTATTCAGTTGATTAAAACCATGTCTTAGAAGGGAATTAGCTATAAGAGACTTCAGTAGATATGAAGAAATTGTGGGTTGTTCTATAAAGGTAGAACTTCAAGTTGGTGTTACATATCCATCTCATGGTTTTGACAAGAAATGGAAGATGGAGTTCAAGGAAAAATCTCAAAACAATGGTGAAAATAAGACGAATGTTTTTTTATGCTAAAAGTGTTGAATGAAGCATGGTAGAGATTTCCTTAAAGGGACTAGAAAATGTTTTAAGTGTGGAAAATAAGGACATCGAGCAGCTGAGTGTCTAAGTAATGGAAAAAGGGTAGATAGTGATGTGAATAGAGAAAATAATATAGAGAACTCACCACCAAAACTTCAATGCTACTTGTGCAAGGAAACAGAGCATTATGCTAACCAATTCCCTAATACAAAGGTTAATGATGATCGACATCAACAACCTCTTAAGGAAAAGGACAAAGTGAATCAAATGTGATATCTATTGGCAATGTTGAGTATGAAAACAAAGTGGTGGAATGATTAAGTGTTTATGTAACGGGATTCGAAAATAATGTTGTGGAATCTCATTTATAGTATCGTGGAATATTGGAATATCTATGTATTTGTTTATTGTGGTTTTCAATAATTTTATGGTACCATTAACCATGAAAAATGATTGAAATATTTTTATAAAGCAGATAATATGTGCATAATGAAGGTATAAGGAGAAAATAATATGTTTTATAGTATTAATAATCTCATGACTGATATAAGGACAAAGTGATATCATTGATTGAGTATATAGAATTTTTTGGGATTTTGGTATGTGGAAAGAGTGAACTTTTGATAGAATCCATGTTTTCACTATGGTTCTATGGTAATTTATGTTGCAAGAGAATACATGATTAAGGTATTCAATGTTTGGATTTCGATCAATAAGATATATCTTATGAAATATGGGGGATAAATGATGGTATTCACATGCTTGGTAGATGGTCTCTCTAGCAATCTTTTTCTTTATACTATGAGATTATATAGGAGTATTTTGGATATGCCTAAAGATTGGAATGGATTAGGTTGGACATCAGATAGTATTGTTTAAGGAAAGAACCTTTTTTTTGATATTATTTCAATAATGTTATAATAGTGTAGTTTTAAAAGAAATGACAACATACAGGACGAGTGACAACCCATCACATCAGACAAGGTTGCGGGAATCAAACCTACAAAAGAAGTGCTAAAGGCCTTTATCACCTACCATTGGACTACATGAAGTCCCTGGTTAGTTTAAATTATTTTTATTTTATTAAGAGGTATGATAAATGAAGTATAAGTCAATTTTCTGAATCATATACGGTTAATCTCACTATAGATGGAATTATGTATATTTAATAATTTGTGCTAACCTTTTTGTGATAGAGACAGATTGAATGAACTATTATTTTATTGCATGATCTGCTAATACTTAAGGAATGAAAAATTCAACTTCATTTTTTTAAATAAGAGATGAAGTGGAAATTGTTCATGGAATGACCAACAACGATATTACACTGAAATCATGTAATTATTTATCCTTATGTAAAAATCATCAACATTATGGAAATGATCTTGAAAACCTATAATGTTGTCTTAGTACTCTCATATTCGATGAATCATATGGTTCCTTAAATCATCATAAATTTATGGCTCTGTGATTTTTGGATTTTTCATAGCCATGTTCTCTTCCACTCTTCATCAGAACATGATGGTTAGATTTCTCCTCCATATCAATATTATCACCTATATTATCCTATGTGGAAACCCAGTGCTAAGTTACTTTTGGGGACCGTTATGTTTCTAACATTCCTTTTTAAAATTATGTTTTAGTATTCTTTTTTATGATTTGGGTTTCTAAGAAAGAAACTTTCAAGTATAAAACCATTTATAACCCCGACGAATTTCGAGGACGAAATTTATTTGAAGGGGGTAGAATGTAACACCCTGAGATTTTAATAGAAGTATTATTTTTAATCTCTTTTATGTATTTTGTTGTAAACTTCACCAAGATTAGCTTGCACTATATGCAACAGCGTATTACCTTTTAGTATATGCAACACTATTCTTGCCTTGTGTTGCACACAATTTCATGTTCTTTAGAATAGAATTCATTTTACACAACACCAAGTATAGATTTTGATGAATGTATAACTGAAATATATTTCTATTAAGTTATACGCAACACTAAAGGAAGATTTCCCAACACGTAACCCTGACTTGTCTTGCATTACGTGCAAGAGAGACCTTCCTCGATGGTGTGTGTCATACGCAATAGCGAGTTTCACTAAACGAGATATTATTATAATATTATTATGAACTAGCCGTTATGAATTGTATTAACTATATTTCAAATTTTATGACATTATCATTCATGTTACACATTTTCTAGATCATGGTATGAGAACAAAATAAATTTTGTGGGTAAAATAAGTATTTTTCAAAGAATTCAGTTTTTCCGCCTTTTGATGGAGTAGCCATTTTAAATCTAATTTTTAACAAGTTTTTAAGTTCAATTTTACAAAATAAACTCCATCTTGTAAATCATGATATAGAAATTTACATTGGATAATCTTTTGATATTTTTCTGATAACGTTCATATTTTGATGAATAGTAAAAATACTCTAAATTTTAATTAAAAACAACTTTTTTCATCAAGATAATTTTTATGGTTAAATTATAATATTGTATAGTTTTAAAGTATAAATAGAATATATTTTTTCCATTTAATATAATTTATATCATTATTATTAATTTTACATTGAATTCATAGTTAAAAACATTTCAATCTTCTGCAATGTTTTAAATAAAAACCCGTTTTTTCGACAACGGGATTAATTTTTAATTAATTACTGCATATTCTTTGTCTTGAATTTGGAAAAATGGATTCCATATTAGGAATCATTAGGTCTAAATTATTTTAATATTCTACTTTTTTATTTTTGAGAATTATGAATAGTAACTATGGTAAATTTTATTTACCACCGTTAAAGGTAAATCAGGAAATTAAGGGTAACAATAATATTATAAAAATACCCTAACACCTGAGAAAATTATATTGGATGAATAAAAGTCGACCCATATCACCTAAGGGTCGAAATAGATTCATTTCAAGGACTTTTGAGAATGAAAATGATGTAATTATTATTAAAACCAAAGAAAGTGACAACATGTCACTCTCTTATGTCTTATAAGAATAATAATTTTCATTTTGTGATAAACTTCATAAAACATAGAACATAAAAAGTCTCTGGAAACAAAATATAATTATCTACATCATGTGAATTTGTTTATAATTTTTAGGGATTAAATAATTATCATTAATGATGACACAATAGTGATGTTGAAATTATTTTATTGATTGAAATATTAAAAAATGGTTTAAAATATTAAAATAAATATTATATGAACTATTTAATGTTCTGCAATAAATTTATAAGAAAATATGAAATTTTATAAATCTATTAAATATTTTGGTTCGAATATATCCCTTGTGTGTATTTTTTTTTAAATTCAAATAAATGAATAAGGTAAAAATTGACACTAATATTTTTTTTATAAAAATAACATATTATTAAATTGTTTAAAAATCAAAAAAATATTTAAAAATTATAAATTTAAATTTATATGGTCTATAATATCATAATGTATCCAATTATGGACAATTCACAACATATAAGTAATTATTTATTACAATTTAAAATCTAGATTATTATTACCACAAATAAAATTAAATAGATTAAATAAGGATAAATGAAGTTGATAAGGTTTAAAATAAATTCCCAACATGTCTAAATTTTATTGGGTGATTATATTACAACCCTATTTAATTTCATCTTCAAATTCTGTCATTTTGGTGGGTTTTAAGTGGGGTTTGAATTTATTATAAATTAATATTTTTGAGGTTTCCAAAAGTGCCCCTCTCCTCCCTTATAAAAGGGAACCTCCTCCCTCTCCTATTCACAATATTTTTAGCCATCATGATCGGCCAAAACTTCTCCATTTATCTTCTCAATTTCCATAGAAACCTACTAGAGGTCCTGCTATTCTTCAAAGGCCAACTTTAGTGCCCTAAGAGGAGGTTAAGAAGAGTCATGTTGAGGAAGAGATAATATCCTTTACCGATTTTTTCAAATTTATTTCTTCTTCTACTTCCTATTCTTTATTTGTTTCATTAAAAAGTAATAACCTCAGTACCAATAATAAACGGATATGTTATTATAAATATGAAATAACCATATTTCACCATCAATCTATCCAACGACAAATGAAATCACCGTGCATGCGTACGTATGGATTACCGTCTTCACGTCGTGTTGTAATCTGTTTTTCCAACACCACCTTACATGGATGGGTATAATGGTGAAAATAATAACTATATACGATTATTATAATAAGCTACTAATTATGAGATATTATATCATCCACATTAATTCCATTCAATAATTATGAGAATGATATCATCGCTCATGCATACATACGCATTACCATCTCCACGACGCGATGAGATTCATTCTCTATGTTAACCATTTAAGAATGATAATAAAGTATATATAATGAATAATAATGAAATATATGACATAATAATGCTACTGGATTTATGTGTATATATATATATATATGTCATATACGTACTTCCATTAAATTCAATAAGGAAAGGAAAACATCGTTCATGCGTACGTACGGCCTACCGTCTCCATGAATGGTGTATTTCATTTCATTTATCTATCTATTATATATATATATATACTGAATATATATGATATATAAATCATTTTTTACATTTTGTAAGTAAGGATGTCATGATATAAGTAATAATATCTAGAACTAAAAGTCCAAACATGTACGATAAATTAAATGATTTTACCCAAAACACTGCTTTAACATGGAATTGACAAAAGAACGGTTAATATAAAGTCGTAAGTGAATCATTTATGATATTATAAATATTATTATGGTTCTGTTAAAAGTTATTAATATTTTTAAACCCATTTTACATGCATTTTAGAGACATACTGAAGAAATTGGACATAAGGTAAGGCATTTTTTCATCTCACTTTTATTTCTCTGAGACATATGCCTTTATCACCACCTATTTCTATTGTGTGGTGTTTATGCTTTCCATGAATGTTTTATGATTTTTATTATAAAGTATATGATATTTACATATTCATTTAATTTTATTTATTTCATGAAACATATGATTCCACCAATTATAAATGGCAAGGGATAATTATTCCAATCTCATTTTTATCCTAGATTATTCATTTGCAAGTATTTTCTAGGGTTATATATATCATCCGTGTCCATGTTTTCTAAAAATATCTTCATAAATTTTTTACTATTCTTCCATGTATGTTTAAAGTCATTTTTTACTTTTACCACATGGTATGGAAGGAATAATTCTTATGTTTACCATACAAGTTACATTTTGACTTTTCCAGCAAAAGAACGAGAATAATGTTTTTTTAACTTATACGACATGAACAGATTTTTACAGTTTCATAATGCCTTATTTTCTTGAAGCTTATTATACAGGATTTCATGATTATTTTCAATAAATTTTTCTTCTTTTAAAATTGTGTTGAATTTTGTGAGAATAAAATGATTTTGAAGAAGAAAGGATATTTTCCTCAAGAATTCATTTCATGTGTTTTATCAAAACTCTTTTCCATCTAAGATGAAATTATTTAATATGTTTATGTTTCCAGCATAATGTATCTATTATTTACATGGTTGATTTTTTCTTATGATGAAATGATATCCATTTGTTTTATATGGATTATATTATGCTGGGGTGATATTTATGAAAACCATTTAATTCTTTGGGTTATGATGAATGATTTTTGTGGCACACGTAAAAATGATTTCATTGTGAGATGGGCGGGACCTATATCTCCCTAAAATACATTGGGTAATGATTTATATCTCATGAGATAGACATGGCTGGAATGGAAAGTAAATCGGGTTCAGTAATACAGGGCGTGAACATAAAGTAAACCCAGTTTAGTAATGGAATTTTTCCACTATGATGGTCTTGGCAGCAATACCTTGGATACTATGGAAATAATATCATGTGCTTAATGGTTTTCCACAATTCCATGTTTTATTCCCATTTTATTTTATCATGATTAATGTTCCTTTATGATCTATGCCTTATGTACTTCCAATATTTATGTCATTGCTCATGATTTTGATGTTTTATGTTATTGTTTTTACGTTCAAATGTTTATGGCCTGTTTTTATGTTCTCCATGTTTACCCTTACAGAGGATTTTAGCTTACCGTTTTTATGTTTTCATTTCCCCAGGATATAAAGAAATTTTTTAGGTAAGAAAAAAATGGGGAAGATCTTTATGGTAGATGTTAATGATCTTTCACTATGATTAGAAGATTATGTTCCGAATTTCCAAAGACACTAAACTAACACGGTCTTTGGGCATCTTTTTCTTCCTTGTATTATGTTTTCCGCAAAAGTAATGTAATATCATTCTACGTCAAGCTTGGGTCGTTATAAAATAAACCCAATTTTGGAATGGTGTCCCTCGTGCATGAGTCCCAAAACTCTTATCTAAGCTAAAATTATTTAAAATGCAAAAAATTCAGGACCTATTCATATGACATTAAACTGCATGACGACATCCTAGTCATAAAATGTTAAACTATTCAAAAAAAATCATACTCGTATGATGTTAAACTACATGAAAATGTCCTATTTATATGATGCTAAACTACATGAATACATAGTCAATACATTAATTTAAATTATATACTTACCTTATGTGGAGTGCATATGATGCCTCCTGATATAAGCAAGATATGATCGTCCATTTTTTGTCCAACACATACAACTAATCCTTAAACCATCCCTTATTGTCATCCCTTATTTGACACAATTGTGCTTACCTCATAATATTGAACTACAGGAACCAGTCCTATCAAAAAAATAAAAACTATGCACTCAAACTATGTGGGTTTCAAAATCTTTCTCTTAATAGGGCACATAGGATACCTCCATATTGTTCAATCCCGATAACTTGATACCATCACAAATATGTCCATCTACCTCTTGGGAGGTGAAAATCATGAAATATAGTCATTACTCCCCCTAATGAAGGAACATATAACCTATTAGTATTTAAACACGAGTTACGCACTGGGTCTTGGTGTCCCTACATGACACTAACCTTCATCCTACCTAGTACGTGATGAGCGTACAAAGGAAACATCGCGAAAAGACTCTACACCTATGACTGCACACCCACATGACTTTACACCTATAAGTATTTTCCCCCAAGACCTTCAACATGTGAAAACACATCCAAAAGAATCCGAACCTATGACCGTGTCCCCATAAGGCTGAAAACCCAGGATCATGTCCATACAAGACCATATCCTTTAATCATGTTCCCACAAGAACATAAACCTATGATGCCTCCGGATACATCAGAACTTATACCTCATGTAATGAGCATGATATGAATTAGGAAATGATACATATATTCTTTATGTTCTTTGTGAAGCTAACACATAGTGAAGATGTTATTCCTTGGGTTCTACACCTAAGATTTATCGCATATGATATTTTCTCAACTACAAAAGAGGAAGTATTTACAATTTCCGAGAACACCCAACATCTATCGTTGTCTAGACATGTTCGAATTCATTAATAGCTCAAATTTTAGGTAAATAACTTATTACAACAACATTTAGAGTAATTAATTGGTTTCAATATAATGTTAGAATCATGAATGAGATTCAATAATATCTATCAAATATATGAGCACAACCTGGACAAGGAAACAAAATCCAATTAAGAATTAATAAAAGTTGAAACTGACACCCATCACCCTATTCTGATCAAGGATCCAACATCAGAAACCATGATGGTTGAGGCCAGCCACTATTAGAATGTGGGAATGTAAGGAAACCACACAATTAAGTGTGTCACCCATATATGTTACTTGCTAGAACTCATCTAAAAATAACCATTACAAATGCCTCTCAACCAAGCTGTCATGAATCTTACTATCACAGACTATCAAAGAAGTAATAATTATTATTAAATAGGTAGGTGTAAAACAAATACCTATCTAATTTGTTCACTAGTTTTATCTTAGGAGACATGTTGATACATTAAGGGTCTATCTATAATCATAACCAACAATAACATTAACATCTTATTCACTCCTCATATCTTGAATGATCAATACAATTCACTCTAAAAATTCCATATATGTGAACAATTATTATTATTGAATCAAGAATATAGAAGAATTATTTTTCAACAAAAACCATCCAAAGAAAAAATAGTAATTTCATCATTGGATCAAATCTCTAGTAACATCAATGAGTGTCACCATAAATTAAAATACCTTTAAAATATCACTATAACATTTCTTGATGAAAAATACCATTTTAATTTTGAAATAACTTATTTAAAATTTATTTTTTATGAATATTAGGAAAAAAAATTTCCTTGAAATTGACCATTAAAAATTTTAGAGTAAAATTCAAATTAAAGAGTATTCATGATTGTGGAAAAACCATTCATGTTGTGTACATTATAAAAAAAATTTGTAAAAAAATTTGGTAAAAAGTATCTTGTTATGAAAATGAAAAGAAGATTCTTTTTAATCCGTTTTTTGTAAATTTAAAAATGGGTAAAACAAATTTAACAAATATTTTTAGAATAATATAAATATTTTTCAAAACATTTTAAATAAAATAATTTCATAGAAAAAATGATTCCTGACCAAAGAGGAATTATGTTTTGTTTTTCTAAGAAATATTTTCTAATTAATTTTAATTAAGAAATAGTGTCAATGGAAATATTAATTGAAAATTACATTAATAACAATACTATAAGAAAATAATTTTGATTTAGTAGAGAAATAACATATAATTTTATCATCTTCATTTTAAGCACAAATAATCTCGCTAAAAATGAGATTATAATGGAAAACCGTTACTACTTTGGTTACATTAGAATCATAAACCCCATGTAGGAAATAAATTAAAATTATTCATAAAATACCATTAATAATAGGATATTAATTAAATAACATATATAAGGGGAATTATATGAAACACATGAAATAAATAAGTAGTGAAAATGAAAATTTTCTCACATATACAAAAGTGAGACGAGAAACCCTTACCTTAGTCATGAATTTCATTGTATGTGATTTTAACTTAATGTATAATAAATTTAAATTTATTATACTTCTATAAAAAACCATATATATGCTAATTATTTCATTTAAAATTCAAATATAACATTTCAACACACATTTATTAATAACGCTTTATTAAAACCATTTTTTTCGGGTGTTAACTGTTTTATTTATCATGCAGGTTTCGGTTTGATAGTTTTGGTCCTTGATTATTTATCATGATTAAATCATCTAAATAATGTTAATAATTATATAAATATTATACATATTTATTATATACATTTTTATAATTATCAATTAAATGTGAAAAGGAAAAACAAATCACATCGCTTCATGGAGATGATAGTCCACACATATGCATGAACGATGTTATAAGTTTTAACAGATGTAATGTTAATAAGAGAACCGTTATATTATACCTATAGAAAAATTATTATGTAATAATTATAAAAAATAAATCAATAATTATATCATTATAACCATCCATGTAAATTGGAGATGAAAATAATAATTACACTACTATGTTGAGACAGTAATATGAACATATGTATGAGTGATGTTTTTATATTTCGTTGGATAGAAAATAGGTGGAAAATGGTTTTACCATAACAATAAAAACATATATGTATATTTATTAAATTTCATTACTTATTTTATTATGGTTAAAAAGGATTTATAGGATTTATATTAAAAAATATATTTGATAGAATCAGTAAAAAAGATTACCTCTTCTTCGGTAGACTGACTTTAGATCACTTCTTAAATACCCTTTTAGTAGTATTTTAATTTTTTAAAAAATATAATTAATGTATAGGGATTAAAGTAAGATATTTTCGTAAGTTTTAGTCAAGTTAGGTGTCTCATGGTGGTGTAAATAAGATATGGGGGAGGTGTCCTTTTATAAGTGGATGAAAAGACACACATGGAATTAGTAAAAAGATTTAAATATAAAAAATTCGTTTTAATTAAAATGTGGAACCAAGTGGGCATAATTTAAAAGATAATATATTATATAGGTTAAATATATTAAACCAATAAAATATATGTTGGATTATTTGTAATTTTAAACCTTATCCTTTGGTTTAATCCCATTATTAACCAATTTCATTCTTAAGACCAGAACAAAATTGCTCAATATCAAAGGGCTATAAATCTACTTGAAAAATATAAAATTTGATAAAAATGAATAAGGGGTGAAATTTTTGAACATATATCATCCTAATTTTACTCTTTAAATTTTATTATTATTTTTAAATAATTTAATTAATTTTTGTTTGACATACAATAAAATAAAATTCATTTTTAGAACTATTCACATAATTAAATTTAAATACCTGTAGACAACTATGTAATTAAAATATAATTAATTTAACAATAAATAGTACACAATTAATCAATGAAAAATAATTATTTTACCATAATTCATCACAAATATATTAATTTCATTTCCTCTAAAATTATTTTCTTTGATTATTCAACTGTTAGAAAAAGAAATGTGTCAGTGTTATAGAAGCTTTTAATGAAATTATATAATAAATAAAAAATAGATATAAATTTTCATCATAAAAACAATTTCATTATTCTTAAAATAAACCTACATATTTGAATTTTTTTTAATCCTTATGTGAACATATAAGTGAAAATTTAAATTAAGACGATGACATTTTTTATTTTTCTTTTCTTAAAATATTATATAGGCCATTATCAAAGGAAGAAAATAAATGTGGACCTAAAATATAAAATTATATATGTATATATGAAATAAAAATACCAATAGGTTAAATTAAAGTGTTAGTTTTTTTAAATTATTTTTGTGCTAGTTTTAACCTTAATTTACCTGTTTTACCAATTTTTCTGAGGTAGTAACATTTTTTTAACATAGGTACTATTCATAATGAGATAAAATGAAATCAGTCTCATTTATAAATTTCTAAATTATTATTACAAACATGAAATCATTTTTTGAAGATTCAATGACCATAAATGGTATAAATTAATTTTATATTAAAATGTATAACAGAATGAATAATAGGTTTTCTAAAAAATTTCTTTTTAAGATTAAAAGTATGTTTATAAGAAGATAATGTTTATTATTAATTGAAAACATATAAATTGTATTGCTTTTTTAAATAAACTAATAAAATTTTAAAACTAATACTAATCAAAATAGGTCTTTTAAAATAATAGAAAATAAATAAATTCCTTTAAAAATTAGTATTTTCATTGTTAATAAAAGATAATCATTTTTCAAAAAACTCCCAAAAATTTACCATAAACTAATTTTGATTATATAATTTATATAATGATGTCATTTTTATAAAATTAAATTTCTAAAATTGGAATAAATTAATTATAATATTCATGCACAAAATGCAATAAAAATAGTTTATGAAGGAAACATGCTTTTAAATCATAAAATGTCATCACTAAAAATCGAGTGATTATTTATTAAGAACTAAAAAATAAAATTTTCTTGATAATGAACATTATAAATATATTTCATAATGTGGTTATTCATATTCATACCTCTCAACTAAATTACTAGGTTATAACAACCACATTTAAATAATATTTTTTTTATAGTATATCCCAATTCTTTTAAAGTTTAGTGTTGCGTGTTAAAAAAGCTAGTGAGAGTAGTATTCTTTTAAACTAAATTTCTAGGATATAGAATTCTCCAACATAAATAAATATCATCATCCAAATATTATCATGTTCATCAAATTTTCAATATTTGATTTTTTTTTGAATACCCACACTGTTTAAAGGGACAGTAAAACATTATTTAAAAAAAGAGAAGAGTGAAACCTAAAGGATGCCTAAAAAAACACATAATCAGGTTTCCAGATAAGGATAAGATTATTTTTATGTTAATATCTAGAATTAAAGGTTAAAATAATTTTGAAAAACTAATATTGAGTAGTATATAACATGTTCATAAAAATATTAATGACCACAAAATAATAAATCAATGATGGGTGAATAGACAATAAATTCATTAGAAATTAATGCAAAAGAAAATGTTTTTTTATTTCAATTTGATCTCCAAAAATTTGAGGGATTCATTTACTGTCAAGAAATATAACATGATAAAATTTATATACATTATTTCATTCCATTTAATAATATTAATTTTATCCTTTCATGGTGATTTATTCCTTTTCCACTTCATTTATTACTCTTGGAAATGAATATTAAAGAAGTTATTTTCATTCCTAAAGCATTAAAATTAATTTTAAATGGATAATAAGATCCATAAAACAAATAAATGCACTTATGTCTATCTATAAATAGCTACCAAAACATAAATATTTATCCCATGCCATCTAATATGGATAAATATAACACAATTACCTCTAAAACCTCAACAGTGACAACCAAATTTTAATTTAATCCATTATATAAAAATTTAACCATAATACTCCTCGAAAATATTTTTTACCAAATTCAAAATCTAAAAGATCAAAATATTTGATCAAATATTTTTTTCCAAGATAAATTTCAACATTTATATCCATTAAACATGAATTAGATTATAATGCCACATACCAAAAATTTTAATACCTTGATCATATATTCCCCAAAATCATGCTAATAACTTAAATCACTATAAAACCTCAATAAAAATGTATATGAATAAAAAATTAACTCAATACTTATTCATGAAATTAAATCACAAAACATTTAATAGATTTTATAAATCCAAAAATTAAATAGGACTCATCATAAATAGTAATTATATATTATTAATATTGTTCAACACATTCTTGAAAATGCTTAAACAAAAATACAGCAGAACAATCACTAGATATTTCATGAATATTATAACCATGATATCATTGATTTAAAAATTATACCACATAATTTTCAAATCCCATCACATAACATTAGACCTTTCCATTAAATTATTTGAATATCATATGTCCTTCCTTGGTCTTGGTGTTAATAATTGGATTAAGACATTGAACCAAATATTTCCCAATTTCCCCACACATAAGACATTAAATTCTTAGGAAATTAATTTTTATATTACCTTTATTTAGAAAGTTAAAACATATTCCACTTAATTGGAGACACTCTAATGAGTTATTAGTCCCACACAAATGTCACTAATGAAAATGAACTTTATTTCCTTAGTGATAATTTCCACCTAAACATCCATAAAATATCTTTTTCATCTTAATTAATGTGTTAGGAGAATCACCTATTTTTATGTTTTTAATCATATATAATGATAGTTTAGTAGTAATAATCACATGGTTTTTTATCTATCTCCCATATTAAATTTATTACTCCTAGTTCCATTCATTTTCTAAAACCATAAATCATGATTTGAGCAACCATGATCATAGTGAAAATCATATGATAATAAAATATCATTTATAGGATGTCTAAATAACGAGACCTTATTATAAATATATGGAAAATTACATTTAACCTAGGTTAGACATGATCATTATATATTCAAAAACATCCTATTTTTTTATAAAAAAAACTAATCAACCAACGAACATCACTTGGGAGTGTCATGCTAGGTGTGGAGTCTTAGGAACACTTATCATGTACTGGTAATGATTGAGTTAATACCAAATATTCCCATTTTGGAGTTACTAGATACATTTTTACACAAACACATACACATTATAACATCTAAATAGGGATGTATTTTCTAGGAAAACCATAACACTTTCCTTACTATGACATAGGATGTTGTTCTATACTTAGAATTATCCACATATTTATTCATTGGGTTATGTCCTCTAATCTATGTTTTACAAAATTTAGTTCACAAGGTTTATACTAAAATATCTATAATACTAACTATAGATCCCTAAATCTGGTAACTGAGAGATAGCATCTGCTTTATTACATTTTAATAAGTTACATGGAATCATATCACCAAGGATCTGTCAATTTAGTATTCTTAAAGAACTAGATACATAAATGATTCCCATATTACATTTGAAATTTTAAAAAATAATGCATAATAAACATTATCATATTCTTCATATAATTCATTACATCCTTCTTTATATCGTAGATAAATAGAAAAAAAAATAAATTGGGTACTCATATACTCAGTAAAGGTTGTGCTCAATAGAAACCATCATGAGTAAATAAAGAATAATCAACATGGAAGAGTGGATAATCAAAACATGCTCCATTAAATAAAAATAATGAGTTTGATGAGAATCTATGGACAATATGAAAATATTAAACAATTGGATAATGAATAATATATTCTTTATAATGTAAATATATAATTATGAACCTAATGATAAGGGCCTCTCAACTAAGATATCATGAATCTCACCCCCCAAGTCCTATGAACCAAGACATCATTCCTAATAAATGTGTACGTGTAAACCAAATAGAATATATAAAATGTCAACCTATTTTTTCTCATGATAAATTTTTATTAATGAAGTGGGTATCTATAACTGGGCCCCACCCATCACTTACACATCCCATGCATTCCTAATATTTCGAGTGATCAATACAATTCATTCATTAAATGCATTATAAGTCAAGAATTATGTATATTGAGTAAAAAATAAAGAACATAAATATTTCATTATAATATACCATAAAAATAAATAATAAATATTTTATCATTGTTTCATATCACAGTAACACTAATGGGTGTTATTATATATAAATCTTCCTTTAAAA
Organism: Viscum album; assembly: GCA_963277665.1. NCBI lineage: Eukaryota > Viridiplantae > Streptophyta > Magnoliopsida > Santalales > Viscaceae > Viscum > Viscum album. Next base: position 264,887,233 of record OY728167.1, on the reverse strand, counting down.
GATCATTCTAACATTTATTATGGAAAATAATATTTTAATTTTGAAACCACTTAACTAAAATATAGTTTTTTTCCTATAATACTAGTGAATATATTTTCATTGAAAATAACCACCAAAACTAGGAAATGAATATTAAAATAGAAGATTATTCACGATGTTAGAAAAACCTATTCATGTAGTGTACGTTGAATCAAATATATTTTTTAGAATAATGTACCTAATTTGAAAAAAAACTCGATGATTACATTTAAAAATTTATATGAAAATTGAAAAATGGGTAAAAAAGAGTTTAAAAATATTTTTATAATATTAAAACCATTATTTAAAAACATTTTAATGATAATATGGGCATGAAGTAAAATTATTCTTACTATGGAGGTAATAATTTATGTTTTTCTTTAAATGATTTTCGTAATCATTTTAATATCCAAAGAAATAAAATTGAACTGTTACTTGAAAATTAAATGAATAAAAATAGGAAAATTAAATACATTTTATTTTTCATAGATATATCGTATAATTTTACCCTCTGAATTTTATGAATAAATAATCCTAGTAAAAATGAAACTATAACATAATGCCCTTACCGCTATGGTAACTTTTGAATCATAAGCCTTGTGAATGAAATAAAATAAAATTAAACATTAAATACCATGAATATAAACATATATATGATGTAAAATATATTAAGGGGTAGTATATAAACCCATTATAGAAAAAAGTGATGACAATAAAATATGTCTCATAGAAACAAAACTGTGACCAGAAATCCTTTCCTTAGGTCTAACATATTTTTTAAGAGATTTTAGCCTCTTTTATAATAAATTGATGTGTATTATAATTTTATACAATAAAAATAAAAATAAAAATAAAATAATATATTATCTACTTATAACATTTCAACTCTTTTTTATGAAAAATTATTTATTACAATCATTGTTTTTGAGTGTTAAATGCTTCATTTTTATAAAGGTTTTTTGGTCAGTAGTATCAGTCACTGAATATTTCTCATGGTTAAATAGTATAATATTTATTAATAATTATCTATATATAAATTATTTATATACATTTTTTCAGTCATCTATGAAAATAAAACATGAAAAATGATTCACATCACTTTTTGAAGATAGTAGTCCTCATGTATGCATGGGGGACGCTATAATTTTCAACGAGAGGAAGGGTAAGATGGTAAATGATAAATTATATAATTATAAGCATCAATATTTCATAAATATCATATATATAAATTAAATCCATATTTATAACCATCCATGTAAAATGGGGAAGGAAAAATAATTACATTGCGATGTGGAGATGGTTAGTCGTACATATGCACATGCGATGTTTTCACTTTTCATAAGATGTAAAAGGGGTGGAAAATATTTCTCACAAAAATATAATAAAATATAAGTATATTTATTATAAAATATGAATTTTTTTAGTATTGGTAAAATATATTTTTTGTAATTATTTGATGAAATAAATTTGAAAGTGTCATTAAAGAAGACTACAACTTCTTCGATAGAGCTCCTTTATACCCCTTTTTAAGGACCCCTGTAGTGGTATTATAAGAAGAAAAAAACCTGAAATTCATGTTTTAGGATGTTTATAAGATATTTGGGTAGGATTTAGTCAATATAGTTGGCTCAAGGTAGTGTAATGAATGGAGGGGAGGGGTTTCATTTTATAAATTTAAGAAAAGAGACACATGGAATTAATTAAAGTATTTTAATATAATTAATTCCTTTTCATCTGAAAGTAGATCCATGTGGCCATAATTTTATTATTTACATAATTTATTCCTGAAAAAAATTTAAAAAATAAATTTTTTACACATTTAAGTGGTATTTGTAACCTTATATTTTAGTTTTAACACATGGTTAATATATTTTATCCATAACCACGGCAAAACAAATTCAATCATAAAGGGTTATAATTTTAATTATAAGCTAATAATTAGGTCATGGAAGGATTTTTAGACTATTTATCATCATAATCACCCTTTTATCTTATTTTTATATCTTTTAATTAATTTAGTATAATATTATTTATCGTAAAACACAATTATTGAAATTTTAAAAACTATTTAAATAATTTGATTTTAAATACATCAAGAATGAAATATAATTGAAATATAGACCATTTAGCCATAATAAATTATTAATAAATATTAAATTATTTTTTAATCATAACTAATGTGAGATAAATAACTTTTAATGTTTTTAATATTATATAATTTTATTTTTCCTATATTTCCATAATAACTGTGTTAACATTGTATAAAATTTCCAAGTAATTATATAATCACAAAAATTATAAATTTAAAACCCTATAATTTTTTGAAATATCATTTTTCTCAGATAAATTTATTATTTGAAATATTTTTTGTTACACACAATAGTGTGTTTATTATTGTTTAAACAAAACACTGAGTGTATCTTTCATTACACATAATATATAGTTTAAACAAAATGTGACATGATGTTAAAACATTATTATTTAACATGATATTTATCACCTAATGATTAGAATAGTGGGAATGAATTAGACTAAAGAATTTATTAAAATACACAGTTTACAAATTTATATAAAATTAATTATTTGTTGTTTAATTAATTATAAATAAAAAACTATTTGAAAAATAATGGGAATTTTTTTTCTGAAATACAATTTTTATGAATAAAAACGTGTTTTACCTAAATTAATTGAATAAATAACTATTACTGAATTATTTTAATGTAATTAATATATGATATATTGAAAAATATTTCTAACATTCATATTATGTGTTTTATAGGAATGATATTATAATTAATCCAAATTACCCTGAAAAAACTATATTTTTCAAAAAAGTAGTTTTATCATATTTTGCACACTTATTTTTTAAAATAAATATTTCACATTTCTAGAAAATTTATTTGAAAAAATAATTTTTTTAATCTAATATTCAATATTATCTTAGGGTGATCATTAGAGAATTTTCTGAGAAGATTAATATTTCGACAAACATTGAAAAATAATGGGTTTTATTAAGATTTTTTAGTTCCATGAAAAATTATTAAAACATAAAAATAAATTTATGGCTGATTTAAATATAGAATTAGTAAAATTAAATATCTATTAAATCAATTTAGTTCATTTGAATCAATTTCATGTTGAATTTTTATATAAAACACTTATTGAACTTTTAAATTAATTCTCTTTGGAAAACCGTTTTTATCGTTTGTGAGATTAATTTTAAATTAAAATTTACCACTTATGTGAATGTAATTTTAAAAAATGGATTAACTATTTTGAATAATAATAATTTATATTTTATAATAATATTAAATTAAATTTTTACCCTAATTAATATTGAAAACATAAAATATTTATCAATGAAGATAAGGTAAAAAGGGTTAATCCGGGTTAAAATAAGAAAAGAAGTATTAAAATGTCTATAAAATTTGTGAAATTAATAAATTATGTAAATATTTTAAACTTATACTTACCAATGTCTAATATATGGTCATTTGGAATATTTTTTCCATTGTAATGTCTTTATTATTTTAGATTCGTTTCAAAAATATCCAAGTTGTTTCAAACTGGGTTTCTTTCCCCACTTATAAAAGGTCACCACCACCATTCATTTATTCACACATATAAATACATATAGTCATTAAAAAACGTTAAAATTACACCCCCAACATCATTATACATGTTATAGATCTGTTTTTACTCCCAATAAACCAACACTTGGGTCTTTAGAAAGAGATCCAAAGGAGGTGCTTCTAAGTGATGGTAATTGTATTCACTAAGATCATTCTTTTTCTTTCCGCATTTTACACCATTAATTATATATTACAACATCAAATATAATATAAAAAGTATAATATATATAATTAAATTTTATTTTATTAATGCAATAATCTTTATCAGTATCCACTTCTATCAAATGGAAAATCGAACCATTGATTGTGTGAACGACGACCAACCGCCCCGTGAACCAATTTATTTTATTTTCCATCACCAACTTTCAAGGATGGTTATAATGATGTATTTAAAAAATTTATATCATATTCATGAAGTTAATAAAATTATTTAAATATGATATCACAAATATCATCTTACTTTCCATTCAATGGGGGATATGATAATGTCGTTCATGTGTGTGACAGACTACCGCCTCACAAAGCAATGTAATTTGTTTTCATTTATTCATTAAATGGAAGACATTACAAATAAATTTAATAAATATACATTATATATAGGTCATAATAATTATTATTTAATGTTAATATATTATTTAACTTTGATTTTTTCAACCTATCATTTAAATGGAATGAGCGTTCATGCATTTGTTCGACCCACCATCTCCATGAACTATGTATTTCATTTTATATATCTAAATTTAATGGATTAATATAAATAAACATACAATGAATCTATATTATTATTATATAATATATATATATATATAATTATTTATATTATTGAACCATGATAATATTAAAAGGGTCAAAAATACCAAATCAAAACATACATGAAAAACATAGTTGTTTTGACCCGAAGTGTGATATTAACAAAGAATTGTAAATAAACAGGTAAAAAAGGTCATAATTAAACCATATATGGATATATATATATATATTTAGGATTCTATAATCTATTTATAATAAAAATATATTTATTATATATTAAGTTAAAACGTGTAAAATGGAAGTCGAGACTTAAAGTAAGGGATTTCTATTCCCTTTTATTTCTAGGAGACATATGAAAACTCACCACTCAAATATTTTTTATGGTGTATAAAATAAAAAATTTAATGTTATATCATGAATATATTTCATTTAATGATATTGAAAATATATTTTCATGTTATTCATCATTGATGATTATGATTCAAAACATTAATAAAGCAGTAAGGGATTTTTGTCTCACATTTTACTTATGTGAGACAGGTGCCATATGAACCACCTATTTATTTTATATGGTGCATATAATTCCCATGAAGGTATTATATGATACTTCTCATAAAAGTTATTTCTATTTAAATGTTCATTTTAGGATCTCTTTTTCATTGGGTTTATAGTTCAAAGGTTTCTAAAGCAGTAAGGCATTCTTGCCTCAATTTTCTTTCCTTGAGGCATATGTTACGTTATGCACCGATATTCTTTTATGAGGTGTATATATAGAACCATATACATGTTATATCATCAATTTATTTATTCTAATGAATCTATATATTTAATTTAATGTTATTATTTCTTGGGTTTTATGATTAAAATTTCCCAATGTGGTAAGGGTTTTATGGTACAATATCATTATTTATCAGGGTTAGTCATTATAATGCTTTAAATGATGAAAATAATGATAAATTTATCAAGAAACTCGTGTATTTTATTTCAATATGGTCTTTTCAAGAAAATAAATGTTTTACCATCATTTTTATATCTTAAGGAACTCATGATTTGAAAATAATTTTTTATGAAAAATAATATTTATTTATATCTTTGTTCAAAATCAATTTTCCTTCCAAAACAATGTTTTCTAAAAAAAAAATTCAAAAATGTTTTCATTATTATCCAAATTATTTATTAATTAAATTATAACTCATTTTTTAATTTTTATAAGATTTTTTAAAAGGAATATTCATGTCATATTCTAAATAATTCCCATTTTGATTTCACCAAAAAATTAAAAGGAATATTTCTTTTAAAATGTAAAACATTAATACAATTTCCAACCATCCTGAATGTTATTTTATTTAAATAATAATTTATATAATTCAAATTTTATTTTCAATGAAAATGATTTCCAAAAGGATTTATGAATTTTTAGTTCTGAAATTTTACTTTCAAATAAAGGTTATTTTCATCAAGAAATGTTCAAAATGATTTTTAAAGATTAATTTATTTGTTTTAAAGTTGATTTTCAAAGAAAAGAATTTTGAAAATGTTTTATGTTTAAAAAAGTGTTTTTAAAGTGGAAAAGTTGAATTCTATAAGTAATTTTCCAAGTTATATTTAAAAATTATTTTCCATCAACGATGAAATCCTTTGATGTTGATTATGATTTACTGGGTATGTGATCCAATGATACCATTATTATTATATATTTAAATTATTTATGGTTATAATGAAAAGATATTTATGAAACTGATTTATCTTGGAAAGGTTATACCATGATAAAATGATTATGAAACCCACTTAATTTTTCAGAGGATATACTTTGATGAAATGATAAAATGATTCTAAAACCAGTTTATTTTATATATAAGTTATACAATAAAATATTTGTGAAACACGTTTATTTTCTTGGGTTCTAATATGAGGAATATTTTATGAACTTGTAGTGTAAATATGTTTGATATTCATTATATGAAGTGTTAGACTTATATCTCCCTCCCATTCATTGTGTAATGGTTGATATCTCTTAAGACAAGTAGGACTAGAATGGGGATTGAGCCCTGTTCATTAAGGGACTACATACACTATGATAGTAATGGGAGTTAACCTTGACTATTATGATGGATTAGGGAGTGAACTCATTCCACTTTGATAATATTGGAAATAATCCTTGGACTAATAAGGAAATTATTTTCAATGCTTATGTTCATGACAAAAATGTCTATGTTATGGAGATATAATACTCTCATGACTTATTTTCTTTGATTATAATATGATTTATGTCTTATGAATTGAAAATAATTATGTCATGACTCCATGTTATTATTTATGATACATAGGTTATGGTTTTGAAATGTTAATCTCTTGTTTTCATACTCTTATTCTCATGAAATGTTTATTTTTCAATTATTTTCCCGTACAGATCATCTAGGATCACCTTTTTTATGTTTCCTTTCCCGAGGTTATGAAAAATGGGTTTTAGTTGGGTATGTTGGAGAAGAGTACTATGTGAAAGTATTTTTAGGAGATATGTTGAAGATATTTCAATAAATAAGAAATTTTTTGGTCTAGTTCCCAAAGTAACTATAGGTTTTATGATCCTCAAGAATGAATTTGTGTAATTTAATGAATATTATTACAAAAGGATGTAATATCTATTTATGAGATGTTCGGTTCATTATAGCTGGTATTAGGGGATAATTTTAGTTAATTTTTAGAAAATAGGAAGACTAAATATAGAGATGTCCTTGGGGAAATTACAGTGGATATTTCTATGGATATGGCTAAGGATAAGTCTAAGTACGAGTCAAAGTATAGTAAAATGTCCAAGAATTTTTGTAAAGGATAGAAAGAGTAGTTGTTAAGAAATTACATCCATGTCTAGATACTACAAGTTGATGTGGATCTAGAAGAGAAGTAATTAGTGTTAATAACTGTGAAAAGGTAACATTGAGATGGACTCAATAGTTACATGGTAAAGAAGAACAATGTTTTCTATACACCTATTTTGAACGTCCCGAGGGGATATACAGTGGGAATACATAATGAATTAATGAACATTCATGAAGGATTTAGATAATGACCATGAATGAAATTGGTTAAGCCTAAAGTGTCATAGATTTTTAATAAGGTGTCATGATATAGACATCATATAAGTGATTTATCATGATTATGTGGCTAACCACTATTAATATTGTTACTCACACTATTATTTTTGGTTTTATTCAATGTAAGTAACTAGAATAAACAAGATTAATATTTCTTGTTATAGAAAATGTGTTTATGAGAAACCAAATGGGATAATTAATGGAGTTATGCATATTATAATTATGCCTAATCAATTATCATGATATATGATTAACTACATGAACCTTAAACAAATCCCAGACTCACCAAATAAGGGAAGGATATAGTTTTTAGAATGTTTGGGTGGTGGAGAATATAGAGGAAATAAGATTTAGTTTCCTATATGCTGAAAATGTGTGAAGAAGTACTCTTGGGAATGTATCAAAGGAATGAAAAATTGTTTTATGAGTGTAGAAGAAGGGAAAATAGAAAGAAATTTAAAGAGAAAAATGAAATGTATAGTTAATGAAATGGATGATAGTAATGGTCTCCCTAACGTATCATCAATGGTTGGAATTTTTATTGTTGGTATATATGGTAATTATGTATATCGGTTTCCTAAGTGGAAATATCATGAATAGAATTAGTAAGGTGTTATGAGTAATGGTTATACTGTGGACGATGAAGGGACTAAAAATGAAATATAAATGTTGTGAGTTGTTCTAAAATTATTTTTTATGTTGAATGTAAGATGCATGATTAAATTTAGGTTATTGAATCCTAATACATAATTCAGGTTTAATATTATAAGAAAAAGGTACAAATGAATAAGATAATTAATCATAATTAATGGATTAATAATGAAGTTTAATGATTGACGTCTTTATGTACTGGAATTCAAGAATTATGAAATATATAAGGATTATTCCATCTATGTTTTACTTAATGATTTCAAATATTATGATTAAATATGCTGATAACCTAGAAAAGTGATTAAATGGAAATGTGATATTTAAAAAAAATGAGTAATGGATGATAACCCTTAATATTTCCTTGATATTGAGATAATGATATTAGGATAAAGAGATGACGAATATTAATTAAGTAATATAGATAGTATCGATCAACTTGGAACTGATTAATGATTTATAGAAAAAGTAGTTTATGTTATCATTGATGATGTTTACAACATTATTGGATTTATGTAATATATTCAATAATATATAGTTTTATTTAAGGAAGAGGAAGAATGTATGTTTTCATTATGGTTTTATGATAATTCTGGTTACTACCACAATCCCAGAAAATATATTTCCAATTTATTCACATATTTCTTATGTGACAATCAAGATCTAATTTATGATATTTATAGGATTAATGTTAAGATGATTTTGTGAAATTTAGTGACCTTATTTATAATTTTTTTATTTTTTAATGGTTGTGAGGATAATTTATTATTTCACCATATGAAGATTTGTTCATAATGGATAAATTTGGACAAAAAATTTATCATGATGATGAATAGAGTCAAAAGGAATGACTTATCATTATATTATGGACTGTTTCATCTGTTTGGGATTCATGCCAAAAAAATGATTCTTCATTTATTGGAGTAATAGATGAAGTGGAAATTGATCAAATAACAACCGAAATATGAACTTTTTCTTATGATATAAAAGAAAGATAATCCATAGGTATATTGGTGCATTTGATATTCTTGATCACATAGGGATGGTAACATATTGATTGTAACTTCCACCAAACCCCTCTAAATTCCACGATGTGTTCCATGTATCTCTCCTAAAGAATTACATACCTGATCCATCACATGTACTGAACTCAGAGTTTATACCGCTAGAGAAAGTTATTTTTACAAGGAAGAATTTGTTGATATTCCAAATCATACAGAGAAAGTGATATGATTCAAGACCACTTAACTAGTCATTATTTTGTGGTGAAACCATCATCTTGAGGAAGTAGTGTGGGAACCTAAGAATGAAATTAGGTATAATTATCCTCATTTTTTATGATAGGGGTGAATTTCATGTTTTAATCTCATTTTAAGGGGTGTATAATGTAACACCCATATATTTTGAGAAATATATATTCTTTAAAATAAATTTAATCTTTCCAATATTTTGAGTTACATGAAACACTGAGTTTATCTTATGTACCTCACAACACTAAGTATACCGTTTTATACACGTGACACAGAGTTTAATCAAATAGTTCAATACTATTAAAAAATTATTATTTAATATTATAGTTATCACCTAGACATTGAAATTGAGGGTATGAATAACATTAACTAAATTATGAAAATATATACTTTACACATGTATATGAAATTAATTCATTGGTGATCAATTAATTATAAATTAAAACAAAAACTATTTGAAAATAAATGAATTTTTTTATGAAAAAAATTTTAGGCACACAAATGAATTTCCACCCAATAAATTAATCCAAAAACATTTTGTAAACAATTTAAATGAGTTTTATATATTATATATTCAATAAAATTTCTAACATTAATATTCTGTGTTTTATAGGCATGATATAAAAATAAATCCAATTTCACACTTGAAAAAAATATTTTTCTAAAAAGAAGTTTTATCGCATTTTAAACTATAATTTTAATTTTTTCTTGAAAATTAAAAAAAATATCAAAAAAATAAATTCCTTTTATAAAAAATAATTTAAAAATTATCTTATGGTATATTTTTTATAGTTTTATGATAAGATAATTTTTTTAATGAGTAGTGAATAATATGGGATTTTATTAAGAATTGTCACTTCTATTAAAGATATTAAAAACATAGAAATTTTTTTATAAATGTTTTAAAGTAAAACTAGAAAAATTTTATAAATATTAATCCAATATAGTTAATTAGAATATATTTTATATTGAATTTTGATATAAAGAATTTTTAAACGTTGGAAGATTTTCTTTTTGGAAAACTGCTTTTTCGTCGTGCTTGTTGGATTTTTTTTGAATTAAAATTTATCACTTATATGAATGTAATTTGGAAAAATAGATTCCATACGGGGAATATTCTGAATTTAAAACTGTATAATATTTTTATATTAATTTTTGTCCATAATTTATAGTGAAAACAATTAAAATTTATTACTATGGTTAAGGTAAAAATGATTTTATTGGATGGTTAAACTAAATTCTAAGGGTTAAAATTGTTATAACACTATTAAATTCCTATTTTATAGCCATATTTTAATCCTATATTTACCTATTTAGAATCTACAGTCAGTTGAGAAATTTTTTCATTGGAGTGAATTTATTATTTTGGATTCTTTTGTGGAATTCTGAAGTAGTTTCCAAGTGTGTTATTTCCCCCACTTATAATTGGAAACCACTACCCTACCCTTATTCAAACCTATAAAGACATATAGTTCATTAAAATCCTAAAAAATCCACCCCCAAAAATCTTAAAAAATGTATATATCTATGTTTCCTATGAAAGGTCCAACACTGGGTTTCTTTAATAAGAGATCTAAAGTAGGTGCTTCAAAGCAATTGTAACTGGATCACTATGATTCATTTTTTATTTTATTTTTCTCATCAATAAATTATATATTAACACATGAAATATAATATAATTATTATATCATATATATAATTATGTTATTATATTAATTTAACAACTTATATCTATCTACACTTCCATAAAATGGAAAAAGAAATTATCGATCTTCTGTATGGAGGACTACCGCCTCGCGAACCAATGTAGTTTGTTTTCCATCACCAAATTTCAAGGATGGATATAATTATTTATTTAAAATATGTATATAATATTTATGAAATTAAAATTATGGTGTAATTATGATATCATATATAATTTTTTATTTTCCATTCGATGGTGGATGTTATAACGTCGCGCGTGTGTGTGAAATACTACCACATCATGAAACAACGTGATTCATTTTTTTACTTATACATTACATGAAAGGTAGTAACGAATAATTTAATTAATATAAATTCCATATATGAAATCACTATGAATATGTAATGGTTATATATTATTTACATTTATTTCTTTTAACCCCTTGAGAAAATGGGAACGCCATTCATGTGTAAGTACGACCTATCACCACCATGAATAATGTATTTCATTTTCAATCTAAAACTTTAGTTGATTAATATAAATAAATATATAATTAATATATATTATATATATTTCATATATATAATATTGGAAATTTTGGAACCCTGGTCAAATTAAAAGGTCAGAAAATACCAAATCATAACATATATGAGAAACAAAGAAGTTATCTCCTAAAACGTGATTTTAAAAAGGAATTGGTAATAAAAGGGTAATAAATAATAATAATTAAACCATATATGGAAATATATTTATATATATTTTTATTTAATATATTTATAATGATACTATATTTATTATTGAGGTTGTTCGAATGTGTACGATGGAAATTGATACTTAAGGTATGGGATTTCATGTCTCTATTATTTCTGGGAGACAGATGAAAATTTCCAACTCATTTCTTTTGTGTACTGTATATAATAAACATTTTACATGTTATATAATTAATAACTCTATTTTAATGAAATTTAATGTTCCATTTTATGTTATTATTTACTAGGTCTTATTGATCAAGAGATTACTAAAGCAGTAAGGGATTTCCATCTCACTTTATACTTATTTAAGACACATACCATATTCACCATATATTTATTTTATGTCATGTATATAATAACCATGGATTTATTTTATACCCATTACCCTTTAAATTTCTGATATTTAAAAATCTATTTGAGTATCTCTCTTTCACAGGGTCTACAGTTCAAAAGTTACTAAATCAGTAAGGGATTTTTTTCTCAATTTGCATTCTTTTGGATATTTGTTTTGTCATGAATCTAAAATCATTAATAAGGTATATATACAACCCCTATTTCAATTAATATCATGAACATATTAATTCTAATTATATTATAATTTTCATTTAACATTATTCTTTAATGGATATTATGATTCAAATATACTAAGTGTTAAGGGTTTTATGTTACAATATCAAAATTTATTTGGATTTCTCATGATTTATGCTCTAAATGATGAATTATTATTATTTATTTCTCATGGATATAATTTAATTTCTAATTATATGGTTATATCATCAGAAAAAAAATTTATCTTCATTTAAATCTCTTTATGAACTAAAAATTTCAATGTAATATTTTATGAAAAAAATATTTATTTCTCTCTTCGCTCAAACATCCTTTTCCCATCCAAACTATGTTCTCTAAAAATGATTTCCCAATTTTTCTAAGAGTATAAAAATAAATTTTTAAATATATTTTTACCCATGTTATAAATATTAAATAATGTTTTAAAATGAATCTTAATGTTATTTTACAAACACCCCCTTTTATATTTTACAAAAAAATGTGAAAGTAATATTTGTTTTAATGCGTACGGAAAGAAAAGAATTTTTCACCATCATGGCCATTATTTTATTTAAATATTACTTTAAAATTTTAAATGTTAATTTTAAAAGAAAAGGATTTCCATTTTTTTTATGAATTTCTAGTTTAAAAAAAATTCAATGAAAGGTAATTTTTACCAAGAAATATTTGAAATGATTTTTAAATATTACTTTTTTAGTTTTCTAGGTTATTTATAAAAATAATTTTGAACTTGTTTTATGTCTTAATTTTTTCAAAGTGGTAAGGATATTTTCTTCAATACATTTTTCATGTTTTCTTAAAAAATTATTTTCTATTAAAGAAGGTATCCTTTATGTTACTTATGCTTTATTGGAGATATGATCCAAGGAAACCATTATTAAAATTTATTTGAATTGTTTATGCATACAATGGAAATATGTTTATGAATATTGTTTCTCCTTCATGCATTATACCATATTAAAATTCTTATGAAACACACTTCTATTTTTGTGGGTTATGATTTGATGAAATAATGAAATGATTATTACAGCTATTTCTTTTCACTAGGTTATTATTTGAGGAGATGTTTCTGAAATCCATTTATTTTCATGGGTTCCGATATGATTAATTTTTTATTATATTTTGGAACACATATATATGATTTTGATTATGTGATGGGTGGGACCTATATCTCCCTATAATGAAATGGGTAAAGATTGATATATCATGAGAGAAACATGGCTGGAATGGGGACTAAATTTAGTTCAGTAAGGGACTTTATTCACTATAATGGTCCTGGGATTGAACCTTGACTACTATGATTGTTTAAGGAGTAAACCCATTCCACTAAGATAGTCATGGAAATGGTCCCTGAAATAATAAGGAAATGATTTTTCTATGCCTATGTTTATTCCAAAAAACTAAGACTTATTCCAATATTATGATCACATGGCATATGTTCGTTGATTATATTATGATTCAGGTCTTATGAATTGCCATGATTTGTTCCATGAGTCAGGTTTATGATCAATAATATATAGGGTATGGTTTTTAAATGTTGTTCCCATGTTCTCAAACCTTTATGCTCATGAAAAGTCAATATCTCTCCTATTTTCTCTTGTTGCACATCTAAGATCACCCATTCTTATGTTTCCCTTCACCATATTATAAAGAAAAGTTTTATATAGGGTATTTCAAAGAAAAGTAATGTGTGGAAGATTTTTATGGGATATGTTGAAGATCCTCCAAGAAATAAGATGATTTTGTGTCTAGTATCCAATAGCACTACAACTTTATGATCCCCTGTCGTGTGTTTGTGTAATGTAATGAATATTCATCTAAAATACATAATATCAATGTTTGATATGCTTGGGTCATTAAAAAAAATAAATTAACATCATTATTTTTTTTAAATTCTGAAAATATCCTTTAATATTCATTCAAACCTTATTCTTATCCCCATGTGAACATACAAGGGAAATTTAATAGCTGGGGAGTGACATTTTGTTTTTTTATTTAATTGGAAAAAATTCGAATCATATACGATAATGGAGAAATTAAAACGATCCAATAGGGTAAATACAGGTCTTATATAGACCTTAAAGCCTTTTCACATTAGTTTTAACCTCAATTTACCAAATTTACCATTTTTACACTGGTAATATTATTTTTAACCTAACTTTTATTCAAAATTAAAAAAATGAAATTGATCCCATTACCAAATTTGAACATGATGATTAAAAATATGGAATATATTTTTCAAGATTGAATCTATAGAAATGGTATGAATTAATTTAATATAAAAACACAAAATGAAATGAAAAATAGTTTTTCTATAAAATAGACTTTTAAAGTTTGAAAGTATTTTTATGCCAAGTTTAAGTATATTATTAATTAAAAAGGTATAAAATGAATTATTTTTAATAAAAATATTATAATAAATTTTTAAAACCAATCCCAGTCAAACTGAGGATGTAATAAAAATATAAAATAAATAATGTTTTTATTAAAAAATAAGTATTTCCGTATTCCCCCAAAAAGCAACTTTTCTAGGCCATTCCCAAAAATTCTCTGTAATATTATTCTGATTTGATGACATAAAAATGTTATATTTTTTTATAAAATTTTTTTTCTAAGAATTCAATGATGTAATTATAATATCCCCACTCAAAATGAGATAAATAACATTTTTTATGAAAACATATTTTCGAGGCATAAAATGACATCACGCAAAATTGAGTGATTATTTCCTATGAAGTAATCAATAAATTCGTATTTAGTAGGCACATTTTACATATATTTCATAATTTCATTACTCATATTTATATCCTCTAATTCAATGGATAGGGTGTATTTATCACATTTAGATGATAAATTTTTTATATTATACCTCAATTCCCATAAAGCATTATTTTGGGTGTCAAATTATATATTGAGAATAATATTTCTGTAAAATAAATTTTTAGGATGTTACAAAAACATTATTCATGGATGGTCATGATCACAAGACCCTAAAATTCTAGTGAAAGAGACACAAAAGTTTTCAAACTAAAAACCCATGAAAGTATGGTGTTGGAAAAAGTGATTTCTATTATTGATAAGATTCAATGTTTAAGTTCATAGAATTTTTTAAACAAAAATACGGTTTTAAATCTTGAATGGATAAAAATTTTACCATTTAAAAAGATATTTTATGTCTTGATCCACTGGTCGAGGAAAATTTTAGAGAAATAATTTAACACATCCCTTTATCTTGATAATGTGTTTAATACATGACGATGAAACTTTTAGAGTACCAGAAACCTCCTTAAATATCTCTTTATCCATCACCAACTTAATTTCCCATGTGTTTTAAATCATTACAATCCTTTCATGTAAGTATATAATTATTTTATCTAGATTCAATGGAAACCCCTCTTTGGCTATGCTTATATGCCCTAATCTGGCTCCAACCTATGAGCTCTCAGTATATCTTTCCAACTAGAGGTGTTTTAACCTCAAGAAATAGTTTCCTATAATATTTTTATTCCCTAAATTTATCATAATAGAAACAATTATTTGAATATGGTTAGTGGTCATCCTTTTTATACCTATCCCGTATCATTATCCTTGATTTAAACTACTGGATACATGATTTAGAAAACACAAAATATAACTATTCAAGTGGATTCTACATCCTTGATGTCACGCAACCATATAACTTATAACATGACTCTAACCCACACAATTAATTAGTCCAAAATGCATGAAATTAAACTACCCATGGAAAGAGACATAATACTCATCAAACTAAAAACCCTAAAATAGAGGTATAGGAAAAAGTCAATCCTCTACTATCTTGAAATTAACCATGCATGATCTTGAAACAATTGAGTGTTTGAAATGAAAAATGCATATATCTTGTTAGTGAAATTACCCATAAATGACAGCCAAAGAAAAAATCTAATCCCCTTCCCACTAAGCCTTCCTCAAATGAAGATTATACAAAATTGAGAGAAAAAAAGAAACATTGATTGTTGGGCCCACCACATGGTCCCAAAAATAGTCAATATATGGTTCCTAGACCCCCAACCTCAGAAAATGTTAGAGCATTCACTTTCCATAACATTATAACCAAAATCACCATTTCATACCAAACCAACCATGGTGATGTTTATACCAATTTCCATCCATTATCCTTTATTAGGAATAATTAATTATTTTTCTAAATGGCCCAGTTCTAGTGCGTTAGTGGTGGTGTCTATACTGACATCCATCTATGAGCCCCACCCTAGAGGAATTCATTATTGTTATCATATTTGAAATTTTATTTTGGCCATATTAAAGGTCTAGGAATCTTAATTTGTCTTAGTAATTGAAAAGATATTTGTTCATCAAGATTTTATTAATAAGAAAATGATTAACAAAAACACATGAAATGAAAGCAATGTTACTCATTGATAGTTCAAAAGGAGGGAGGAACCTCAATTTACTAGTGTCCCTCTATTGTTTCCCCAAATAAGGAAAGCCAAATGTTACGGTACTATGATGAAATAGGATTGGAATATTCCTTAATCTCATCCATTTTCACTTCTGATTGGTTACCGATTTCTACAAATGATTTACCATTATTGTTTTCTCCTCAACGAAAGATAGTAGAAATGCTTCTATCATAACAACATCGATCGAAGACTTATCATATTCCTTGAAAATAATTGCTTCTTCCTAATTTTTTTTATAGAAAGTTATTTTCTAATATAGGTGATATAATTCTTATTGAATCCTATTTAATTCATATATTACCTTAGAAACTATGCCCTAATTGATTACGTCCAACACCGCATGTAGGGAGGATTCACTTTAATGAGGTTTATAAGATACTAAGGCCTCTACCGATGTCATCTCTATTTCATGTTCCCTTCTCCACTCTTGGATAGTGAGCACATCTTTCACCCTATTTTAGATTGGATGATAATATTAAATTGCATATACCAGAGTTGCGACCATATACTATAGGTAACCCAATGAGATACTAAGATCATAAAATATGATCTTAGTGGTTTTTTTCCAAATGTATTTCCAAAAATTTCACCTAAATTGTTGTTTAAATACTACATGTTTGATGCCTCGATCCAAGCCTAGTTCATGAATAGGGATGTATTCACGAACCATATTTCTAAAAGAGAATTTTTCATTCGAAATTAAAAAAAAAAGTTGTTCCAAATCACCATGATCATCAACTATTCTCATTGTATGATATCCTAATGTAGATGGGAACAAGGTGACAGAATTCTTCGGTGGAGATATTAAGATCAAATATATATTGTTTGTAAATTATTAGGAATAAACAATATAATGGGGCCATTGAGTAATTGATATACACCGAAATCGGTTGTTTCCATAAGTTCTCTTGATGTAATATCCTAAACATGAGGAATGATCTCAATATTTTCTTATGGAACATCATAATCATCACTATGGAAAGATAAAAATATACACAGAGGTTATATTATTTATTATTATCCTAATCAAGAGGTCAATCCTAATAATATCACTTACCCCTTTTCAATGATACACCTTATCTGGAAAAATTAGTTGAAGAGTAATGGGTCGTGTCTAGGGTCTGTAAGAGTAAACCAACACATTTTGGGATGAGGATAATGATAGATGTCATGTAAAAATTAGGGATTTGTTCCAAAATGGTTTATACCAAGGTTTTTTTTTTAATTTTTAATAAATTATCTAAAATAAAGGATTCATTGAGTGGTAGGGGATTTGGATCCCCCACATCACAAGGTCTCAAGTCCACGTGTCCAGTTGTTGTGGTCCTTGCATCATTTCCCACATACCTCATATATATAACTATAATACTTGGTATTTTGAGGTGATGAACTACATTGTATTGTTCTTAATTCCCCACGATTATTGTATCCTCTGAGGACCTGACAAGAAGTATATTGTAACGCCCCGACCCCAGCTACCCAGAGTCAGTGCATTACTTCGTAACATTGGCATGATCACAAAAGATCAAGTCTCGAAAGACCGATTAGTTTAGTAGCCTTGGAAACACTAGATACATTCGTAAACATTACATTACATCATAAAGTGAAAAACTAAAATAACAAAGTCTCCATAGTCCACTCTCATATCCTCTTCTGACAATCCCTGCAGGTCATTCATAAAATACTTCTTCACATCCTGGAAAATATTAAAACATTGAAAGGGGTGAGCTCAGATGCTCAGTAAGGATAACAATATAGCGGAAGCATTCATAAATAAACATTAACATTTAAGGCGATGTATAACTAAAACAAAAGCCTTTTAAACTTGAACTTCAAAATAATATGGAAAAATTAAAATGAGATAATGCCATTCACTTCTTCACATGGATATCCTACTGGTCGAATAATCACATGCAATATCAATAACCACTTTCATAATGATGGAATGCATAATGCCAGACCTTCTGAAACATTTTTTCAAGGCCTCGGCCAGGACGTCTAAAATGATTAAGGCCTCGGCCAAAATCAAAAATCAAATGGGGAAAGGGCCTCGGCCAATTCCACGTCTAGTTTTCTCATGAGACCTACCGATGCATCGAGGAGCTATAGCAGGCTCCACCCATCACTTATTAAGTCCAATTCATTCCTCATATGAATAGGTTTAAACATATTATAAACCATAACATAATCATATCACATAAAACATGCATAAAGGAAACATAAAATTTCCACATTTCAATCACAAGATATCAATAAAACACATTGATATAATAAAAACTCTTTAAAAACCATTTTCAATGCCAAAATAATAGAAAGTTAAAACTTTGTATTTATTTTTCATTAAAAAAAATGATGGCTTGTAGAGGAAGCCGAAACTCAAATAATGGTCACGGCGGCAGAGAAGTCGTTGTCGCCTCATATGTACGGAAAGAAAAAAATTCCCTTTTTTCGTTTACTAAAATGCTTCATATAAAAAGATTCCTTTTGAATAAATGTAAAAGTCAAAGGGGTTTATACACCGTATAAAAGAAAGTTGTGTATAAAACCAAATATGCCTCAATGAAAGGATATTGAGACGAAGTCCTTACAAAGATCATTTTTAAAATAAAATAGATCTATTATGTGTATTCACTATAGGTACACATAAATAAAGTAAAAATACAAAATAATACATAATAATATCATGACATAATTTGAAAGTAGGAGATTAACACAAAGAATGGAAATCGGGTTAAGAAGTTCCCTTACCTCGTGTCTGACTTGACTCAACCATTATTTAACCTCCTGAATAATAAACTAGAGTTAATATATACCTTATTAAGAACCATTTTTAATTTCATTATCCTTTTTATATCACTTATTACAATGTTATGAACGTTATGCAATTATTTAAGTTAATAACGGTCGTTTTGTCGATCTTTGGTACTTGAGTCAACAATAAACTTCTTATAATTACAAGTTGTTTATGTGGTAGAATATCCATTATCTACAGAATTAAATTCATGATTTAGATGTCATATATATCTTATATATCCAGTATATACATTCATTTATAATATTACGTAACATTTAGAGGTAAGAAATGAAATGCACCGTTCATGGAGACGGTAAGCCGTACGTACGCATGAACGCTACTTTCATTTTAATTTAATATTTAATGGAACTAAATCATAATGATATAAATGTATAATATAATTCCAGTATAATATAGTGTATAATACCATTTACTCCATCCTTTATACATCCCACATATGGCATTAACGATTCAAATCACTTTGAGTGGGCGGTAGTTCGCACTTCCTAAAATGAAATTATCGCGTTTTACCCATAATGGAAATCATAAAGTATGACATTAATGAGAAATACAGAAGCATAAGTAAAACATAAACACATTATATATCATATATAAATATAGTGACATCTTAATGGCCACCTTTTAAGGTGTTATATGAGTGTTGAGCAATCATCGTTTCGTGAGGCAGAAATTCGCCATCCACAGAAACCGTATGTTCTTTAACCATTAGATGTAGGTGTGTGTAAGTGTAGATCTAATACTTCTTATAAAAACATCCTAGTATATTGAGGATACTGGTTTTGTTAAAAAAAGAAATGAATAAAAAGAGTTTAGGGGGTTGAAGAAGAAAAATAATACAAAACAACATTAGAGAAGACATTACCTCAAAATCGGGTAACTCTTTTTGATTTGATCCAAAGGCTTCCTTGGGAAGAGTTATTCCCAATGTGAGGCTTCTAGGAGTAAGAGGGAGAAGTTGGGAGAGTATTGGGGCAGAGTTTGGCCGAGCCAAATGGCTTGAAAGTGTGAATAAGGTGGGAGAGGTGGGGGCCTTTTATAAGTGGGGAGGAGGGGCTCTTTTGGAAAGATTGGAATGTTACATTATTATACAATGGTTTTCGGATTCTAAAGGTCCCACACTTATATAATTCGTGGCTAAGGTGATAAGGGTTCGAAATCTCCTCATCCAATAGGCTTTGGACAAGTGTAAGCCTTAGATTTTACATCATATTCTCATTTTATTTAAATCGTTAAATAATGAGGTCATCGCTGCATCATAATGATGTCAAAAATAATTTAATTTATTTAATGTCTAAAAATTATAAAAAAAATACTATGATGTAGTAAATCTTTTTATATTTCTAATGAATATTTATAGTCAAAATTTGGACTTGTGTAACCCCACTTAAAAACTGTTTTAGTAAAACAACTCATGTTTGTGTCAATTTAATTTTAACATTAAATAAATATATATTAATGTCATTTTCCAACTAAAGTGGATCCATGGGGTCCCCAAGTTGACCCATGGGTTGTCTTGGTCGTCCATGACTCATCCAATAGGAGTATGACAAGTGTCATGCTCATCTCATATTATTAAAACATTATTTGTACCTTAAACTACACTAATTACCTCTAATCGCGATTAAGAACTTAAAAGTTACTATTCACCAAAAAATTATTTTAATCTCATTGAACCACATTTTACTTCTTAATGACAACCATGTATGTCAGATTTTTGAAAATCAAATCACAGAAGTGGTAATATTTCATTTAAACGAAAAATCAGTTATTTAACTACCACTTAGTGGTTTCACTATTCATCAAAAATTGAAGTTTTTCAGAACAATGCCAAAATTTCACCCTAAGCTATAATTGATATTCCGAATTCAAAAATGATGTCTATTTTACAAAATTCCAAACATATAAGTTTCATTAATTAATTTTATAGTTAATTCCCGCTGTTACAAAAAATAGCGTGTTTCTAAGAAACAATTTATATCAAAAGATTGGCAATTGTTTATGTCCAATTTCAATGTTAATATAATTCTAATGACCACCATTGGATAAAATGGTAAAAATATATTCTAATTATATTTTAAAACCACTAAATAGTATAACTTATCACTATAAATTATTTTGATTAAAAAAAGTTGTTTTTTAGTATTTTTCACTATTCATAAAAAATTAGAAGTTCTTAGAAAAATACCAAAAATTCAACATAGGCTAATTTAGATATTCCAAATCCAAAAATGAAGTCCATTTTGAAATATAAAATTTCTATAATTTCAAAAAGTGGTTATTACTATTCATAACGGCTACTTTGATTAGTCGCGGTGTTTTAGAACTCGAAGTTGCGTACAATGCAAGCTATTGCATTTTTGAATGAGAAGCGTATCGTGGAAGCTCGGGGTGTTACATTCTCCCCTCCTTCAATAAATTGCGTCCTCGCAATTTGAAATTTTACTTTGAAAATAAAAGGTTCAAAAGAGAAATTACCTTTGAGGAAAACCCACATCGGAAATAAGATTAATAAAATTTAGCCTTAATAAGAGGGAAATGGAAATAAGAAAGTCACCACCAAATTATGATCTCGATAAGGAGAACATTGGTGGAAATTAGAGACATATAATTGGAGGAAAAACGTAAATATTTGTAGGGATTGATTGAGGTCATCAATCACAATCAACTGTCAAATTGAGGGCCTCAAAGCCTTCAATCTATGTTGATTTAAAATATCCTCAGTTCAACAAGACATAAGGTATTAGGATAACAAATTTTGTGTTTTAATATCCCTTTACTAAATTTTAAGAATTAATTAATTCATTGAATAAGAGATAGGTATATATATATTTATAACTGACAATTAGAGTTTCAACCATCAACTCATCTTTCACTCAAAAAGATAATAGAACTCAAAAATATTATACTTATCCTAATTGTATAAGGTTACAAATATTAAAACATACCATTTAGATTAGTAAAATTATTTTGTAATAACCAGGGACTTCCTGTAGGCTAGTGGTAGGAAATAAAGGCCTATCGCACTATGGTTGTGGGTTCGATTCCTGCAGCTTTGTCCGACGCGACGGGTTATGCCCCACCCTGCAGGTTGTCCTTTTCCTAAAACTATAGTATTATAATATTCCAAAAATAATCTTCATAAATTTTTTAACCTTAAACAATACTATCCAAAGATCAACTTAATCCACTCCAACCTTTATAGTTATCCAAAATACCTCTATCCAGACTTTCTCTAAAAGGTCTTTTAATTCCAAAATCAATTTATCAGATTCCCCATACAAAGTAAAGTTTCTCTTATTGTCACATACTAAAAATATGATTACCTTCATCATATTAAAACCTTACTGAAACAACAAGTACTGCAGTACAATCCTTATATATATATCAAATTATTCTAATAACCAGAATATAATCCATGAGTCCAAAAGCACCAATACATTAATTATTCTGCTTCAACTGTAGTAACAGCATAAGATTGTCCTTGATCCCTTGGCCTTTTCTGAGGTAAGTTTCCCTGACGCTTAGGACATTCATTTTCATAATGACCCATTTCTCTACAATTATAGCATTCAACATTGATAGCCTCTTTTTTTCCCTTGCAATCACGCGCCTGGTGACCTTTTTCTCCACATTTATAACAATCTCCCATTCCTTTTAGACAAGTACCAGGGTGATTCTTCCCACAATTATCACATAATGGAAAATCCTTCTTTCCCTTTTTCCCTTTATCTGTCTCTTATTCCACCGTTCTTTTCTTCTCTTGCTTTAGTTTGTTGTCATAAGACTTAGAGAATTCTTTATCTGTCTTGATAGCACATGAGACAATATCTTCGTATGTTGAGAACGATTGTGATACTAAAACTCGACGGAGAAATGGTTTTAACCCATCAAAGAAACGATCAATCTTACCTCTTGGGTTACGTATATAATCTGCAGCATACCTCGCTAACCTTGTAATGTTGGCCTCATACTTTGCGACATTCTCATCCTCCTTTTGTTTCAGACTCAGAAATTGCCTTTCCATATCTGCTCGATGGTCATGAGGAAAGTATTTTTCTAAGAAAAGCTCTTTGAACTCCCTCCATTCCATATTCGATACGTCACCATCTTCCTTTGTGTTTTGAATCAGCGACCACCACTGATCGGCATCTCCAGTGAGGCGGTAAACTGCCATGACAACCTTCTCCCTTTCACTACTCCCCAAGGCATGGAATATTTTCTCTAAGGAATTTATCCATTGCTCAGCTACTATAGGATTTGTACTCCCATTAAATGTTGGTGGTTGTTGCCTCATGAAGCGGTCTAACATTTATCCTCCACGTTGCGGATCAGGGTGCTCCATACGAGTAAGGTTATTATTCATAACCTGAGTGAGTTGTCCCAGTATGGTAATAAGTTGATCAGCACCAGTTGTATCTCCAGATCCACAATAATTATCTTGAGCAGGAGGGCAATCCCTACACGGAGTTCGTGCATTGATACGGTTTCCATTCCTTCCACTAGGCGCCATTTCTAAACAATGGCATAAACTAGATTAGTTTATGAATCAAAATATATAATTCCATACTTGTAAAATACTTAACATAAATTGAACTATTTATGGATATAATCCATAATCATAAAAAGAAATGTTTCCTTTGAGGAAGTATATACTCATAAACCCTTCATAATGATTTGTAAAGAAAATGAGAGTTATCCAAAGCATATCCCCCGGGAGTGTCGTAACCAAGAGTGAAGCAAGGCCCGTTGTCGTGCACCAGTTCTCGTTCAAGTCTAGCTCAAAGCGGTGTTTTCGGGTTTTACCCCTAGGAACATCTGTGCCAGAGCCGCCTCTACCTGCTCGTATCGAGACAGGGATGTATTGCTCGGAAAACTCACAAAATCTCTACAATACCAAAATTCTAGGAAGTTCTTATATATTAATCCTCAAAGTTCATCTTAGGTCTACGTGCTCTAATCAGAGTTTATCTAAATCTAGCTTCCAAGGTTTGTACTAAACTTCCTCTGATACCAACTGTAACGCCCCGACCCCAGCTACCTAGAGTCGGTGCATTACTTCGTAACATTGGCATGATCACAAAAGATCAAGTCTCGAAAGACCGATTAGTTTAGTAGCCTTGGAAACACTGGATACATTCGTAAACATTACATTACATCATAAAGGGAAAAACTACAATAACAAAGTCTCCATAGTCCACTCTCATATCCTCTTCTAACAATCCCTGCAGGTCATTCATAAAATACTTCTTCACATCCTGGAAAATATTAAAACATTGAAAGGGGTGAGCTCAGATGCTCAGTAAGGATAACAATATAGTGGAAGCTTTCATAAATAAACATTAACATTTAAGGCGATGTATAACTAAAACAAAAGCCTTTTAAACTTGAACTTCAAAAAAATATGGAAAAAGTAAAATGAGATAATGCCATTCACTTCTTCACATGGATATCCTACTGGTCGAATAATCACATGCAATATCAATAACCACTTTCATAATGATGGAATGCATAATGCAAGACCTTCTGAAACATTTTGTCAAGGCCTCGGCCAAGACGTCTAAAATGATTAAGGCCTCAGCCAAAATCACAAATCAAATGGGGAAAGGGCCTCGGCCAATTCCACATCTAGTTGTCTCATGAGACCTACCGATGCATCGAGGAGCTATAGCAGGCTCCACCCGTCACTTATTAAGTCCAATGCATTCCTCATATGAATAGGTTTAAACAAATTATAAACCATAACATAATCATATCACATAAAACATGCATAAAGGAAACATAAAATTTCCACATTTCAATCAAAAGATATCAATACAACACATTGATATAATAAAAAATCTTTAAAAACCATTTTCAATACCAAAATAAAAGAAAGTTAAAACTTTGTATTTATTTTTCATTAAAAAAATGATGGCTTGTAGAGGAAGCCGAAACTCAAATAATGGTCACGGCGGCGGAGAAGTCGTTGTCGCCGCATATGTACGGAAAGAAAAAAATTCCCTTTTTTCGTTTACTAAAATGCTTCGTATAAAAAGATTCCTTTTGAATAAATGTAAAAGTCAAAGGGGTTTATACACCGTATAAAAGAAAGTTGTGTATAAAACCAAATATGCCTCAATGAAAGGAGATTGAGACGAAGTCCTTACAAAGATCATTTTTAAAATAAAATAGATCTATTATGTGTATTCACTATAGGTGTAACACCCCAGGTAAATAAGGAATATGACATTTTCATATTTATCCATATTTTTTAATAAAATATTCATATGAATTTAAAGGGGACGCTATGCTCGATGGCGTACCCAACACGCAACAACGAGTTTTTTGGGAATCTTACGTTGCACTCTAATAATAAAATAATATTATTTTAAATGGTAGTTAATATGTAGCCGTTGTATTGGCGGGAATGGATAGAAATAACTAAAATATGATTATATATGTTCTTAAATATTTTTACATTTATACAATAAAAGATAAAGGCTTAAAATACGGAAAGAATTCAATTTTTGGCGTATATGCCCTAGTTTTCACTAAAGGTTCACTTATCACCTTTTGATGGCGAACCGTCATTAAATATAGTTTTGATCACTCTTATACATTCTTTTGGACCAAATAAAACTCTTATTAAGAATCGGGACATCAAATTTTACTTTGTGTAATTTTTTGGTATTTTTCCGATAAAGTTCATTTTTTAATGAATAGTGTAGAATGTTGTGTTTTAATTCAAAAACTCTTTTTAATATAATTTATTTATATGATTAGATAATATTTTTAATTTGTTTTAAAGTGAAATTAGAAAATATTTTTACCATTAAATCCAATAGTGGTCATTGGAATTAATTTCACTTTGAAATCAGACTTAAACTAGTGTCAATCTTTTGATACTTATTGTTTTATAAAAAACCCGCTATTTGCTCTGACAGCGTGAATTAATTATTAAATTAATTAATGTGACTAATATGTTTTGAATTTTGTAAAATAGACTTCATTTTTGAATTTGGAATATCAAATATAGCTTAGGGTGATGTTTTGGTATTTTTCTGAAAAACTCCAATTTTTGATGAATAGTGAAACCACTAAGTGGTAATCAAGCAAACTGATTTTTCAGTTAAATGAAAGTTTACCACTAATGTGTATTGAATTTTAAAAATCCGACATACATGGTTGTCATTAATAAGTAAAATGTGGTTTAATGGGATAAAAATAATTTTTTGGTGAATAGTAACTTATTATGTTTTTAATCGCGATTAGTGGTAATTAGTGTAGTTTAAGGTAAAAATGATATTATAAGAATGTGAAAACATCATGACACTTGTCCTACACCTATTGGGTGAGTCATGGCCGACCAAGAAAAGCCATGGGCCAACTTGGGGACCCCATGGAGCCACTTTAGTTGGAAAATGACATTAATATATTTTTATTTAATGTTAAAGTGAAAATGACACAAACATAATATGTTTTACGAAAACAATTTTTAAGTGGGGTTATACAAGTCCAAATTTTGATTATAAATAGTCATTGGAAAGCTAAAACGATTTACTATATCATAATATTTTGTTTATAATTTTTGGACCTTAAATAAATTAAATTATATATGACATAATAATGATGTAGCGATGACATCATTATTTGACGATTTAATTAAAATGGAAAGATAATGAACAATCTACAACCTACACATGTCCAAAACCAATTGGATGAGTGGATTTCGAAGACTTATCACCTTATCCACGAATTATATCAATGTGGGACCTTTTAAAACCTAAACACATTTTCAAATAAAGTAATATTTCCTTACTTTCCAAAAGTGCCCCTCCTCTCCTCTTATAAAAGGCCCCCACCTCTACCTCAATTCACACACTCCTCAAGCCTTTGGCTCGGCCAAACCCTGCCCATTTACTCTCTCCACATCCCTCTCCTCATCCTAGAGGATTCCCTTTGGGCATAATCCTTTCAAAGGAAGCCTTTAGGCTCAAATCAAAAGGAGTTACACTTTTAAAGGTAATTCATTCTCTCTTGTTCATTTGTTTTATTTTGCTTCTCCAACCCTATAAACTCTTTTTATTTACTTATTTTGTAACAACACCAGTATCTTCAATATACTATGATGTTTTTATAAGATTTATTAGAGCTACACTCTCACACAACTACATCAAATGGTTAAAGAACATACGGTTTCCGTGGATGGCGAAATTCTGCCTCCCGAAACGATGATTGTTCAATACTCATTTAACACCTTCAAAGGTGGCCATTATGATGTCACTATTTTTATATATGATATATAATATGTTTATCTTTTCTTTAAGCTTCTGTATTTTTCATTTTGGTCATACCTTTATGGGTTCCATTATGGGTAAACACGATATCTTCATTTAAGGAAGTGCGGACTACCGCCCCCTCAAAGTGATGTGATTCGTTAATGCCATATGTGGGACGTGTAAAGGATGGATTTAAAGTTATTATATATGATGTTATACTGGAATTCTAATATACCTCTATATCATTATTATTTCTTTCCATTAAAGTATGAGATAGAAATGAAAGTAGCGTTCATGCGTACGTATGGCTTACCGTCTCCATGAACGGTGCATTTCATTTCTTATCCCCAAATGTAATGTACTATTATAAGTACATATATATAATGGATATATATGATGTATGATACATCTAAATGATTAATATAATTCTTGAATTAAAATATACATACCTCTCATATAGTTTTAATTCCATTAATACGACATAGAAATGAAAGTAGCGTTCATGCGTACGTACGGCTTACCGTCTCCATGAACGGTGCATTTCATTTCTTTCCTCTAAATGATTATGTGATTTTATAAATACATGTATATGCTGGATATATATGATATATATGATATCCAAATCAGGAATGTCATTTTTGGATATGATGAACCTTTGACCACACGAACAACATGTAATTGTAAGAAGTCCACTTTCAACTTAAGAACCAAATATCGACAAAACAAACATGATTAACATAAATGATTAAATAATGTTTATAACATGGTAATAAGTGATATAAAAGGAATAATGAACTTTAAAAAGGTTCTTAAGGAAGTATAAATTAACTCAAGTTTATTATTCAGGAGATTAAAGAACGATCGAGTCAAGTCGGACCCGAGGTAAGGGATCCTACTCCTCTCTTTCTTTTTAAGTACACACTTTTATGTAATTCCTTTTAAAGCCCATATTTCTTGTTATTGGGATGATCATTTATATTACACTTACTGTAATTTTTATTTTCATGTGATGAGAGACCCTATTCTCTCTCATCAATCCATTTTGTAAGTTTTGAGTGGCGCCGTTAGGCTGCCAAACTTTCGTAAGAGATCTAACCTCTCTCTTTCTTTTTACGTACTCTCCTTTATGTCACTTCTTTTAAGATCCTCTTTGTAATGTTGGGGGATGTTATTTTATATTCCTCTTTCTGTAAATTATATTGTAATGTGATGAGATACCCTATTTGATCTCATCAATCCATATTCGGAAGTTTTATGTGGCGCCGTTAGGCTGCCGAGTTTTCGTGAGGGATTTTTCATCTCACTTTTATTCCCGTGAGATTTATGCTACATTTGCCACAAATTCCATTGAGTGGTGTATGTACTGCCCATTACTATACTCTTTGTGTAATATACTTTCGTTTATGAGTATTTACATCAATGACCTATTGTCTTTCTTTCATGGGGTGTATGTTTCGAAAGATACCCAAGTCGGTAAGGGAACCTTTCACCCTCCTCTTTTTTTTAAAAGACTTCTTTTGATTGGTCTTTTAATTTACATATTGTTATGTTGGGATATGTTCTCATATATCCTTATTGATGTAAACTTTATGTCCAAGTGATGAGATACTCTTTTTATCTCTCATCAACTCATTTTGGTGTGATGCCGTTAGGCTGTCAAGGGAACTTTTTAACCCAATTTCGATTTCTTTGGGTTCAACATGTAGTCATTGAATATGTCATCCATTGAATATGTGTGAATGACCTTTTATTGTTGTACACTTAATATCCACTTATATTGGGTGTATTTATATTTGTCACACATATTTCTGAGATTGATTTGTCCTTAATTTAAGGATACCTTCTTTATAAGGGATTTCATCACATTTGACTTTTCTATTGAGGGTTCATTGTTGTTATGAACCAATTCACTTTTATATGGTGTATATACTGTCCTTTGGAGTATTATATCATGAATCCATTTATTCTCATGATATTATAAAGTTCTGACTAAATGTTATTCCTCAATTATTGTATTCAAGTGTCTCTAATTTTGGTAAAACCCCTTTAACCAAAATATCGTTTTAAATGTTTTAATTATTTGTTCTTATTAATATCCATGTTTTCAAAATGGTTTTAAGGATTTATTTATATGGATATTAATGGTTTAAAATTTTAAGCTTCAAGGTGGTATGGGACACTTTGATTCAATAATATCTTTATTAAATGTTTTAAATGGTTTTGGAAATGGTTTCTTTTTGAATGGATTCAATATTTCAATATACTAAAATGTTATATTGTGATTGAAATGTGAAAATGTTATGTTTCCTTTATGCATGTTTTATGTGACACATTTATGTTATGGTTCTTGGGCATTGTTATGAAAACGGGTGGTTCCGTGATAAACTAAGGGCGGGTGAGCCCGATATAGCTCTCCAATGCATTGGGTAACACAAAGGAGTGAAACGTTAAGGTTTCTCCGAAGAGATTTAGGGAATATACTATGATGGGTATTCCAAACGTAACCAAGAGGGTTACTCCCTACGTAAGAATGTTATTAATGCCTCAAGTTACATTTATGTCTTATGTTTTCTATGATTTATTCATGGTTTGATGAGGTATGTTAAAGTGCCTATGTTTTATGGGTAAAGTATTATTTCACTCTCATATATATATGAACTCATGTTTCCTTTCCATATTTTTTTATAACCCTTACTGAGCTTTTTATGCTCATCCCAAGTTTTTGAAATGTTTTTCACAGGTCAAGGGAAAGGTATATGATGTGACGATAGTGTCAAGGATGTGTCAAGAAAGAATCCATGTTTTATTTTAAATAGGTTTCCATTGATGGGAAGAATGAATATTGTCTTTTATGTAACCACTTTGTTTAAATGTGGAATATAATGCAAGTTTCATGATCTAATTCTCTAAAACTCTAAACCTGAAAAGATCCTCATTGTGTAATCTTGTAATAACTCAAGATTAAGTAAGGTTTAAGGCCGGGGCCTTATAATAGGTACACATAAAGAAAGTAAAAATACAAAATAATACATAATAATATCATGACATAATTTGAAAGTAGGAGATTAACCCAAAGAATGGAAATCGGGTTAAGAAGTTCCCTTACCTCGTGTCTGACTTAACTCAACCGTTCATTAACCTCCTGAATAATAAACTAGAGTTAATATATACCTTATTAAGAACCATTTTTAATTTCATTATCCTTTTTATATCACTTATTACAATGTTATGAACATTATGTAATTATTTAAGTTAATAACGGTCGTTTTGTCGATCTTTGGTACTTGAGTCAACAATAAACTTCTTATAATTACAAGTTGTTTATGTGGTAGAATACCCATTATCTCCAGAATTATATTCATGATTTATATGTCATATAAATCTTATATATCCAGTATATACATTCATTTATAATATTACATAACATTTAGAGGTAAGAAATGAAATGCACCGTTCATGGAGACGGTAAGCCATACGTACACATGAACGCTACTTTCATTTCAATTTCATATTTAATGGAACTAAATCATAATGATATAAATGTATAATATAGTTCCAGTATAATATAGTGTATAATACCATTTACTCCATCCTTTATACATCCCACATATGGCATTAACGATTCAAATCACTTTGAGGGGGCGGTAGTCCGCATTTCCTAAAATGAAATTATCGCGTATTACCCATAATGGAAGTCATAAAGTATGACATAAATGAGAAATACAGAAGAATAAGTAA
The DNA here is from genome assembly GCA_963277665.1 of Viscum album. Lineage (NCBI taxonomy): Eukaryota > Viridiplantae > Streptophyta > Magnoliopsida > Santalales > Viscaceae > Viscum > Viscum album. The sequence continues at coordinate 264,855,566 of OY728167.1, read as the reverse complement.
AAAATAAACACATTATATATCATATATAAATATAGTTACATATTAATGGCCACCTTTGAAGGTGTTATATGAGTGTTGAACAATCATCGTTTCGTGAGGCATAAATTCGCCATCCACAGAAACTGTATGTTCTTTAACCATTAGATGTAGGTGTGTGTAAGTGTAGCTCAAATACTTCTTATAAAAACATCCTAGTATATTGAGGATACTTTTGTTGTTACAAAAGAAATGAATAAAAAGAGTTTAGGGGGTTGAAGAAGAAAAATAAAACAAAACAACATTAGAGAAGACATTACCTCAAAATCGGGTAACTCTTTTTGATTGGAGCCAAAGGCTTCCTTGGGAAGAGTTCTGCCCAAAGTGAGGCTTCTAAAAGTAATAGGGGGAAGTTGGGAGAGTATTTTGGCAGAGGTTGGCCGAGTCAAATGGCTTGAAAGTGTTAATAAGGTGGGAGAGGTGGGGGCCTTTTATAAGTGGGGAGGAGGGGCTCTTTTGGAATGATTGAAATGTTACATTATTATACAATGATTTTCGGATTCTAAAGGTCCCACACTTATATAATTCGTGGCTAAGGTGATAAGGGTTCTAAATCTCCTCATCCAATAGGATTTGGACAAGTTTAAGCCTTATATGTTACATCATATTCTCATTTTATTTAAATCGTTAAATAATGAGGTCATCGCTGCATCATAATGATGTCATAAATAATTTAATTTATTTAATGTCTAAAAATTATAAAAAAAATACTATGATGTAGTAAATCTTTTTAGATTTCTAATGAATATTTATAGTCAAAATTTGGACTTGTGTAACCCCACTTAAAAACTGTTTTAGTAAAACAACGCATGTTTGTGTCAATTTAATTTTAACATTAAATAAATATATATTAATGTCATTTTCCAACTAAAGTGGCTCCATGGGGTCCCCAAGTTGACCCATGGGTTTTCTTGGTCGGCCATGACTCATACAATAGGAGTAGGACAAGTGTCATGCTCATCTCATATTATTAAAACATTATTTGTACCTTAAACTACACTAATTACCTCTAATCGCGATTAAGAACTTAAAAGTTACTATTCACCAAAAAATTATTTTAATCTCATTGAACCACATTTTACTTCTTAATGACAACCATGTATGTCGGATTTTTGAAAATCAAATCACAGAAGTGGTAATATTTCATTTAAACGAAAAATCAGTTATTTAACTACCACTTAGTGGTTTCACTATTCATCAAAAATTGAAGTTTTTCAGAACAATGCCAAAATTTCACCCTAAGATATAATTGATATTCCGAATTCAAAAATGATGTCTATTTTAAAAAATTCCAAACATATAAATTGCATTAATTAATTTTATAGTTAATTCCCGCTATTACAAAAAAATAGCGTGTTTCTAAGAAACAATTTATATCAAAAGATTGACAATTGTTTATGTACAATTTCAATGTTAAAATAATTATAATGACCACCATTGGATAAAATGGTAAAAATATATTATAATTATACTTTAAAACCACTAAATAGTATAACTTATCACTATAAATTATTTTGATTAAAAAAAGTTGTTTTTAAGTATTTTTCACTATTCATAAAAAATTAGAAGTTCTCAGAAAAATACCAAAAATTCAACATAGGCTAATTTCGATATTCCGAATCCAAAAATGAAGTCCATTTTGAAATATAAAATTTCTATAATTTTAAAAAGTGGTTATTACTATTCATAACGACTACATTGATTAGTCGCGGTGTTTTAGAACTCAAAGTTGCGTACAATTCAAGCTATTGCATTTTTGAATAAGAAGCGTATCGTGGAAGCTCGGGGTGTTACATATATAAACTATATGACCTTTATATATGAATACATATTCCCTTACTTAATGATTAGATCAGGATAGAGTCATGTCATTAGGGACCTCACCCACTTTATCTTTTAGCCATATTCAAGGGGAAGTCCCATAGATGGGACAAATTCCGTAGGTGAAAAGGAGAAATTGGTGTTGGAACTAGAAAAACCACTTCCGGATAAGGTAAAACCACATCCATATGTTTCATTTGACATGAGGATACTTTTTCACCAACCTCCTCAACTGTAGGTGTCCCGATCTTAACTATCATCCATCTCGTAAAATATACTAGATAAGTGAGAGGAGACGTAATCAATCTATCTAACTACAATGTATAAAAGAAATATTAGCATACAATCAGTTATGTGGATTATTATTTTAATAACAAGACTTATGTCACCAATTTTTTAAGAACTCACTCACTTTTATTTTTATTTCTAGCTACTCCTGGTTGGGTGACCATCATCCGCAGCGCCTGATATATATAGTGAACATTGCCATGAAAGGAATTAATCAAAAAATTGATATCTATAAGGTAGGCCTAAACCACATCATGTTGTTCATCAGATAAGATATCCTTACAAATATGTATGTTCCCAAATCCCACCAGTACAACTTATTTCTAGAGGATTAATTTCTGAACATCCTCAACAAGAATTTTTTCCCTCTGTTCATCCCATTGACGACATGCAATGGGAAGTACCTCCATTAATGGATTGTGAAAAAGGAGAGATACCTTGATCATTATAGCCCCACTCTATGAGGGATATATCTTTATGTCGATGAACTACTTCATGGGAATATATAATTCCAATGATCCACTTGAATGAATCCCTTTTATGTGAACCTTCCAAAAATTTATAGCCCAAATTTATTTATAATCATCCTCTAATAGTGGTGGAACTTTTATATTTGATACCAGAATGGATACCATACAATTTGTATTGGGAAAAATCCATGTATTATCATAAGCCTTTGACATGCCAATTCCAACATCGGTTGAAGGAAAATTCACCTTGATATGAGTCTCTCCCTTTAATAACACAAACCAAAATTTTCTAGAAACCATAAACTATTTGTCTGATTGGACACTATAAGTATGTACTAAGAATTTCATTTGGATTCATCTAAAATACCTCCCAAACTGATAGGTCACATACCATTCATAGACAAGTTTTTCTCCTAACCTAACTGACAATGAACCCTCACAGATGTCCACCGAATAGAAATTCTATTTAGGACCTCTCTAGCCCTTATCAGTAATATTGATGGTTGTAGATTTAAATGGAATGCATTTTTTCATGCCTATTCAATTTTATTTATCTACCAAACTTCCAGTGATCTAGTCCTAACCCCATGAACAATTTGAAAAAATTTCCCGAACTAGGAACCAAGAATTGATTGGGTGTTGATTAAATCATAAACACACTTAGGTATCCCACCGCACCCCATTATAGTTTTAAGGCACCTAAAATTCAATATGGGGACTTCCCCATATATATGTGAAGGAGTTGGTGATATAGTTTAGTTAGTATTGGTACAACAAGTCTAATTTTTATTTTTACTAGCCAATTGTTCCATCATTTAATAGTTATTCACTCTAACCCTAAAATTCTTACCGACTGGATGCAGGTAACAGCTAATAAATATCACCATAAAGGCTACCAATTAGATAAGACAATCATTTTTGGAGATTTATCCCCATACATAGTTTTTTAATCAACCTTCTTATAGTGTAAACTAGTAAGCACCATCCACCCCATGAGTTCCTCATGATATATGAGACTTAGTCTTCTTATCTAACATCTCAACTTTGGTTCTTTTGATGAATAATTTTTCTACATTCTTAAGGAGACATGCAATCTTGGAAGTGGGTCTTATTGAAGATCCCCTTCTCTAAATCTAGAATCTCCTTTGTAAGGGGAGGGTCCATTTATAATCATCCCACATGGACGAAGGAGGGAGAAATTCATCATACATGTATCCTATGATTGATTCAAACTATTCTTCTCTACATCCCATACACCAATGACTACTTCTCTATGCAGCAAGTAAAATGTATTGCTATCTATAATATACATGATAATTAGGTCATGTAGATGGATTTTGTTATAATAAGAGAGATTTTATCAAATTCATATTACCTTATACAAGGATACCCCTTTATCTCCACTAAAAACTATTTGTAAGTATGATTCACCTAGAGTAGAAATCCACGGTTAATACTGAAGGTCATATATGATCAGATATCCCAATAAGATACCCACCAAAACATCTATTTTGTTATATATTTTTTCTTTATTGGTTGATAAATATGGGTTTTAGGTTTAGATTTATTCATGTTTATGTTAATATCCATCGAGGAATCCATTATGAAATAGTTATAAGAGTGATTGGCTTTAGATATGTAATAGAAAACATGGCATATGTTTTCTTGATATGTGTGATGTGAATTTATAATCCAATCAATAGGCTATTTTACAGACTGAGGGGGTGAAATTGGTTCTTCATTCTGAAGACCGAACACATATAGAGGTAGCCAATAAGATACATAGTATTCCATAAGGTTTATCCCCATTATTATGTTAATATGGTCATCAAATCACTGGATGATATCATACTGTCCAACCTCAACACTATTGACCATTTAATTCCAATGGGACACAATATATTCATCCTCACTTATTGAAGGTATCAGGATCAAAGAGGGAACATTTATTTTTAAAGTGAAAGGTAAGAAAATCGATTGAGATAACACAAATAATATAGGTTCATTCACTCATGTGACCACTAAGGAGACACATGAACATGTGAATGATTCAGGGTCATGTGGTCACGTAATGATATTCCAGTTAGTTACTTGTTTTTTTCTTCGATACTATGCGGGTGTCACATGGTCACTTAAATTTGAAAATGAAATACAATCCCTAGTTGTGAAAAGAAAAATAATCATTAATTAATGAGAAATATAGATATGTGATTCTAGTTTCTTGAATTAGTTATATAGGTTGATCATGTGATGTAACCACACATGATACAAATGTGAAGAAATAAGACATACATTTCACATGATGCTATCACATGAGGAATTTTTGTAGTTGGAGAAAAATATTTAGAGCTCTTGGGGGTAGTTCAAAAGTGTAGTCCCCACTTGACCACCTATATATAGGATAGAAACCATATGAGACCAAAAGTCACAGGAAGGGTCATGCAATTCTGGCTTGCATTAAATTTCATATAAAAAAGTATTGTCTTTCCTTTAGGGTGTTTATTTACGAAAGGGGATTTTTTTAGCACTCATGAGATGAACACAAAAAAAAAGTGAGAAAAGAAGAGTACAAGAACATGTAATCTCAAACTCCACATGATGCCTTATTGATCATGTGACTACATTGTGTGATCTCATGAAACACACTAGATTATGTGATTCCCCTTTGAATCATGAAATGAAGGTCCAAAAGTCTATAAAGGAAGTATAAACCCATGTTCACTATGGATCATGTGATGTGATAGAGATAATACATGACTTGAAAGGTCACACGATCAAATTCATTCGAGACATGTGCTGGATTCTTCTCATGTGACAAATTATATTGGTGAGGGGGATCTATTTTCACTATTGGGCATGTGACACACCATATAAATGTGCTTAGACAAGTAATGTGGTGATAAAAGATCATACATACGCTCTCAACCATCTTTTAACCCCACAAATGTTTTTATTTAGGTACAGAGTTTCATAAATATCAAATACCATTGCCTACATAACCACCAAAATAATTCCATTGAAAAAAGGCAAGACATAGGGATACACCTAGAGGGGAACATAGATAGAGAATCTAAGATTTGAAGGATCATACTTGGAGAATAAACTAGTATTTATTTATTTGGATGGTGAATAATATTGAATAATTTATTTTAATCACATGATGAGTGGTATGAGAGTTAACATCATTTTGGCTTGTGAGAATTTTGACTACATAACACCTATTTATTCAATTGATCAATTGACTATGCCTCAATCACATGAAAAAAATTCACCATTCAGACAATTAATCAACTAATATCATTGAGTTCATGTGATTTTAGTACCCCACCGTGTTATAACAATTTTCTTATGCAATTACATGACTGTAGGCCTTTCATGTGATCACATAACTCCCATTCCTCCCAACATCCAACAAAACCCTTGAACCTGTAGAGACCCGAAGCTTGACGTACATGGAAATTAAATTACTTTTTCAGAATACTTAGTACATAACAAAAATAGACACACAAGGACCATAATAGTTTAGTGTTATTGGAAACTCGGAATATAATCCTCTAATTGTGGTGAAAGATCTTTAACATCTCCCATAAAGATCTTCCCCTTTTTTTCTTACCTAAAAACTTTATTTATATCCTGGGGAAAAGAAAACATATAAGGGGTGAGATCAAATGCCCAGTTAGGGTAAACATAGAGAACATAAAACAATCCATAAACATTTGAATGCAAAAACATGAACATAAAATCTAAACATCAAAATCATGAGCAAAGAAATGAATCATGGAAGTACCTAAGGCATATATCATAAGGGAACATCAATCATGATAAAATAGCATGTGAATAAAACATGTAATTGTGGAAACCATTAATCACATGTTATTATTTCTATAGTAGCCAAGGAATTTCCGCCAAGGCCATCTTAGTGGACAAAGTCCATTTTTGAATCGAGTTCACTCCTCGTTTCAGTCCTATAACACTGAACCGGATTAACTTACCATTCCAGCCATGTCTATCTCATGAGATATAAATATTTAACCAATTAATTGGAGGGAGATATTGGTCCCACCCATCTCATAATGAAATCATTCTTACTTGTGCCACAAAATAAACATACATCCTTTATAATAACCCAAATCATAAAATGGGTTTCATAAACATCATCCCATCATCACATAATCCATATAAAAGAAATGGATATCATTACATAATAAGAAAAGTGAAACCATGTAAATCATAGAGACATTATTATTGAAACATACACATATAAAATAATATCATCTTAGTTGAAATATGGTTTTGATAAATGTAACCCCAGTAAATACTTACGTATAAGCAATCTCAGATAAAAAATGAGTTTGAAAATTTATCCCTTACCTTATGTCTGATTGCGTCGTATGTATCTGAACTTCCTGTATAATTATTTAAATAATGTCATTGACTTATTAAATAATCATATTCATTTTTATGATATCATATATGGTTCACTTATGACTTTATATTACCCATTCTTTTGTAAATTCCATGTTAAAGAGCGTTTTGGGTAAAAGCGTTTCATTTATCGTATGTGTTTCGACTTGTCATTCTTGGTATTATTAATTATATCCTGATTTAAATAATTCTATAATTTAAAACATTATTTATATATAATATATATTCATCATATACATATATATTATAGATCGATAAGAGGAATGAAATACACCGTTCATGGAGACGGTAGGTCGTACGTACGCATGAATGCTATTTTCGTTTCCTTATTGAATTGAATGAAATTAAGTAGATGACATAAATATATATAAACATAAATCAAGTAGCATTATTATGTCATATATTCCATTATTACTTATTTTATATACTTTATAATCATTCATGAATGGTTAACATGGTGAATGAATCTCATCGCATCGTGGAGACGATAATCCGTACGTACGCACGAGCGATGATATCATTTCCATAATTATTGAATAGAATTGGAGTGTATGGCATAATATATAATAATTAGTATGATGTTATAATAACCATATATAGTTATTATTTACACCATTATACCCATCCATGTAAGGTGGTGGAGGAAAAACAGATTACACCACGACGTGGAGACGGTATTCCATACGTACGCACGCGTGGTGATTTCATTTTCCGTAGGATGGATAGATGGTGAAATAGGGTTTTTTAATAATTATAATAACATATAAGTATATTAGTGATACTTATGTTATTAATTCATAATTAAATAACTAAATAAGAATAAGTGGAAGAGGAAATAAATTTGAACAAATCGGTAACATACATTACCTCTTCTTTGAAGCGCTTCTTTGAGACCTCCTTTTAGGGCACTAAAATTGGTCTTTGAAGAAGACCAGGACCTCTAGGATGTTTATTGGGAAGTGGAGGAGAGAAGTTTTTAGGGGTTGGCAGATCTTGAAGGCTTAAAGTGGTGTGAGGAAGAGAGGGAGGATGTCTCCTTTTATAAGGGAGGAGAGGGGCACCTTTGGAATAACAAACAATATTATTTTATTATAAATTCATATTCGGTTTTTAATATCTACAAATTGAGTTATCTCGAAGATAAGGTGGGTATGGGTCGAAATCCTCTCATTCTATATAATTTAGACAAGTTTTGGTTTCTATTTTAACATTATCATTTAGATTTATCTTTAAGATAAATAATTTTTCTTTTACCGTGTCTTCTTGTTTTCTTACACTATAAGGTTAATAAACTTACTATAACAAGAAAAAATAACCCCAAGTTGTTTATTATTAACATATATAACCTTATCTAGGTCATTTTTCCGAACCTTAGATTTTTAGGAATAAAATAACAATTAATAATATAATATTTGTTTTAAAAACTATTATATGACAATTTTGACACTATTTGGTAACTGATTTCTGTGAAAATCATAACAGAATGATTAGTTCGAACAAAGTTCATTAAATAAATACTAACATGTCATATTAACATATAAAATTATTTTAATTCATAAAAAGTCTCAAATTACATTTATTTAGGTATTTATAACATCAATTATGTCAATATTTCATTAATAAGATAATTACTGCATCATCATTGTGTCATAAATAAATTAAATTATTTAATGTCTAAAAATTACAAATAAAATACCATTATGTAGGAAATCTTTTTATCTTTATAATTAATATTTATAGTCTAATTTATCTTATGTATATCTCTATATTAAAAATTTTTTAGTTATTAAACTTTGATTTTAACTATTTTAAGCCTTCTTTAAATAAATTAATAATAAATGTCCTAATCTAGTCCAAGTGGGCCTGAAGGGTAATATTTTATCCCTAATGTTTTTTTTGGTCTAATTACACTTATCCAATATAATTAGGACATGTTTTTAGGTAATAATAATATCATTTTTACCCTTAATTACCCCATTTACTTTTAACCGTGGGAAAAAAGTAAAAAGTTACTATTCACCAAAAATTATTTTCATCTCATTGAACAACATTATACTAACTGACATCAACCGTGTCTCTCGGATTTTTGAAATTCCATTCACAAAAGTGGTAAAATTATGTTTTATGTAAATTTGCAAATTCTTATAGGAGGTGGGTAAAAGACGGTCAAAAGTTCAATAAAATTTATATATATCTAAAATTATTATAAACTGACTCCAATGAATTACATTGAACTTATATAGGTATTATGTATCAATTTTGTCCTAAAATAAATTTAAATAAAATAAATAATTATTTAAATAAAAAGTCGGTTTTTAAATAGTAACCAAGTGTTTTCACTATTCATCAAAAGTTGAATGTTTTCAGAAAAATACCAAAATTTCATCCTAGGATAATTTCGATATTCCGAATCCAAAAATGAAGTCCATTTTCAAAAATAAAATTTATAAAATTGCAAAAAGTGGATATTACTATTCATAATGGCTAGTTTTAATAATATTTTAATAGCATATCGTTGTTTAGCGAAACTCGGTATTGTGTACAACACACGCTATCGTGGAAGGTCACGCTTGTGTGTAACGCAATCCGAGTCAGGAATGCATGTTGTGAAAGCTCGTTTTGGTGTAGCGTACAACACAAGATATTAATAACGTTAAAAATAATATTTTTCATAAAATCTCGGGGTGTTACATTCTACCCCCCTTAAAATGAATTTCGCCCTCGAAATTCGTCGGGGTTATAAATGGTTTACTACTCGAAAGTTTCTTTAATAGAAACCCACATCGTAAAAAGGAATAATTAAACTTAATTTTAAAAACTAAATTATGAAACGTAACGATTACCCAAAGTAACTCATCACTGGGTTTCTATATAGAATAACATATGTTAAAATATGGATATGGAAGAAAAATCAAACCATCATGTTCTGATAGAGAGTGGTAGAGAACATGGCTATGAAAAAGCCATCATTCTCAAAGCCATAAATTTGTGATGATCTAAGGTACCATCTGATTCATCAGATATAAGAGCACTAGGACAAAATTTTGGGGTTTCAATATCATTTCCCTAAAGTTGAAAATTTTGAAATAGAAGAAATACTTGCTTGATTTTGGTACAATATCAGTGTTGTTCGTGCTTTGAAAAATTTCCACTTCATCTATTAAAGAAATGAAGTTGAATTTTTTATTCGTGAAGTGTTAACAGATCATGTGATAGAATGATGGGTCATTCCATCTGTTTCAAACAAAGGTTAGAAAAAGTTATCAAATATAGATAAGTCCATCTATAGTGAGGTTAATAAGATATGATTCCAAAAATGGAGTTATACCTCATCTATCATTCCTCGTAATAAAATAAAACTAGTTTCTACTAACTAGGGACTTATTGTAGGCCAGTGGTAGGTGATAAAGGCCTGACACACTTCGGTTGTGGGTTCGATTCCCATAGCCTTGTCCGACGTGATGGGATGTCGCTCATCCTGCAGGTTTTCCTTTTTCTAAAACTAAATTACTATAACATTCCATCAATAAAATAAAAAAGGTTCTATCCTTAAATAATAATAACTTATGTCCAACATAATCCATTCCAATCGTTAGGCTTATCTAAAATACTTCGATCCAAGATCATAGTATAAAGAAAACAATTAATAGAATGGTTATCTACCAAGAATGTGAATATAAGCATTTATCTCACATATATCATAAGATATATCTTGTTGGTTGCATTCCAAACACATGAATACATTAATCATATATTCTCTTGAAAAATAAATTACCATAGAACCTTAGTGAAAACATGAATTACAAGGCCCCAGCCTTAAACATTACTTAATCTTGAGATATTTCAAAATACACCTTGAGGATATTTTCAGGTTTAGAGTTTTAGAGAATTATATCATAAAACATGCATTACATCCCACATTTAAACTAAGTGGTTACAATAAAAGATAGTATTCATTTTTTCCCATCAATGGAAACATATTTAAAATAAAACACGGATTATTTCTTGAAACATCCTTGGCACTATCATCATATCATGTAACCTTCCCTTGACCTGTAAAAAACATTTCAAAAACTTGGGATGAGCATAAAAAGCTCAGTAAGGGATATAAAAATATGGAATAGAAACATGAGTAAATGTATACATAAGAATCAATGAAATCATACTCTACTCATAAAACATAAGCACTTTAACATACCTCATCAAATCATGAATAAATCATAGAAATCATAAGACATAAAGTTAACTTGACGCATTCATAACATTCTTACATAGGGAGTAACCATCCTTGTTACGTTTGGAATACCCATCAAAGTATATTCCCTAAATCTCTTCGGAGAAACATTAACATTTAACTCCTTCGCGTTACCCATTCATTGGAGAGTTATATCGAGCTCACCCACCCTTAGTTTATCACGGAACCACCCATCTTTATAATAATGCCCAACAACCATAACATAATCGTATCACATAAAACATGCATGAAGGAAACATAACATTTCCAATTTTCAATCACAAGATATCAATACAACACATTGATATAAAAAAATTATGAAAAACATTTTCAATACCAAAATAAAATAAATGTAAAACATGGTATTTATTTTTCTTTTAAAAAAGGTATGGCTTGTAGAGGAAGCCGAAACTCCAATAATGGTCACGGTGGCGGAGAACTCATTGTCGCCGCATACGTACGACAAAAACATTCCCTTTTGAAATTTAGTAAAACTCTTCGTACAAAAAATATTCCTTTTGGATAAACTTAAAAGTCAAAGGGGTTTATACACCGTATAAAAGAAGGTTGTGTATAAAACAAATTATGCCTCAATGAAAGGAGATTGAGATGAAGTCACATACCTCAAGTCCGACTTGACTCGATCGTTCTTTAACCTTCTGAATAATAAACATGAGTTAATTTATACTTTCTTAAGAACCTTTTTCAAGTTCATTATTCCTTTTATATTACTTATTACCATGTCATGAATACTATATAATTATTTAAGTTAATAACGGTCGTTTTAATGTTCATTGGTACTTGAGTCAAAAATAAACTCTTTATAATTACAATTTGTTCATGTATCCATTATATCCAGAGTTATAATCATGATTTAGATATCATATATATCGTATATATCCAGTATATACATGAATTTATAACATTACATAACGTTTAGAGGTAGGAAATGAAATACACCGTTCATGGAGACGGTAAGCCGTACGTACGCATGAACGCTACTTTCATTTCTATTTCATATTTTATGGAATGGAATCATAATGATATAAAGGAATATTATAATTCCAATATAATATCATATATAATATCATTAATTACATCCTTTATATGTACCACATATGGCATTAACGAATCAAATCACATTGAGGGGGCGGTAGTCCGCACTTCCTAAAATGAAGATATCGCGTTTACCGAAAATGGAAACCATAAAGGTATGTCATAAATGAAAAATACAGAAGCTTAAGTAAAACATAAACATATTATATATCATATATAAATATAGTTTCATCTTAATGTCCACCTTTGAAGGTGTTAAAATAATATTGAACAATCATCGTTTCGTGAGGCAGAAATTCGCCATCCACGGAAACAGTGTATTCTTTAACCATTAGATGTATGTGTGTGTAAGTGTAGCTTGAATCCTTCTTATAACAACATCCTAGTATATGGAAGATACTGGTGTTGTTACAAAAGAAATGAATAAAGTGAGTTTAGGAGGTTGGAGAAGCAAAATAAAACATAAGAACACAAGAGAGGACACTACCTTTAAATCGGGTAACTCTTTTTGATTTGCGCTCAAAGGCTTTCTTGGGAAGGATTATTACCAAAGTGAGGATTATAAGAGTTATATAGGGATTTGGAGAGACAAAATGGGCAGGGGTTGTCTGAGCCAAATGCTTTGGAAGTGTGGGTAAGGTGGTAGAGGTGGGGGCCTTTTATAAGAGGAGAGGATGGGCACTCTTGGAAAGTTAAGAAAAGATACTTTGTTATAAAATGATTTTCAGATAAAAAAGGTCCCAAAATTATAAATTTAGAGGATAAGGTGATAAGGGTTCTAACTCCACCCATCCAATAGTTTTTTGACAAGTTTAGGTCTTAGATTTTACAATATATTTTCATTTTATTTAAATCGTTAAATAATGAGGTAATCGCTGCATCATCATGGTGTCATGAATAATTTCATTTATTTAATGTATAAATATTATAAAACAAATATCATGATGTTGTAAATCGTTTTATCTTTCTAATGAATATTTATAGTCAAAAATCTGAATTGTATAACCCCATGTAAAAATTATTTTAGTAAAACAACTCATGTTTGTGACATTTTCATTTTAACTTTAAATAAGAAGTTATTAATGTCATTTTCCTACCAAAGTGGCTCCATGGGGTCCCCAAGTCTACCAATGGATTTTCTTGGTCGGCCATGACACATCCAATAATGGTAGGACATGTTTCTAGGTATTTTCATTTTATTATAATATCATTTTTTCCTTAAATTGCACTAATTACCTCTAATCGCGATTAAAACTTAAAAGTTACTATTCACCAAAAAATTTATTCTAATCATATTGAACCACATTTTACTTCCTAATGACAACCATTTATGTCAGATTTTTTAAATTAAAAACATAGAGGTGGTAAAATTTCATTTAAAAGAAAAATCGGTTTTTTTAAATACCACTTAGGGGTTTCACTATTCATCAAAAATTAAAGTTTTTCAGAAAAATACCAAAACTTCACCCTAAGCTATATTTGATATTATGAATTCAAAAATGATGTCTATTTTAAAAAATTCAAAGTATATAAGTTACATTAATTAATTTAATAATTAATTTCCACTGTCAGAGCATATAGCGTGTATTTATGAAACAATAAGTATCAAAAGATTGACACTACTTTAAGTCCAATTTCAAAGTGAAATTAATACCAACAACAACTATTAAATTAAATGGTAAAAATATACACTAATTTAACTTAAAACCAATACAAAAGATAATATAATCATATAAAAAAATTAGATTAAAAAGAGGTTTTGAATTAAAATATAACATTTTTCACTATTCATTAAAAATTGAACTTTATCACAAAAATACCAAAAATTTACCCAAAGTAAATTTCAATTTTCCAATCATAAAGAAAAAGTTTATTTCGAAAAATAGAACTTATAAAATTTTCAAAAGTTTGATTTAAAAAATGGTTTGCCATCAAAAGGCAGTAAAACAATCTTTTAAAAATATTAGTGTATTCTATGCTTAAGATTGGATTTATTCTCATTTTAAGCCTCTAAAACACTATCTAATTCATTAATAGACATAGATAATAATATCTATTATTCATTACTTACTTGGGATGTTACATCCTTCCCCCCTTTAGAAAATTGTGTCCCCTCAATTTATTTACTTATAGAATAAGTGGGGGTATTTAGCCCTCATTGCATTTTCAGATTCCCATGTTGCCTCTTCAATCATGTGGTTTTTCCACAAAGACTTTAACTAATGAATCACCTTATTCCGTAACAGTTGCTCCCTGTGGTCAAGAATCTGGACCGGTTGTTCCTCATAAAATAGGTTCTCTTCCATCTGAGCTACCTCTGGACTCAAAACATGAGATGGATCTGGCAAGTACTTCCTTAACATTGAAACATGGAAAACATTGTGTACCTGAGATAAACACGGAGGTAAATCGAGTCGGTAAGCAACTGATCCAACTCTCTCCAGAATTTCATATGGTCCAATGAACTTTGGACTCAGCTTTCCTTTATTACCAAATCACGTCACACTTTTCCATGGTGAGAATTTGAGGAAAACATGATCACCTACCTCAAAAGAGAGATCCTTACTCTTGTTGTCCGCAAAACTCTTCGGCCTGCTCTGAGCTGTTCTCATGTGTTTCTGTATCAGCTGAACTTTTTCTGCCAACTCATCTACCAATTATGGTCCCATCATCTTCCTTTCACCCACTACATCCCATAAATCTAGATTTCAACACCACTTCCCATATAACGCCTCAAATGGTGCTGTCTGTATACTGGAATTAAAACTGTTATTATATGAAAATTAAACCAAAGAAAGATGTTGGTCCCAACTTCCCTGATAATCCATCGAACAAGCACGTAGCATATCTTCCAAATTCTTAATTGTTCGTTCTGACTGCCCATCTAATTGAGGATGAAAAGTGGTACTAAAATTTAATTCAGTACCCAACGACTTCAGAAGGCCTTTCCAAAAGTTATAAGTAAACCTGGGATCACAATCAGATACAATGAAGAGAGGAACTCCATTTAACCTGAGTATCTCTTTAAGATAAAAATAGTAAAGTTGATCCAGGGAAAAACTATCTCGTATTGCAAGGAAATTAATATATTTAGTCAAGCAATCAACAATAACCCAGATTTCATTATTACCACGAGTTGTCTTCAGAAATCCCACAACAAAATCCATGGATATATTCTCCCATTTCCATTAAGGTACTGGTAAAGGCTAAAGAATCCCTTTCGGTAACTGCCACTCTGCTTTAACATGTTGACAAGTCAAACACTTCACTGTAAAATAAGAAATATCTCTTTTCATTCCATCCACCAGTAATACTCCCGCAGATCTCTGTACATCTTAGTACTGCCAGGATGAACAGAAAACGGAGAACTATGAGCTTCACATAACAACTCTGTCTTCAACTGTAAATCAGAAGGCACAGACAATCTCTTCCCAAATCTCAAAACAAAATCATTATCAATGTTGAATTCAGGCAACTTACCCTTCTGAACCAGCTCTACCTTTTTCTGCAACTCACTGTATTGCTTTTGTGCTTTCTTGATTCTGTCTGATAGAGAAGATTTCACGGATACCTGAAACAAAAAAGAAGAACATCATGTACCAAAAAATTCTATTCCAAATTTCATCAAATCCTTAACCAAAGGATCACGTTCCAAATGCAACATTTTTAAGGAATCATTACTTTTTCGACTCAAAGTAGCAGCCACTTTATTTTCTTTTCCCAGATGGTAATGAATTGTACAATCATAATACTTGATTAATTCTATCCATCTCATTTCTCTCATGTTCAATTCTTTCTGAGTGAATATATACTTTAAACTTTTGTGATCGGTATATATTTCACACTTTACTCCATACAAATGATGCCTCCAAATTTTTAAAGCGAAAACTACAGTAGCTAATTCCAAATCATGTGTACGGTAATTTACCTCATGAGTTTTCAAATGTCGTGAAGCATAAGCAATTACCTGATCATTCTGCATTAGGACACAACCAAGTACTTTAAATGAAGAATCATTGTAGATAACAAACTCACCATTCCTGGAAGGTAGTGCCAAAACAGGAGCATTCACCAATCTTATTTTCAGTTCTTGAAAACAATCAGCACATTATTTTGCCCAGATAAACTTAACACCCTTCCGAGTTAGCTTAGTCATTGGACTAGATAACCGTGAAAAATTTCTAACAAACCTTCAGTAATAGCTGGCCAAACCAAGGAAACTACGAATCTCAGTTACATTTGTGGGTCTTGTCCATTCTTCAATTACCATTGTTTTTGCAGGATCAACAGTTATCCATTATTTCGAAACAATGTGACCAAGGAATGAAATTTGTTGCAACCAAAACTCACACTTTTTGAATTTCCCATACAATTTATTTTCTTTTAAGGTTTGAAAAATAACCCTTAAATGTATTTAATGCTCCTCTTTACTTTTAGAAAGCACCAAAATACCATCAACGAAAACCACCACAAACATATCCAAGAACTCGTGGAAGATTCTATTCATTATGTCCATGAATACAGCAGGTGCATTGGTTTGCCCAAAAGTCATTACTACAAATTCATAATGGCCATATCTTGTAAGAAACACGGTCTTCGGAATATCTGCTTCCTTTACCTTCAACTAATGGTACCCCGATCTCAGGTCAATCTTTGAAAAATACTGAGCTCCCTGGAGCTGATCAAACAAATCATCGATATGAGGCAAAGGATATTTGTTCTTAACAGTGATGTTATTCAAGGCTCTATAATCAATGAAAAGTCTCATTGAACCATATTTCTTTTTAACAAATAAAACCGGGGAACCCCATGGTGATGTGCTAGGTCGAATGAAACCTTTCAATAATAAATCGTGCAATTCCTCCTTCAACTCTAAAAGTTCAATTTGAGCCATTCGATAAGGGGGTTTTGAAATTGACTTAGCATCAAGAACTAATTCAACAGTAAATTCAACTTCTCGATCTCATATTATTCCAGAAAAATCATCAGGAAAAACATCAGGATACTCATTTACCACTAGCACATCATTAATTTGAATAGTTCCTTTGTTTTCAACGATGTTTGAAAGGTAGCATTCATTTCCATCTTTTACAAGTTTCTCAGCCTCTTGATAAGTTATCAACAGTAAGGGTTCATTCTTGTACACAAACTGAAATTCTTTCTGAAAAGAAACTTCTTTTTCTATACATTCAATCTTAGAATGGTAAATAGAGATCCAATCCATAACCAGGATAACATCAAACTCTACTAGAGGTAAAACAATAAGGTTCGCAAGTAGGTTCTTTCCACGGATAAGGATAGGAAGATTCTTATAAATTCTTTTTTCCACAACATTTCCCCAAGTTGTTTTTACCACAAGTTCAGGAGTAATTTCTTGAGATGGTATTCCCATTTTACAAGAAAAGTTTTCAGAGATGAAAGAATGTGTAGACCCCGAATCAAACAACACACTGGCATAATCTGAAAAAACAAAAAAATTACCTGATACAACTTCATTTGATGGCCCGACATCTGCTGAAGTAGTTGCAAAGGATTTCACCACCCCTTTATTCTTATAGTCTAACTTCTTCCCATCACTCGAGCTCTTTGTCGGACACTCGTTTGCATAGTGACCCATCTCATTGCACTTAAAACATTTCACTAATTGCAAATCAATTTTGGACTTACCATCACCTTGATCTTTTTCAGTGCAATCACGAGCCTTATGTCCCATCTTACCACATCGGTAGCACTTTCCAGAATTCAGAAGACATTACCCAGAATGCCTTTTCCAACATTTATCACAAACTGGAAACTTAGTTTTCTTACCATCAGACCTTTTTGAAGAATTCTTCCCTTTCTCCTGCCACCTCGGTCTCTTCTTCTGTTGGTTGTTCTAGAACACTTGATCATCGGCAAACTCCATTTCCACCTTCTCAGCACATCGAACAAGCATTTCATAAATTTTGAACTCACGAGAAGCTAAATCCCTTCGATATTTTGGCTTTAATCCTGAGTAAAAACGATTGATTTTACTATCAAGGTCTCGGATAAAATTTGGAGCATACCTTGCCAATCGAGTGAACCTTTCTTCACAGGCAGCCACTGAGTCCTCCTCTTGCCTCAATTCCAGGAATTGTTTTTCCATCCTAAGTCGAACATCCTTAGGAAAATACTTCTCAAGAAACATACCTTTGAATTCATCCCAGTCGAGAGCATCAATATCATTAGCATCCCTGATATTTTTAACCATCGACCACCACTAATCTGCTTCACCCTCCAAACTGTAAATAGCAAGACTAACCTTTTGATTATATGAACACCCCATGACATCAAAAATATTCTCCAGTTCTTTAATCCACCCTTCAGCTAACACAGGGTCAGATGATCCTCTGAATAATGGGGTATGTTGCCTCATGAAATGTTCGACCACTGACAAGTTCCTCTGCGGTTGATCTGGCTGATCTCGTGCATGGATACCACCACCATTTATCGCTTGAGTCAACTGCGCCATTACTGCAAAAAAATGTTCAGTTCAAATTCCGACCATCTCAGGATGCTGATTCAGAAGGTTATTTCCTTATATATGCCTTCCTGGCACTGCTTCCCTGTTTCCTCTGCAGAAAACCATTCTGAACAAACATTTCTTAGATGAAGTAACATGGTAATCTTCAAATGATATATAATTTCAATTTGACCAGAAAAAAATATTTTTGGAAAATCATTTAATAAAATTATAACTCCTAAAGTTATCTAAAACAGCCTCTGATACCAACTATAAGGCCCCAGCCTTATGCATTACTTAATCTTGAGATATTTCAAGAATACACCTTGAGGATCTTTTTAGGTTTAGAGTTTTAGATAATTAGAGCATAAATCATGCATTACATCCCACATTTAAAAAAAGTGGTTACAATAAAAGATAGTATTCATTTTTTCCCATCAATGGAAACATATTTAAAATAAAACATGGATTCTTTCTTAACACTTTCTTGACACTATCATCATATCATGTACCCTTCCATTGACCTGTGAAAAACATTTCAAAAACTTGGGATGAGCATAAAAAGCTCAGTAAGGGAAATAGAAATATGGAAAGGAAACATGAGTACATGTATACATAAGAATCAATGAAATCATACACTACTCATAAAATATAATCACATTAACATACCTCATCAAATCATGAATAAATCATAGAAATCATAAGACATAAAGGTAACTTGAGGCATTCATAACATTCTTACGTATGGAGTAACCCTCTTAGTTACGTTTGGAATACCCATCACAGTATATTCCCTAAATCTCTTCAGAGAAACCTTAATGTTTAACTCATTCACATTACCCAATGCATTGGAGAGCTATATCGGGCTCACCCGCCCTTATTTTATCACAGAACCACCCGTCTTCATAATAATTCCCAAGAACCATAACATAATTGTATCACATAAAACATGCATAAAGGAAACATAACATTTCCACTTTTCAATCACACGATATAAATACAACACATTGATATAAAAACATTATGAAAACCATTTTCAATACCAAATTAAAATAAAAGTAAAACATGGTATTTATTTTTCTTTTAAAAAAGGTATGGCTTGTAGAGGAAGTCGAAACTCAAATAGTGGTCACGGCAGTGAAGAAGTCATTGTCGCTGCATACGTAAGACAAAAACATTCCATTTTGTTCTTTAGTAAAATGATTCATATAAAAAAGATTCCTTTTGGATAAATGTAAAATTCAAAGGGGTGTATACACCGTATAAAAGAAGGTTGTTTATAAAACAAAATATGTCTCAATGAAAGGAGATTCAGACGAAGTCCCATACCTCGGGTCCGACTTGACTCGATCGTTCTTTAACATACTGAATAATAAACTTGAGTTAATTTCTACTTGCTTAAGAACCTTTTTCAAGTTCATTATTCCTTTTATATCACTTATTACCATGTCATGAACACTATTTAATTATTTAAGTTAATAACGGTCGTTTTAACGATTATTGGTACTTGAGTTAAAAATAAACTCTTTATAATTACAAGTTGTTCATGTATCCATTATATATAGAGCTATACTCATGATGTAGATATCATATATATAATATATATCCAGTATATATATATATGAATTCATAACATTACATAACGTTTAGTGGTAAGAAATGAAATGCACCGTTCATGGAGACGGTAAGCCGTACATACGCATGAACGCTACTTTAATTTCTATTTCATATTTTATGGAATGGAATAATAATGATATAATGGTATATTATAGTTCCAGTATAATATCATATATAATATCATTAATTACATCCTTTATACGTCCCACATATGGCATTAACGAATCAAATCACTTTGAGGGGGCGGTAGTCCGCACTTCCTAAAATGAAGATATCACGTTTACCCATAATAGAAACCATAAATGAAAAATACAAAAGATTAAGTAAAAAAATAAAAATATTATATATCATATATAAATATAGTGTCATCTTAATAGCCACCTTTGAATTTGTTAAAAGAATATTGAACAATCATCGTTTCGCGAGGCAGAAATTCGCCATCCACGGAAACAGTATGTTTTTTAACCATTAGATGTAGGTGTGTGTAAGTGTAGCTCTAATACTTCTTATAACAACATCCTAGTATATGGAAGATACTGGTGTTGTTAAAAAATAAATGAATAAAAAGATTTTAGGGGGTTGGAGAAGCAAAATAAAACATAATAACACAAGAGAAGACACTACCTTTAAATCGGGTAACTCTTTTTTATTTGAGCTCAAAGGCTTACTTGGAAACACATCTGCCCAATGTGAGGCTTATAAGAGTTATAGAGGGATGTGGAGAGACAAAATGGGCAGGGTTTTTCCGATCCAAAGGTGTTGGAAGTGTGGGTAAGGTGGTAGAGGTGGGGGCCTTTTATAAGAGGAGAGGAGGGGCACACTTGGAAAGTTAAGAAAAGATAGTTTGTTAAAAAATGATTTTCGGATAACAAAGGTCCCAAAATTATAAATTTAGAGTATAAGGTGATAAGGGTTCGAAATACACCCATACAATAGGTTTTTAAAAAGTGTAGGTCTTATATTTTACATTATATTTTCATTTTATTTAAATCATTAAATAATGAGGTAATCACTGCATCATCATGGTGTCATAGATAATTTAATTTATTTTTTGTCTAAAAATTATAAAAAAATATCATGAAGTATTAAATCTTTTTATATTTCTAATGACTATTTTTAGTCAAAAATATGACTTGTATAACCCCATGTAAAAATTGTTTTAGTAAAACAACTCATGTTTGTGACATTTTCATTTTAACCTTAAATAAAAAGTTATTAATGTCATTTTCCTACCAAAGTGGCTCCATGAGGTCCCCAAGTCGACCCATGGATTTTCTTGGTTGTCCATGACACATCCAATAAGGGTAGTACATGTGTGTATGTATTTTAATCTTATTATAATATCATTTTTTCCTTAAATTGCACTAATTACCTCTAATCGCAATTAAAACTTAAAAGTTACTATTCACCAAAATAATTATTTTAATCCCATTGAACAAAATTTTACTTCCTAATGACAACCATGTGTGTCGAATTTTTGAAATTCAAAACACAGAGGTGGTAAAATTTCATTTAAACGAAAAATCAGTTTTTTTAAGTACCACTTAGTGGTTTCACTATTCATCAAAAATTGACGTTTTTCAGAAGAATACCAAAACATCACCCTAAGCTATATTTGATATTCCGAATTCAAAAATGATGTCTATTTTAAAAAATTCAAAATATATAAGTTACAATAATTAATTTAATAATTAATTCCCGCTGTCAGAGCAAATAGCGTGTTTTTATGAAACTATAAGTATCAAAAGATTTACACTAGTTTAAGTCCAATTTCAATGTGAAATTAATTCCAAATACCACTATTGGATTAAATGGTAAAAATATACTCTAATTTAACTTTAAAACTAATTAAAAATATAATATAATCATATAAATAAATTATATTAAAAAGAGGTTTTGAATTAAAATATAACATGTTTCACTATTCATTAAAAAATGAATTTTATCGGAAAAATACCAAAAATTTACCCAAAGTAAATTTCAATGTCCCAATAATAAAGAATAAGTTTATTTCGACAAATAGAGCTTATAAAATTGTCAAATATTTGATTTAAAAAATGGTTTTCCATCAAAAGGCAGTAAAACAATCTTTTAAAAATATTAGTGTATTCCATGCTTAAGATTGGATTTATTCTCATTTTAAGCCTCTAAAACACTATCTAATTCATTAATAGACATAGATAAAAATATCTATTATTCATTATTTAATTGGGATGTTACATGAATAATGTCAAAAGGTAACTCCTTCCATATACCAAAATCCCAAAAATCTATATAATCAAACCATAATATCACTTAGTCCTTATATCAGTCATGAGCTCATGAATACAATCAAACATATCATTATCTTCTTATCCATTAATTGTGTGCATATCATCCACTTTCCAAAAATATCTGAATAACCTTCCATTGTTACTGGTACAAATCAACATATACTTCCAAATACTTTAGGAAAAACAATAGTGTAACAATCCTTATATGATTCTTTATTCCATAGTACCATAAATTATTCTTTATAAACATAAAATCATTCTAATAACTTCTTACATACAATAATTCCACTAACTTCTTAAAACACTGACTAAGCTTCATTATTTCTTTCATCTCATATTTAATTTGTAGTCTCTTCATCATCATCCACATAAATACTACTCATGTGACCATGCTGATTCTCTTCATGAGATTTTCCCTTAGGGCTTTGGTTTTCATAATTCCCATACATTCTACATTTAAAACATCTAATCATTGTTGATGTCGTAGCAATACCATTATCCTTGTCCATGGTGTTAACTGAACCTTTTTCTTTGTACTTATTGGCTTTGTGTCCTTCTTTTCCACACCCAAAGCATCATCCAGTTCCTTTGAAAGAATCTCCCCGATGCATATTCCCACATGATTTACATGAGGGAAATTGAACTTTCTTTCCTCTATGATCATCATGAAAATCCATCTTTTCCCTTATTATCTGAGTCGGGAAACTTACCAAAGTTGAGATTATTGATCATATTATGATATTGATGATTAGGCATAATAACGAAGTTTGGACTTCCAAATCCCATTTCATTTGGTTGCGCATTAAGAATATCATTACATTGTCCATCATATCCTCCATTACCATGAATCTTCTTATTTCTAGCCATTTTCTAAAACCCAAAAAGAATAGTGTGAGAGGCAAAAATCATTCTATGGAAAACTACATAGTAAAGGGGGAGTACCCTCAATATCTAACATCTTAGGTAAAATTCTAAGATCGTTACCGTAGTTATAGGACTATATCCTATATGTATACTTATCCTTAGGGACATCCCTAGACATACCTTAGAAATATCTCTAGGGATCTCACTAACTTTTTCACATCCTAGTTTCCAAAGGTTTAAAAAACCTTTCCTCTGATACCAACTGTAGAGACCCAAAGCTTGACATACATGGACATTACATTACTTTTGCGTAATAATTATTAGATAACAAAAATAGACACACAAGGACCATAATAGTTTAGTGTCTTTGGAAACTCGGAATATAATCTTATAATTGTGGTGAAAGATCTTCAACATCTCCCATAAAGATCTTCCCCTTTTTTTGTCTTACCTAAAACCTTTATTTATATCCTGGGGAAAAGAAAACATAAAAGGGGTGAGCTCAAATTCCCAGTAAGGGTAAACATAGAGAACATAAAACAATCCATAAACATTGGAATGCAAAAACTTGAACATAAAATCTAAACGTCAAAATCTTGAGCAAAGACATGAATCTTGGAAGTATGTAAGGAATATATCATAAGGGAACATCAATCATGATAAAATATCATGGGAATAAAACATGTAGTTGTGGAAACCATTAATCACATGTTATGATTTTGATAGTAGCCAAGGCATTGCTGCCAAGACCATCTTAGTGGACAAAGTCCCTTTCAGAATCGAGTTCACTCCTCGTTTCAGTCCTATAACACTGAACCGGATTAACTTACCGTTCCAGCCATGTCTATCTCATGAGATATAAATCTTTACCCAATTCATTGGAGGGAGATATAGTTCCCACACATCTCATAATGAAATCATTCTTACTTGTGCCACAAAATAAACATACATCCTTTATAACAACACAACGGATAAAATGGGTTTCATAAACATCATCCCATCATCACATAATCCATATAAAATAAATGGATATCATTTCATAATAAGAAAATTGAAAACATGTAAATCATAGAGACATTATACTTGAAACATACACATATAAAATAATGTCATCTTAGTTGAAATATGGTTTTGATAAAACACTTCAAATTAATTCATGAAGAAAATATCCTTTCATCTTCAAAATTATTTTCTTTTCACAAAATGTCATGCAATTTTAAAATAAGAGGATTATTTTGAAAATTGTCATGAAATATTTTGGAGGAATATTCAAGAAAATAAGGCTTTATAAAACCATAAAAATCTGTTCACTCCGTATTAGTTAAAAATAACATTCTCCTAGTACTTTTGTCGGAAAAGTCAAAAAGTACCTTATATGGTAACCAAAAGAAAGATTTCATCCATACAATGTGGTAAAAAGTCAATAAAGGGTAAAAATGACTTTAAACATTCATGGAAGAATATTAATCATTTTATGAAAAAAAATTTAGAAAACATGGTCATGGATGATAAACGTAACCCAGTAAATACTTACGTATAAGCAATCTCGGATAAAAAATGAGATTGAATATTTATCCCTTACCTTATGTCCGATATGCTTCGTATGTATCCGAACCTCCTGTATAATGATTTAAATAATGTCATTGACTTATTAAAGAATCATATTCATTGTTATGATATAATTTATGGTTCACTTATGACTTTATATTACCCGTTCTTTTGTAAAATCCATGTTAAAGAGCGTTTTGGGTAAAATCGTTTCATTTATCGTATGTGTTTCGACTTGTCGTTCTTGATATTATTACTTATATCCTGATTTACATAATTACAGAATTTAAAAAATGATTTATATATAATATATATTCATCATATACATATATATTATAGATCGATAAAAGGAATGAAATACACCGTTCATGGAGACGGTAGGCCGTACGTACGCATGAACACAGTTTTCGTTTCCTTATTGAATTGGATGAAATTAATTAGATGACATAAATATATATACACATAAATCCAGTATCATTATTATGTCATATATTTGATTATTACATATTGTATATACTTTATAATCATTCATGAATGGTTAACATGGTGAATGAATCTCATCGCGTCGTGGAGATGGTAATTTGTACGTATGCACGAGCGATGATATCATTCCCATAATTATTGAATAGAATTGGAGTGGATGGTATAATATATCAGAATAATTATTATGTTATAATAACCATATATAGTTATTCTTTACACCATTATGTATGGTGGTGGTGGAAAAATAGATTGTTGCACGACGTGGATACGGTATTCCGTACGTACGCATGCGCGGTGATTTTATTTTCCGTAGGATGGATAGATTGTGAAATAGGGTTGTTTAATACTTATAATAACATATAAGTATATGAGTGATACTGATGTTATTACTTCATAATGAAATAACTAAATAAGAAGAAGTGTAAGAGGAAATAAAGTTGAAAGAATCGGTAACGGACATTACCTCTTCTTTAAAGCGCTTCTTTGAGACCTCCTTTTAGGGCACTAAAATTTGTCTTTGAAGACGACCAAGACCTCTAGGATGTTTCTAGGGAAGTGTAGAATAGAATTTAGCAGGGTTTGGCCGAGCATGAAGGTTCAAAGTGGTGTGAGGAAGAGAGGGAGGAGGTGCCCTTTTATAAGGGAGGAGAGGGGCACCTTTGGAATAACAAAAAATATTATTTTATTATAAAGTCATATTTTGTTTTTAATAGCTCCAAATTGAGTTATTTTGAAGTTAAGGCGAGTATGGGTCGAAATCCTCTCATCCAATAGAATTTAGACAAGTTTTCATTTCTATTCCAACCTTATCATTTAGATTTAACTTTAAGTTAAATAATTTTTCTTTTACCGTGTCTTCTTGTTTTCTTACACTATAAGGTTAATAAACTTACTATAACAATCAAAACGAACCCCAATATGTTTATTATTAACATATATAACATTATATAAGTCATTTTGCCGAACCTTAGATTTTTAGGAATAAAATAATAATTAATAATATAATATTTTTTAAAAAACTATTTTATGTCAATTTTGACACTATTTGGTTATTGATTTTTGTGAAAATCATAACAGAATGCTTAGTTCAAAACAAGTAAATTAAATCAATAATAACATGTCATATTAACATAGAAAAGTATTTTAATTCATAAAAAGTCTCAAATTACATTTATTTGTGTATTTATAACATCACTTATGTCAACATTTCATTAATAAGATAATTACTGCATCATTATTGTGTCATAAATAAATTAAATTATTTAATGTCAAAAAATTAAAAATAAAATACAATTATGTAGGAAATCTTTTTATCTTTCTAATTAATATTTATAGTCGAATTTATCTTATGTATAACTCTATATTAAAAATTTTTTAGTTGTTAAACGTTTATTTTAACTATTTTAACCCTTCTTTAAATAAATTAATAATAAATGTCCTAATCAAATCCAAGTGGGCCTAAACGGTAATATTTTATTGATAATGTTGTTTTTGGTCGAATTAAACTTATCCAATAGAATTAGGACATGTGTTAGGGTAATAATAATATCATTTTTACCCTTAATTACCCTATTTACTTTTAACCGTGGAAAAAAAGTAAAAAGATACTATTCACCAAAAAAAATTCATCTCATTGAACCAAATTTTACTTACTGAGATCAACCGTGTCTCTAGGATTTTTGAAATTCCATTCACCAAAGCGGTAAAATTATGTTTTATGTAAATTTCCAAATTCTCCTAGGAGGTGGGTAAAAGACGGTCAAAAGTTCAATAAAATTTTATATATCTAAAATTATTATAAAATGACTCCAATGAATTAAATTGAACATATATAGGTATTATGTATCAATTTTGACCTAAAATAAATTTAAATAAAATAAATAATTATTTAAATAAAAAGTCAGTTTTTAAGTAGTAACCTAGTGTTTTCACTATTCATCAAAAATTGAATGTTTTCAAAAAAATACCAAAATTTCACCCTAGGCTAATTTCGATATTCCGAATCCAAAAATGAAGTCCATTTTCAAAAATAAAATTTATAAAATATCAAAAAGTGGGTATTACTATTCATAATGGCTAGTTTTAATAATATTTTAAAAGCATATCGTTGTTTAACGAAAATCGGTATTGCGTACAACACACATTATCGTGGAAGGTCGTGCTTGCGTGTAATGCAAGACAACTCAGGGATGCGTGTTGTGCAAGCTCTTTTTGGTGTAGCGTACAACATAAGACATTAATAAAATTAAAAAGAATATTTTTCATAAAATCTTGGGGTGTTACAGAACCCTCCCTTGATTAATGGTTTCTTGTGTACATTTTATTTTGTAGGTAGGGTACCCAAGGGGTTTGAAAACATTCATCTCCTTGATAATGCATGTAAAAATCTTGAGAACATTGATGAGAACCCCCTGGGACATACGACAAAACATGGTTGGCCTAGGTCTGAGTCCGATCGGCCGAGGTTCTTGGAAGACTCTTGAGTTAACTCAGGAGGATAGACAACCACAATTTGAATAAATCTTACATATAGCCTTATAGTCACTTGAATAAGATAATTCCATGAACATGATTCTGAGAACAGTCATCATACATGACTTTTTTGATTCATCTTATACAACAGATCTGTAATACTTAATAGTGGGACTATTAATTGTGACTGCCCCATATCATTATATCCTATACTATTATGTGGTAAAAGGGTTTTCTTCATGAACTATGGCCTTATACTTTCTTATAGGATGCTATTTCCCTCATTCCATCAATATCCCATCCACTTTTCAGTTCTAGTCAGAGGGTAGATTCCAACAGTGGGATTCCTTTTTAGAATTAAATCCCATTAAAATATGATTAGGTTATGTGTTTCGTATTTGAACATCTCTTTTTTTTCTCTCACACTGGGCATAGAAAATATATTCATAAAGATATTAATTAACTACCCCATTATCACATTTCAATATTTTACCATTGGGCCTATTTTTTAGATGTAAGCTTTGAAACATATCTCATTCTGGACCTCTTATTTATGTGTAATCCCTAAGTATATTTTATCATTCTCAAAGGGATATATTACTAGTGAGACAATAATTTAGAGGGATATATTCCCAATAAAACATCTTACAGAAGCATGATACTTGTATGACCCACTCAATACTATTTTTTCACACCTTTTCATGACATAAAAATATCCATTATTTGAACTATGTGAGATTTGATTTATGTGTTTATGGGATGTGTAGGGAATATCTCAAAGGTTCATAACCAAAATCATCAATATTCTATCCACCTCCACATATTCCATATTCCATATGGATCATCCATTTATTAGGACTTCTTCTTGATAAAATCACGATGCCACCCAGAAGACCATATTCCCTTAGAGTCTCACTATATTACTCTTGTTTTTCCCTATTCTTAGAGATACCTTTGTTCATAGGTACATATTCCATGTGAGACCAACTCATCGTAATTATGACATAATCCCTTCGAGTTCATCCAACAAGATCCAATAATGTATAAGTCCCGCACCAAATGTTTCTTGAAATGTTTCAACTATTTTTTCTTAACAAACAATGTTAAACTATATTGATCGGTCCTTGTCACAAGACCTAAAAAAGCACGACATTACTTTTTATGTGTTAATGAACTATGTGGGCTCTGATTCCTTTCATGAAAAAATATAGGAAACCCCTCCCTTGGATTAATCCAAAGTCCAAAATCATTCACAACCTTCCAAGATGATTATGACCTATATATTTACAAACTGTGCGTCTTTAAAACATAGTGAATTACATACCAATTTCACTACGTAATAAAAAGTAATAAGACCTATAACCATTGATATATAAAAATGGAATCCTTACTGGAGAAACCATGTCACATGCATCTTTTAATACAGAATGAATACTAATGATATAGACATATGTTGAGATTGAAATATGATAATAATATATTTCTATTGTTTGGGTAATCAACCCCATATTGGTAATTGGGACAGATTCATGAACACGACATGAATCTATAAGAGTCTTAGAGTAGGAAATAATTCCATCCAATAGGACATCAAGAGCCAGACCTCTAATTCTCCCAACTAAAGTGAATTATTATGAATACTTTGTAATAACCCCTAATGACCTTCTACCTCTGTAAAGTATGCTCATAAATTCTCACAGATGTGGAAGCCATTGGGTGTTTTTGGTTACATTAATAAACCATATTGGAAATTATCTGAGATATGTGTACTAAACTGACGAAAATACTAAGAAGAAATTCTCAACCCCAAAAAAAAACAAACATTGGATCAGCCCATCCCAGGCGGAAACAATAACTTCATGTATAAAATATATAGAATTTATTATAGTTTAAATATAAGTTCATTGATATTATGAGTGTTTTAAATTTAAATTTACTACTATAATGATTATAGTTAATGGTGGAAAATATAATTTTAAAGTTGATATACACACCTAATACACTATAGGAACTTGTTAAGATTTTTGTATGTGTTTTCTATGGAGTTTCTTTCATGAAACGGGTTGAGTGCCTACAAGGAATAACCATTACAATGATGAAAAGTGGCTCTAAAAATGGAAAATTACTAGAATATTCTAAATTCAATGATAAATTGGTTTAAGTTCTCTAAAATTATTATTTTTTTGTGTTTTATGGTTGCTGTAAATAATATATTAAATTATATAAGTTTAAATGAAACTAAGGTCCTTTTTATGAAATATTACAAATTGAATATGTTATTTTTTTGTTAACTAAAGCGTGAATTGATATTTGTTTTTAGAAAATTAATGTGGGTTTTGGAGATTTTTTAACATAATAATTTTTATGTAAGGAGTTCTATGAGGTTGGTTACATATAGTGAGTATTGGTCTAGGCTGAGAAATGAGAAAACTAAAATATGAGAAATTTTTGTGGGAAATACTTGACTTAGTTAAATGATTACATGAGAAGAAATGTGTTTGGAATATTTAATGACACAATCCACGTGTTTGGTTATTTTTATTTACATTTAATATTATATGTTATAGTTACTAAAGTAGTTATGTAAAGGACTAGACTTCTTTAGACCTTTACATTATGAATCGTGCATGTTAAGTGTGTTTGGGAAGGCATGAAAGTGTTATAAAAGGAGATAAAGGATATTTGGTTTATTTTATTTTTACCAAAATAAATAATTTCATGAACACATGTGGCGGGATGTGGCCTTATGGTTGGAGGAATTGGAGCTACTATGTTAAGGATCATCGCACTGTGATGGGTGAGAGTGCTTAATGAGGATCAAGATACAATGTGGTGTTAAAGTTGTGAGTTTTAAGAATACATATATTTTTAATAAGAATTTTCATTGTAGATTGGTGAAGATGGTTGTGACATGAAGGTTCTTGAGGTGAGGGATATTGCACCATATATAGGGTCATTGTGTAGTGGTGGCCTTAGTTATTGGGTTTCTTAGTTTTGTATGTCAAGGATCATTTGTATGGTGGTTCCTGGTGTTGTTTCATGAATTTTTTTTATTTCAAAAAAAAAACTTTTAACACTTTAAAATTTCAAGGAGACCAGATTGTGGATCTCATGGCTGGGCCTCAATATGGAATGAGTTCCCTCATTAAGGTGTGATTTTTTATTTCTATAGTATAATTATAAATTCATGTTCCGAATGAATTTTTTTCAAAAACCTTCAACTTGTCAAAAAACCGAAGAACTCTGTGTATCATCATGGATGATCTTTCATCCCCCTTTGGTGGATTTTTCCCTATTATTTATGATCATATTAACATTGAGATACAAGGAAATATCATATTCTCCTTCCCACTTTAATTTATCATTCCTTATCATGTAGAGGATATGGTAGTAGACATCCATTAGATTTGGTAGTGATGGATTGATTGAATGATAATGGTAATTGTACTATAGGTTTGTGAGATTTTCTTTGGGTGTTATTTTTTGACAAGATGTTTCCCCTTGACCTCTTCTTTTGATATTCAAATTATATTTTTAGGGAGGGAATTCAAGACATCTCCTTTATTAATATTTATAATTATATAAATTTTATTCAATTAATTTCATTAGGTGGATTGTGTGGGGTAACTTGTAGAGTCCCAAATCTTGACGTACATAGACATTACATTATTTTGTAGAATAATTAATACATAACAAAAATAGACGCCCAAAGACCATATTAGTTTAGTGTCTTTGGAAACTCGGAACATAATCTTCTAATCATGGTGAAAGATCTTCAACATCTCCCATAAAGATATTCCACTTTTTTTCTTACCTAAAACCTTTCGTTACATCCCAGGGAAAAGAAAACATAAAAAGGGTGAGCTCAAATTCTTAGTATGGGTAAACAAGGATAACATAAAACAATCCATAAACATTTGAACGTAAAAACATGAACATAAAACATCAAAATCACGAGTAATGACATAATTCATGGCAGTACATATGTAATAGAACATAAAATAATATTTATCATGGTAAAATATCATGGAAATAAAACATGGAATTTTGGAAAATCATAAAGCGCATGATATTATTTCCATAGTATCCATGTAATTGCTACCAAGACCATCATAGTGGACAAACTCCAATACTGAATCGGGGTTACTTGTCGTTCCAGCCCTATATTACTGATCCAGATTTACTTGACATTCCAACCATGTCTATCTCATGAGATATAAATCGTTACCCAATTCATTGGAGGGAGATATAGGTCCCACAATCTCATAATGAAAGCATTCTTATGTCATCCACGAGATCATAAAACATACATCATAGCATAACCCATGTAATAAAATGGGATTCTTTAACATCATGCCATCATAACATAATCCATATAAGATAAAAGGAATTCATAAAAATAATTCCATCAGAACATAATAAAATCAATGTAATAATATGGATAGAATCATAACCCTATATCATCTTATATAGGAAATAATTTTTATTAAACACATGAACATAGTTCATGTGGAAAATATCCTTTCTTCTTCAAAAACATTTTCTTTTCTCAACATGTCAAGAAATTTTAAATTAAAAGAAGTTAATTGAAAATAAACTTGAAAACTTTTAAAGGAATATTTCATGTAAATAATGTTATATGAAATCATAAATATACATTCATGCCGTATAAGTTGAAAAACATTCTTCTTGTACTTTGGCTGGAAAAGTCAAAAAGTTTCTCGTACTAAAAATGAAAAAAGATTCATTTCATATCTTTTAATAAATATTTCCCAGTAGGAAAAATTGAATTTTAAACAATTTTTTGAGGATATAAATAATATTACATATTGATGAAACATGGATGTGGATGATAAATATTCCCCAGTATTTACTGAAGTATAAACAAAACGGATAAAAAGGAGATTGCGAGATTTTCCAATAAATTAGGTCCAATATGATTTGTATCTATTCGAGACTTCTGTATAATGATTTAAATAATGTCATATACTTATTACATAATCATATTCCTTGTTATGATATCATATATGGTCATATTATTATCTGTTTATTAGTAACATTTCATTGTTACTCGTTATGTGGGTGTTAACTACTTTAGGTTCTTATTCATGTTTTTCTGGATCAATTCTTCTTCCAATTTTTATGTTATAGATATACCATTTACAGAATATTATTAGTATAATATATATCATATTTATTCATTAAAATCATTTATATAATCATTATTCAATGATGATCATGTAGAATGAATCGCATCACATCGTGGAGACGGTAGGCCGTACGTACGCACGAGCGATTATATCATTCCCATTCTTGTGGAATTGTTATGAATTATATGGTGTATAATATTTCAGAATCAATATCACTTTAAAATAATCATATATAGTTATTTCTTCTATCATTATACCCATCCAAGTATGTTGGTGATGAAAAAACATTACCCCACGACGTGGACACGGTAGGCCGTACGTAGGCACGCGTGGTGATTTCAATTTTCATAGGATAAATAGAAGATGAAATAAGGTTGTTTCATATTAATAATAATATATAATTGTAAAAGAGATACTGGAGTTATTAATTAATAATGAATCAACTCAGATAGAGTAAGTAGAAGAATAAATAAGTTTGAAAGAATCGGTAAAGGATATTACCTCTTATTCGATGTGCCTCTTCTAAACCTTCTCTTAGGGCACAAACATTTGTCTTTGAAGAAGATAGGTACCTCTAGTATGTTTCTATGGTAGTTGAGAAGGGAAATGGATAGGTTTTTACCGAGTTTGAAAGCTCAAAATGGTTTGAATATGAGAGGGATGAGGTGCCCTTTTATAAGTGAATAGAGGGACACATTTGGAAACTCTCAAAAATATTAATTTATAATAAAATTAAACCCCACATAAAAACCTCCAAAATGACTCAACATCAATGTTGAGATGATATAGGGTTGTAATCTCATCAACCAATAAAATTTAGACATGTTTTATCTTTATTTTAATACTTATCATTTTGATTTATCCTTATTTAATCAATTTAATTTTACTTATGGTAATAATATTATAATTTTTAAATTGTTATAAATAATTACTTTTGTGTTGTGAATTTTTAATAATTAGATACATTATTAAATTTTAGACCTTATAATATTCATTTTGAAAATTTTAAAAAAAAATTGATTTTTAAACAAATTAATAATATGTTATTTTTATAAAATCTCAATAGTGTCAATTTTGGCACCATTCAATTAATTGATTTTAAATAAAATCCAAACAGAAGATATATTATAAAAAAAATATTTAATAGATTCTTAACATGTCATATTCATCTAAAAAATTAGTTTATCAGATTAATTAGATCATATAATTTTTATTTTAATATTATTAAAACCATTTATTTGATATTTCTCTTAATAAAATAATTTTTACAATATTTAGGTATAATTTTTTCATATACTAATTTTTGCATAAAAATTTATCATAAAATAATATGATTCAGATAAATATAATAGATTACATAAGAATAATTTTACCTGGATTTATCTTCTAAAACACCCAACTTTTAAAATGTTATATTTATTAAATTATGAAGGTGACAACTTTGACATCATTTAAAATAAAATAATATAAATGTTATAATCTGTTTTATAAGGCTCCAAATGGTCCACAATTCGCCACATGGATGCTTATGGTGTATATATACTCGGCCAATAAGTTTTGGTCAAGTGTTAGGGCATTTTTATTGGTATTATTATTTTAATAAAAACTATATTAATGATTTTTCACAAAATAAATAATTTATGCATCATTAATGTATAAGTTGTTAAGGTAATTATGTATTTCATAAAAATTAAAAATAAATTACCATGATAAATTAAAAAAATTTAGCTTTCAAATGAGTATTTATAATCAAATTTATATTCTCTGTAACCTTATTTTAAATATAATTTAATTATTAATGTTTGAGTGAGACATATTTCACTTTCCATTAAATTTAATAAATTAAAGGTGTTAATCACATAAAAGTTGGTTATAATAGATAATATTTAAACTAAAGTATATTTTGGAACGAAATATAATCATCCAATTATATTTAGACAAGTGTTAGGTTAATTTTATAATATTATTTCTACCCTTAATTACCTGATTTACCTTTAAATGTGGTAAATAAAATTTATCTTAGTTACTATTCATAATGTCTAAAAATAAAAGTAGCATATTAACATAATTTTGACCTATTTATTCCAACTATGGAATCCATTTTTTCATATTCAAGACATAGAAGATGCAGAAGTTAATTTAAAATTAATTTGGTTGTCGAAAAACGGGTTTTTGTTTAAAACATTGCAAAAGATTGAAATGTTTTTACCTATGAATTTAATGTAAAATTAATTAAAATGAAATAAATTATTTTAAATGGTAAAAATATATTGTATTTATACTTTAAAACAATTAAATATAATAATTTAACCAAATAAATTATCTTGATGAAAAAAGTTGTTTTTAATTAAAATTTAGCGTGTTTTTACTATTCATTAAAATATGAAAGTAATCAAAAAAATTCAAAAATTTATCCAAAGTAAATTTTTATTTCCTGATTCAAAATAAGAAGTTTATTTCTTCAAGTTGAACTTAGAAACTTGTAAAAAATTATATTTAAAATGGGTGCGCCATCAAAAGGCGGCAAAACTGCTTTTTTTGAAAAATACATCCTTTATACGAAAAATTGATTTTGTTCTCATACCATGTACTAGAAAATGTGTAAGATGAATTATAATGTTATAAAATTTAAAATTTTGTTAATACTATTCATAACGACTAGTTCATAATAATATTATAATATATCAATGTTTAGTGAAACTGGGTATTGCGTACCACAAAAGCTATCAAGGAAGGTCGCTATTATGTGTAACGCATGCCAAGTCAATGTCACGTGTATAAAAAGTACCTTTGTTGTTTTTTATAACATAATAAAAAATAGTTCATTTATACATATATCAAAATCTATTTTTGGTGTTGTGTAAAATTAATTTTATTTCAAAGAACTTGAAATTGTGTGCAACACAAGCCAAGAATAGTGTTGCATATACTACAAGCTAATACGATGTTGCGTATAGCGTAAGATAATATTGGTGTAGATTACAAAACAATAAATTAAAAATAATATTTCACATAAAATCTAGAGGTGTTACATTCTACCTCCCTTAAAATGAATTTCACCCTCGAAATTCGTCAGGGTTATAAATCGTTTACTAATGAAAGTTTATTTCATAGAAACCCACATCGTAAGAAAGAATACTAAAACTTAATTTTAAAAATGAATGTTAGAAACATAACGGTCACCCAAAGTATCTCAGCACTGGGTTTCCACATAGGAGGATATAGTTGAAAATATGGATATGGAAGATAAATCTAACCATCATGTTCTGATGAAGAGTGTTACAGAACATGGCTATGAAAAATCCAACAATCACAAAGTCTAAATTTTTTGATGATCTAAGGTACCATATGATTCATCAGATATGAGGGTACTAGGACAACGTTTTTGGTTTTCAAGATCATTTCCCTAAAGTTGATGAATTATTTCATAAGTAGAAATACTTACCGGATTTTAGTGTAATATCAGCATTGGTCATTCCATGAACAATTTCCACTTCATCTCATATTTAAATAAATGAAGTTGAATTTGTAATTCTTGAAGTATTATCATATCATGTGATATAATGATAGGTCATTTCATCTGTCTCTATCATAAAAAAGGTTAGCACAAGATATTAAATATACATATGTCCATCTATAGTGAGGTTAATTTTATATTGTTCAAAAAATGGACTTATACTTCAACTATCATACCGCTTAATAAAATAAAACTAATTTCTAAAAACCAGGGACTTCCTGTTGCAGGTGGTAGGTGATAAAGGCATGTCGCACATTGGTTGTTGGTTCGATTGTTGTAGCTTTTTCTAACGCGATGGGTTGTCACCCATCCTGTGGGTTGTCCTTTTTCTAAAACTATACTATTATAACATTCTCGAAATAATATCAAAAAGTTCTAGACATAAACAATACTATCTGATGCCCAACTTAATCCATTCCAATCTTTAGGCTTATCCAAAATACATCTATCCAATCTTATAGTAAAAAAGAAAAAGAATACTAGAGAGGTCATCTACAAAGCATGTGAATACCATTATTTATCCCCCATATATCATAAGATATATCTTGTTGGTCACATTACAAACATGTGAATACCTTAATCATGTATTCTCTTGAAACATGAATTACCATAGAACCTTAGTGAAAACATGAATACTGTCAAAAGTTAAATATTTCCACATACCAAAATCCCCAAATTTCTATATACTCAAACCATGATATCACATTGTCCTTATATCAATCATGTGCTCATTAATACTATCAAACATATTATTTTCTTCTTATCCCTTCATTATTCGCCTACCTTCTTCCTTCAAAAAAAATTTCAATCACTTTTCATGGTTACTGATACCAAATTCTTATGGAAAACAACAATGGACCATGGATATTAAAATACTCTCTAATACCATAAAATCACCACTATGAGATTATTCTTGAATACCAATACATAACCACTTCAATCCATCCTCTTCAATGATTTTCATGGAATAGTCCCTTCCTCGATTTAGAAGTAACCACTTAGGTCCGGGCATTGAGTTGGGTAATTCCCATGTTCTGCATAGATAAGACATTGAACTCTATGACAGTCTATAACTCTATGACATTTTTCCCCACACAGATAACATCTTCCCCTCCATTTGAGGTATTACATAAGGTTCTTCGTCCCTTATTCTAGATATGTAGAAAGCTTAATCTTCCTCCTCCATGTTCCTTATCATAGGAACATGCATAAAAGTACGTATTCCTCTTATTCAATGAATTAGGAATACCTCTAATGTTCACCTTGTTAATCATATACTGCGATGACTGATTCAGAATAATCACAATATATTTTACTTTAGTCATTACACAATTTCATTTCTCATAGTCACCAATTTGTTCATCAGAATCAATGTTCACCTAATTCCTTTGGGTTCCCTCCATTGACTAAAACACAAAAAGAATTGTGTGAGAGGCAAAAATCATACTTGGAAAACAACATAATCACAGGGGAGTACTTTCAATCTCTAAAAACGTAGGAATAATCATAGGTTATTCATGATCATTATCATGATTCTAGGACTGTATCCTACACTTATACATAACCTTAAGGACAACCCTAGACATTCCTTAAAAATATCTCTAAGGATGTCAATAAATTTTTCGCATCCTAGTTTCCAATTGTTGTCTGAACCTTCGTCGGATACCAACTATAGAGACCCAAATCATGACTTACATAGACATTACATTACTTTTGAGGAATAATTAATACATAACAAAAACTAACTCCCAAAGAACGTATTAGTTTGGTGTCTTTGGGAACTCGGAACATAATATTCTAATCATGGTGAAAGATCTTCAACGTCTCCCATAAAGATCTTCCCCATTTTGTTATCTTACCTAAAACCATTATTTATATCCTAGGGAAAAGAAAACATAAAATGGGTGAGATCAAATGATCTGTAAGGGTAAACATGGAGAATATAAAACAATCCATAAACATTTGAATGTAAAAACATGAACATAAAACATTAAAATCATGAGTAATGACATAAATCTTGCCAGTACATAAGGCATAGATCATAAAGGAACATTTATCAGGATAAAATATCATGGAAATAAATCATGGAATTTTGGAAAACCAAAAGCACATGATATGATTTCCATAGTAGCCAAGACATTGCTGTCAATACCATCATAGTGGACAAAGTCCATTACTGAACCAGGTTTACTTGTCGTTCCAACCCTATATTACTGAACCGGATTTAGTTGCCATTCCAGCCATGTCTATCACATGAGATATAAATATTAACATAATTCATTGGATTGAGATATAGGTCCCACCCATCTCATTATGAAACCATTCTTATGTGTGCCACAAAATCATAAACCCTACATCATAGAATAACCCATGTAATAAAATGGGATTCTTAAATATCATGCCATAATAACGTAATCTATATAGTATAAAAGGACTTCATAAAATTAATTACATCCAAACATAATCATATAAATGTAATAATAGGTATAGAAACATAACCATATATCATCATTCATGGAAAATAATTTTGATAAAACACTTGAACTTAGTTCTTGAGTAAAATATAATTTCTTCAAAAAAAAATTTCTTTTCTCAAAATGTCACACAATATTAAATTAAAATAAGTTAATTGAAAATAAACCTGAAAAATTTTAATGTATGATTTCATGGAAATTATTTTCTATGAATGAATAAAAATACGTTCATGTCGTATAAGTTAAAAAAACATACATCCCGTACTTTGGCCGAAAAAGTCAAAAATTATCTCGTACTAAAAATGTCAAAAGATTCACTTCATATATTTTACTAAAAATTCACAAATAGGTAAAATTGGATTTAAAAAAATTTTATAGGGATAGAAATAATATTAAATATTTAGGAAACATGGATGTGGATGATAAATATTCCCTAGTAAATACTGACGTATAAAAAAGCTCGGATAAAAATGAGATTGTGAGATTTTCCATTACCTTAGGTCCGATATGCTTGGTACATATCTGAACCTCTAGTATAATGATTTAAATAATTTCATTGACTTATTCTAGAATCATATTCATTGTTATGATATCATATATGGTCATATTTTTATCTATTTATTTGTAGCATTTCATTGTTACTCGTTATTTTGGTGTTAACTGCTTTATGTTCTTATGCATGTTTTGTCGAATAAATTATTATTCCTATTTTTAGGTTATATATATACCATTTAAATAATTGTATTGGTATAGTATATATCATATTTATTCATTCAATTAATTTATATAATCATTTTTCAATGAAGATCATGTAGAATGAATTGCATCACATCGTGGTGACGGTAGGTCGTACGTACGCACGAGCGATGATATCATTCCCCTTCTTGTGGAGTTTTATTGAATTGTATGGTGTAAAATATTTCAGAATCAGTATCAAATTAAAATAATAATATATAGTTATTTATTCCATCATTAAACCCATCCATGAATGTTGGTGATGAAAAAATATTACACCACGACGTTGAGATGGTAGGTCGTACGTATGCACGCTTGGTGACTTCATTTTTCCTTGGATGAA
Organism: Viscum album; assembly: GCA_963277665.1. Taxonomy (NCBI): domain Eukaryota; kingdom Viridiplantae; phylum Streptophyta; class Magnoliopsida; order Santalales; family Viscaceae; genus Viscum; species Viscum album. Next base: position 264,815,276 of record OY728167.1, on the reverse strand, counting down.
TAGAAGATGGAATATGGTTGTTTCATATTAATAATAATTATTTGTATTCAAGTGATACTGGAGACATTACTTAATAATTAGACAACTCATATAGAGGAAGTAGAAGAAGAAATACGTTTTAAAGAATCGGTAAAGGATATTACCTCATCTTCGATGTGCCTCTTATAAACCTCCTCTTAGGGCACTAAAATTGGTATTTGAAGAAAACCAAGACCTATAGTATTTTTCTAGGGAAGTTGAGAAGGGAAATGTATAGGGTTTGGAAGAGTATAAAAGCTCAAAATGGTGTGAAGAAGAGAGGGATGGAGTTCCCTTTTATAGGAGAAGAGAGTGACACTTTTGGAAACTCCCAAAAATATTAATTTATTATAAAATAAAACCAAACATAAAACCCTAAAAAATGACTCAACTTCGAATATGAGATGAGATAGGGTTGTAATCACATCATCCAATAAAATTTAGACATGTTTTTTGTTTATTTTAAACCTTATCATTTTGATTTATCCTTATTTAATCTACTTAATTTTATTTGTGGTAATAATATTATAATTATTAAATTATCATAAATACTTACTTATGTGTTTTGAATTTTCCGTAATTAGATAAATTATTAAATATTAGACCATATAATTTTCAATTTTTAATTTTTATATATTTTTGTGGTTTTTGAACAACTGAATAATATGTTATTTTTATAAAATTTCAATAGTGTCAATTTGGACACTATTCTATTATTTGATTTTAAATAAAATCCACACAAAACAAATTATCGAAAAATATATTTAATAGATTCCTAACATGTCATATTAATATAAAAAAATAAGTAGATAACATTAATTAGTTCATATAATATTTATTTTAATATTTTTAAAAACATTTATTTGATATTTCTCTTAATAAAATAATTACTACAACATATTTGTATAATTTTTTAATATACCTATTTGTTGCATAAAAATTTAAAATAAAATACTATGATGCAGATAAATATAATATGTTCTATAATAATACTTTTACTCGATTTTATCTTCTAAAACACCCATATTTTAAAATGTTATGTTTATTAAATTTTAAAGGTGACAAGTTTGACATCATTTAAAATAAAACAATATAAATGTGATTATATGTTTTATAAGGCTCACAATCGTCTAAAAGACTCCCCTTGTATGATTATGGTGTAGATATACTCTACCAATAAGTTTTGGTCAAGATTTTGGGCCTTTTGATGGGTATTATTATTTTAATAATAACTAAATTATTGATTTTTCGCAAAATAAATAATTTCTGCATCATTAATGTATAAGTTTTTAAGGTAATTATATATTTATTAAAAATAAAAAATAAATTACCATGATAAAGAAAAAAAAATTATCTTTAAAATGAGTATTTATAATCGAATTTATATTTTGTATAACCTTATATTAAAAATAATTTAATTATTAAAGTTTGAGTGAGACATATTTCACTTTTCAATAAATAAAATAAATTAAATGTTTTAATCAAAACAAATTGGGTTATAATAGATACTATTTCTACCCATGTATATTTTTGGACAAAATATAATCATCCAATTATATTAAGACAAGTGTTAGGTTAATTTTATAATATTATTTTTACACTTAATTACCTGATTTACCTTTAACTATGGTAAATAAAATTTATCGTAGTTACTATTCATAATTTCTAAAAATAAAAGTAGCATATTAACATAATTTTAACATATTTATTCCAAATATGGGATCCATTTTTCCAAATTCTTGACACAGAAGATGCAGAAATTAATTTAAAATTAATCTTATTGTCGAAAAAACCGGTTTTTGTTTAAAACATTACAAAAGATTGAAATGTTTTTTTCCAATGAATTCAGTGTAAAATTAATTATAATGACATAAATTATATTAAATGGTAAATGTATATTATATTTATACTTTAAAACCATTCAATATTATAATTTAACCATATAAGTTATCTCTATGAAAAAGGTTGTTTTTAATTAAAATTTAGAGTGTTTTTACTATTCATTAAAATGTGAAAGTTATCAATAAAATATAAAAAATTTATCCAATGTAAATTTTATATATCCTAAATCAAAATAATAAGTTTATTTTGTCAAATTGAACTTATAAAATTTCCAAAAATTAGATTTAAAATGAGTGCGCCATCAAAATGCGGCAAAACTTCATTTTTTTAAAATACTTCCTTTATATGAAAAATTGATTTTGTTCTCATACCATGTACTAGAAAATGTGTATTTTTAATTATAATGTTATAAAATTCAAAATGTGGTTAATAATATTCATAATGGATAGTTCATAATAATAATATTATATATTATTGTTTAATGAAACTCAATATTGCGTACCACACAAGCTATCGTGAAAGGTCTCTCTTACGTGTAACGCAAGCTAGGTCAGTGTTGCGTGTAGTGATAGATTAATTTGGTGTTTTTTATAACATAATCAAAACATAGATCATTTATACATATATCAAAATCTATACTCTGTGTTGTGTAAAATGAATTTTATTCGAAAATACTTGAAATTGTGTGCAACACAAGCCAAGAATATTAATGCGTATACTACAAGCTAATACGATGTTGCTTATAGTGCAAGCTAATATTGGTGTAGAATAAAACACAATACATTAAAAATTATATTTCTCATAAAATCTCAGGGTGTTACAGAAGTAGAACACGATATTGAATTATTATTATGATATTAAAGTGGAAAGGGGTGTTTCACATGTTTTTTACCCAATTCCATGTTATTTATTATATTATAATATTACTTATTTGATGTTCACTATTATAGAGACCTTGGATTCTACTATTGATAGGTTCAAATCACCTTTCCAAAAATTTAAATGAAATAATGAGCATAATTAATTGATTTCATAAGAATATAAAATTACAATGTTGATGTTTATGCCTGAAATTATGAACTAATAATGAAGGATGATTAATAGGGGATTGTTTAATGTCTGTTACTATGACATTTTATTTGTTTTTCCTTATTTTTGGTGTTTTTCTTATTGTGGTGAGTGTGGTATTGGTGGGTTGTTTATGGTTTGTTGGTATAATGAGGAATGGATGTTGTTGAGGTTGATGTGGAAGTGATTTCCTGGTTATGGTGGTTATTGGAATGGGTTGTGTGGTGGTCATTGTGGTATTGGTATTGTGGTGTAGGTTAAATTATTGTTTCCCATTGGCATGAAACAGAAGATATTATTTAATGAAATATAATTGTGGGAATTAAATCTAACAGATGGAATAAATTATGATAATTATTAATTCATGAGATTAAATTTAATATAAATTAATTAACTTATATTGGATGGTATGTGGAAAATATAGAATTTGATATTGACATGTTGAAATGAGATGTCATTCTCTCATTGTGCGACTATTTTAGGTGGTTAGTTATGGTGTAGTAGTAGTTATGGTAATAGTTGTTGATGTGAGGTGAATTACTATATTAGGTAGTTACAAGACAAGTGATGTTTTGTTCGTTGAAAATTAGGATTGGGTTTTGTTTTGACTATTCTACTAATTGTATTTTCCTTTATTATTTATTTCCCACCACCACCTATGTCGTATAATGTTATTTACACCACTACAATATTGGGTTTTGAATTTTTTTCCCAACAACCTGGTTAAAAAGGAAACTAATGGGTTAATAATCCCTCTTTCACACTCTTTATTATATATTTGGTATACGCTATAATTGAAGGGGGTTATGATACATAATCCATACTAAATATCAGTTATAGTTCCCACGATGGGATTTAGTGATGATGTTGTCATAGCGACTGAGATATATGATGGATGACAGGGGTTGTAGGAGAAGGGAATATAGTTTATGTTCTTCATATTCATGTTATCTTATTGTAATGAAGATGTGACATGTGGTTGTGATGTGGTGATATGGAATGTGGTAGTGATTTTTGTATGATGAGCCTATGGAATATGGTATGTGGATATAGATATGTTTATATAGTCAGGATGTGGTTATATAGATAAGAAAGGGGTGGAAGATCTAATAAATATGTTGGTGGGATGTTAGAGTGACTGGATCAATAGAGAAGTTGGTATGAAGTACCATCATGGTATTTTATTCTGATATTATGTTAGTACACTTGAATCTTTATTTGTCGAGTGAGATTTGGGGAGGAAATTTGATAGTGAACATGGTTTAGGTGTCATTTGGTTCTGCTGGTTAATTATTGACGAATAAATATGCTTCTTGCACATTTACATGAGGGATTTTGGGGATGATCCTATTTAGTTGACTTGTATTTTAACCCCTTTATATATATTTTTTTGTGTTTATATATATATATATATATATATTATTAATAAGCATTTTGTGATTAGGTTGGACATTACTAACTTGAGGAGTTCAGGTATGGGGTTCATGGGTTACTTCTATATAATTTTCTTTTAGTATTTCATTATGGATATTATTTTTATATTGGGAATTAAATGAACTTGTGGAATATTTGTTTCTATTATATATAGTGTTGATTTATTTTATATTTCTAGGATTTATGAAGGTAACGATTCCCATATATGTGTTGTTACAGCTTTAATATTAGTTGGAAACCAGTGGTCAATTAGATATCGGCTATGGGGGTCACTAACGTATTTATTTTCAGCATATGTGGGATAATTATTGGGTAGTTCATGAAATAGTGGCATTATATCTCTGATTAAGAGTTAGAATAGAGCTTAAATTTAGGTACTAATGAAGATTTATAGGATTTGGTAGGGAAACCAAGTCAATCAAACTCAACATCTGATGTACCAAGGGAGAAAAGCTAAGACATGTGTGATTAATACCCCTTATAACATGATGTATGGTTTTTAAACTTACTGAACATAAGAGGTAATATGATTATGATTGTGTGTCAGAGACCTAGGAGAGTCCCATGTTTCATGATTTTCAATAATATATATTGAATTAGGATTATTATGGGAAATAAACTGAATTTATTTAAGTTATATTTTATGAAAAATCCATTTTATTGGAATATGATGTAATTCCTAGTGATTTTAAAAGGAAAATAATTTCAGTACCGTATACAACACACAACATCATGTTTATGAAACTATGATATACTATGAAAATTAATTATTTAATTTAATATTTTACCCTAACTATTGAATTTATATGTATGAATAGTGTTAAATGAATTATAAAATTGTAATGTCTCGGTTTTTCCATGTATTATTTCTAAAAATGTTATATGGAAAAATTACGAGACTAAGCACAGAGAGGAAACGTCATTCCAAGGTTCTGTGAGCCCGGAATAGTGGTTTGAACCTTTTAAGTTAAGTGAGTCGGTGTGTGTGCGCGGTTGTGGTATTTTCCAAATGGATACCTAGATTAAAAATCTGAGGGCACCGTTGTGTCAAGGACAGCGACTTTGCCTATGAATGGGCCTAACCTCGACCGACGCAAGTCGAGGGAAAAAGTTGATTTTCAGATGTTTTTATTAAAATAAAATAAAATAATTTGGAAAGTTTATTTTATTTTATTTGGATACATTCGCTGAAGTGAAATGATGGGGCATATGTTTCGATAATTAATACCACACAATAATGGCTCTGAAAAAACAATGCTGATACCTTAATGCCACAGCATGATGGAATTCTGAAGTGTGTTCCCTCCTTTTAATGGGTAAATAGAATGTATGACATGGGGAGAAGTGGAGTGAACTTATTGGAGATTTAGAAAATCTTCTCAGTGACGAACAACATTGATCAAAATTGTGAATCATTGCACCAATGGATTTAGAGGATCTCGACGATGACAGTCGCAAATTTTCTGTATCAGCAATCGATCCATTCTTGAGGTAGGGGTGGTGTTTTAGATTGTTTCTTCCTCGTTCTTTAATTAAACGACGAACACAAATCAACCCACGAACCGGTTGACTCACGCATCGTCATTCTAGAGGGAGAGATTTTATTTTCCAGGTTTTTTCATGGGATTTCTTTTTTCATGTTAAATGTTTCAATTTTCCACATTCAAACTTTCTAACAGGAGTAGATTAATTCCCTGATGAACGACAGAAGAGATTCATTCGTTTTTTGTTGTTTTGTTTTCTTCCTCCCTATTCCCCACGTTCCTTGCGTTCTTCGAGGAAATATGAATGAGCAATCGTTGAACACCCGTTTCTCAGTACAATGATCCCAAAACAGAGATCTGGCATCATGATGACCTAGTAAAGGTGACAAAATGATAGCGGCATACAAAATTACATGGTTCGGGAGTTGTCATTCTTCGGTCATTCTTCATGCGGGCGGAAAAGTATGTGTTTCTGAGGCCAATCAGAGGCCCTAAACCCCTGGAAATGGACTTCTGGGGTCGAAGAAACCAAAAATGTGGATTTTCTCGACGATCAGGTGGCCAGATTAAAGATTGGGCATAATTGGAGGTGCGACGATGAAGAAACTACAATTCCGGAAATTTCAAGAACACATGGTGTGTATCCCGAAGAACATACCATGTGAGTCCAAATAAGTGGCGGCTAGGGTTTCATGGTGCTGGAGGCGATGACATGACATAATCTCCAAAGAACATGATGTGTGCATCCATACATGGGATTTAGTGTGTATCCTAGGTGATACATAAGCATGGGATGGGTATATGATAGTGTACTCCCCCACAATGCCAAACCAGGCTTGTTGCACAGACTAACCCATATATCGATTACACGGGATAGAACACATGGGTTTCAACTATGTATGGGTACATAGCCACATACACGAAGGGAACCCCGGTTACTCAGACACAACGGGTGGTCCATACTACACACTATGTACTAAATTTTCTACACGACATGTTCTTCTAACTCGGTCCGTTCTACACGGGTAGTACCCAAAGTCGAGAGACATGGCATGTAACTCTTGTACACGCCATATATATTCTGGAACACAGTTTGATCATTCTTGTCCACCATTTTTTGGACAAGTTTTGGCTGGGTTACTACCCCTTTTTCTTGTTCCCCTGAAGGCTAGGTGTCATTTCCATTCATAGGAGTAAGATCCCATTAACATGAATTTTCGAGATAGAGTCTGGTTTCCCTCCGAGAGGCCTAGAGCGAGAACCTCTATCCTGTATTGACCCCAGGTAGAGTTAGGTATCGACATGAATACTCCAAAAATATGTTGATCCTCTACTTAGAAGGTGAATCTGAATGAGTCTCGGTATCCACCAAGGCCCTAGCAGTGATCCCCATATGCGTGTCATGATCTTTTCCCACTCAAGAGAGTGTTCTCTCAGAATGAGTGTATTTATCTCTCATAGCTTTTCCCGATGAACAATACATCTTGGTCGGACGAGATTAGAGTTATCCGACCCATGGAGTGAGTTCTCCTAGACGAGTGCTTCATGAAACATTCGAACTGAATCCCTAGAGGGGGTATGTGATTGTGTGACTTGTCTCTAAAATACAGGTTTTGGTTTTGAGTATATCTGGATTGTGTTTCTCTTGTTATATGTTTGATAGAAATATACTATGTAGAGATGACTTTATTCTTCCCATTTTGTATTTATTTGTTGTTTTCAGGGGCCTCTACTGAGTATTGTTATACTCACCCATGCACGGGCTTTGCCCGTATGTGTTGTGTCTTGTGCAGATGAGTGACCTTTTGATTGAGTCTAGGGAAGACCATGACCAGAACGAGCTTTCTGAGTTCCCTACAGGACGTGGTGTTTCTAGGGATATGAGCAGAAGTCTCAGTACCAATTTGTGTCTTCAGGTTGGACTTTGAAGTTTGCAGACTCTTGTTTTTGGTGGGCCTGTATTTTTACCCAGTTTACTTTCTGCACTTTACATTCATTTTACTATGTTGGTTGGGTTTAGTTGTATGCATGCATTTTGTTCCATAGTGGAATTTTTTATTTCATCATTTGTGGGATTGGAGATGTGTTCATGTGTACTGGTATGTAGGAAATTTCTCCCATGTTAGTGATATGACTACTCAATGCTAGTCACCAGCCCCTGGCCTATTGAAGGTAGGCATGGGGAGTCGTGGCACGGGCCCCACTAAGACAGGTCGGGACAGAGTGGTATCAGAGGTAGGTAGATTCTACCTTAGGACCAAGAGTCTGTGAGATTGGGTTGGGGAATCATTTTTATGTGTTTCGAGCATGGATTTTAAGCCAGTGACTCGAGTGTTGGTGCGGGCGGTCGACACATCCATACACCATGACTCTGAGAAAATTCATTTTGACTGGGTAAATGAAAACACCAGTTGTGGTGATGTAAAAGAATAGTACACACATCATATAAGAATGGGTTGTGTTTTCCATGTCCATTGTGTCATCTATCCAATTATATTCGTTAACCATGGTACATCTGGTTTCCTTACAGGATGCATCCGTGACACAAACCTACTTGGATTCAGTAGTGCGATCATGAAGATGACCCCATCAGTGATGAGGCTTCGATACTGGGGAATGTTCCCCGGGCGTTCCCTCTAGGTGGTGCACCTACTATACCACCACCATTGGAGCATCCCATGGTACCTGTAGTACCGATAAGCGAGGGGCGAAAGTTGAGAATGCTCTATGTGTTTCAGAGTTAGAGAACCCTTAGGTTCTAAGGCGAGCCTAACCCTCAGGCGGTTGAGTATTGGCTTGAGGCGGCGACCAGAGTTTTCCGTCTAGTGAGGACACCAGCATACCAGATAGTGATCCTATGAGTGATCGTTCTTCAGGATTTAGCAGGACGATGGTGGATCCTTTCCATGCAGACTCGCGATGAGGAGACCCTTTCATGAACAAAGTTTGAGAGACTCTTTAGGAAGGAGTTCTCTCCGGTCACACTGAGAGAAGTGAGCATCCAAGATCTTATTCAACTCCAGTAGTGGAGTTTGATAGTGGATGACTATTCATCGAGGTTCGCCAACCTCGCCATGTACTCAATGGATATGGTTAGAGATCAGTACATCAGAGCTCATATATTCGAGTGAGGTCTAAGATAGGACATCCATGCAAGTGTCATGCAACTATTCATTTTGACTCATGCTGGAGTGGTTGAGAGGGCCTTGGTGATCGACAGCTTCTTGGAGGAGTAGAGACAGCTGACCATAGTCAACAGTAGCAAGACAGGTGCGAAGACCTTGACAATAGGGAACCGATGCTAGGAACATGGAACTGGATGTGGGATACATCACAAGAGGACCTTGGACAATGGATCGAAAGTCCATGGATCTCATGCTAGATCCAGTCATCCTAGGAGAGGCGATGTTACTCGCGTGACGGTATAGTAAATCTCGCTAGAGATTGTCCAACCCGTCGATCTGCTGACAAGGAAGTGGTTGATGGACCACCGATTAAGAGGCGGAGAGTAGAGTAGGAAGACCCTTCAAGAGGCGGATGTGGAATAGGAGAAGGGAGAGCTACAGGTGGTGGCAGACGCTTCGATATACTTTCACCACCACCCCCAGGAGTTCCACACCAGGCTCATGGAGCTTAGAACAGGGGCCGAGAAAACTACATGTGGTCAAGGCGTATGACCTAGGGACTCATAGGATGATCTGAGGTACGATCGGTGTCTTCTATACTTTAGCTATCGTATTTATAGACATAAGATCCAGTTATTCCTTCCTCACTACAAGTCTTGTACGAAACCTTGAGATTCTGGTAGAGCCTTTGACTCGACCCTTTTGCTTGGAGACACCTACGGGAGGAGACTCGATGATCACAAACCATTGCAGATAGTGTGATATTACCCTTAGATGCCAGAGTTTCGATTGGAACCTCTTGGTGTCAGAATTGAGGCATTACGACGTCATTCTCGGGATGGATTGGTTATCTTTATTCTATTCCCAGATTGACTGCCTTAGGTGAAGAGTGTGGTGTGTCTACAATGATGGGACGAGGTTTTCCTTTGTCGGTAAAAATGATACCCAGGAAGAACAAAATGGTCCCTTGAATATGAGGGTGCATACGATCACTCATGAGCTAAATATCCTTACCCTAGAAGTAGTAGATGTTGTGACCTTCTAGTTCCCAACAGTAGTGGCGGAGTACAACAATGTCTTTCCCGAAGATGTTCCAGGACTACCTCCCCACCGAGACATAGACATCTACATCAACTTACACCCTAGGATGACTCTGATTTCCTCCCTAGCATATAAGATGGCCCTCACAGAGCTTCACGAGCTGAGGGTGAAGTTGGAGGATTTGCAGATAAAGGGTTTTGTAAGACCCTATGTTTAACCCTAGGTGGCCCCAGTTTTGTTTTCCAAGAAGTAAGACTGGAGTTTGAGGTTGTGTATAGATTACTGGTGCCTAAATCATGTAATGGTGAAAAACATGTATCCACTTCCAAGGATCGATGACCCCTTCGATCATTTAAGAAGGGCACAATGGTTCTTGAAGGTTAACCTTCGATCAGGTTACCACCAGTTACAAGTACGTGATGATGATATATCGAAGAAGGCTTTCAGATGCCGCTATGGTCACTATGAGTGCCTAGTGATGCCTTTCAGCATGGCGAAAGCCCCGGGAGTGTTCATGGGGCTGATGAACCGTATCTTCTAGCTGTACTTGGACCAATTAGTAGTGGTCTTCAAAGAATACATCCTTGTGTACTCAGAATCAGAGGAGGAGCACACGATACACATGCGTATAGTTCTAGACATACAGTAAGAGCACCAAATTTATGGGAAGCTCTCTAAGTGACAGTTATTGATATAGGAGGTTTACCTTCTAGGACATTTCTTCTTAGAAGATGCAGTAGCTGTGCACCCTGCCAAGGTAGAGACAGTGTTAGCATGTGATCTACCTTGGAGCGTGATAGAGGTGCAGAGCTTCCTTGGTTTGGAAGGATATTACCGAAGATTCATTCCCAATTTACCCCGGATATCAGCATTGATGAATACCTTGACCGGGAAGGGGAAACCCTTCATGTTGACGGTGATGTGCCAGTAGGCTTTCGAGTAGTTGAGACTGATTTTGACGAGGGCCCTGATTTTGAAATTTCCTAACGATGGTGTCAAATACGTAGTTTTCTACGATGCATCAGGGACTGGTCTTGGATGTGTCATGATGCGGAGACAGGTAGTGATTTCTTATGGTTTTCACCAGCTTAGTCTACATGAGCGGATCTATGTTACTCATTATCTCAAGTTGGCAGTGGTAGTCTTCACGTCGATGATGTGGCGACACTACCATATGAGCGAGCAGTTTATCGTATACTCTGACCACAAGATCCTCAAGTACATATTCTCGTAGAAGGATCTAAATATGAGATAAAGTATTTGGATAGTGTTACTCTAAGACTATGATTTCAATATCATCTATACTCCTGAGAAAGGGAACAAGGTGAAAGATGCTCATAACAGGAGATCAAGCTCGCAACTGCTAAATGAGGAGACAGAGAAGTTGTCCTTGTTACAGTTATTCTTCGTGAACAGAGAGGTTGAAACTTACCTTCAGTTGATGGTTTTCACCGCTCCACTCTTACAGTGTGTTAGGGAGGCAGATATTGGGCATGTAAACTATGAGGCCTTACTTGCTCAGTTATCCTCAGGGCATGCCCCTGATGGATATTCGCAAGGTGGGGAGCACAATTTTTTTTAAAGGATGCACTGTTGTAACAGTGGCGTTCTAGGAGGAGTTCCTAAGGGAGTTTCACCCATCCCCCTTAGAGGTACATCCTGTAGTGGTGAATATATACCAAGATCTCCGACGATAGTTCTTGTGGTCAAACATGAAGAAGGAAGTAGCAGAGTTCGTTTCACGATGCCTCACCTTCCAGCTCGTGAAGGATATGAACCGGGTTCCAGCAGCATTAACTCACCCTATAAGTTCCATAATAGAAGTGGGATGGAATATAGATGGAATTTATGATGGGATGACCACATATTTACAAGGGGAATGATTCCATATGGGTAATCATTGACTGACTCACCAAGTTGGCTCGCTTCCTAGCTATTAGGGAGTAGAGTATCGTAGAGTGATTGGGATGCCTCTACATGCAGAAGATAGTTCTGATTCATGGAATTCTTTTGAATGTAGTCTCAGATCGAGATTCTTGATTCACATCCTGGATGTGGAAGGGATTATAGGAGGCTTTCAGGAATTATCTATTCTTGAAAACACCATTCCATCCCCAGACATATGGTCGGATGGAGAGGACCATTCAGGTTCTAGAGGATATGTTGTGGGCATGTATCTTGGACTTTGGTTGCATTTGGGAGGAACAAATATTACGGGTGGAGTTTGGGTACCACAATAGCTACCACTCTACCATTTTTATGTCGCTGTTCGAGGCTTTATATGGGAGACCCTATTGGTCACCGCTTTTCTGGACCGACCCAGGAGAGTAAGCACTTATGGGTCCATAGTTGGTGAGAGCTACCACCGAGAAGGTGCAGATCATCTGAGAGAGGATAAAGACCACACAGGGCCGACAGAAGTCTTATGCTGATAGACGAAGGATACCTCTACAGTTTTTGGAGTGGGACCATGTCTTCTTTAGGGTCTGACCTCAAAAAGGGTTGCATAGATTTTGCAGGGGAGGAAAATTGTCTCCGAAGTTCATTGACCCTTTTCAGATACTGTGAAGAGTTGGCGAGGTGGCATACCGGCTAGCTATGCCGCCCCATTTTCACCAAGTACATGATTTCTTCCATGTGTCGCATCTGAGGTGGTACGTTCATGACCCATCACACATCATCGACTAGGGAGTGTTGTACATTGAGGATGGAGCTACCTTTGCTGAGTACATGGTCGAAATCGAGGATCGGTAGAAGAGGATCCTTTGTGGGAAATCAATTATATTGGTTTGAATATTGTGGAATGATAAGAATCTCCAGGAGAGCATCTGATAGCGGGATGCTCATATCTGTTCCCAGTACCCACATCTTTTTGAGTAGCATTTTGTTTTGGAGTTCCGGGATGTAAAGTCCTAAGGTGGGGAGAATGTAATGTCACATATTTTCCATGTATTATTTTTTTAAATGTTATATAAAATTATTATGAGACTAATCATAGATAAAAAACATAATTACAAGGCCCGATGAGACCGTAATGGTGGTTTGAACTTTTTAAGTTAAGTGAGTTGGTGTGTGTGTGCGCGGTTGTGGAAATTTCAAAACAGATGCTCAGATTAAAAATCCAAGGGAACCATTTCATCCGGGATGACAAATTTACATAAGAATGAGCCTATCCTCGACCGACACGGGCTGAGGGAAAAAGTATATTTTCAGATATTTTTTCGTAAAATATAATAAAATAAAATAAAATAATTTGGAAAGTTTATTTTATTTTATTTGGAAACATTCACTGCAACGCAACAACGAGGTAGCTGTTTTGGAAATTAATGTCATGCCACAATGGCTCTGAAACAACAACACTGACACATTAATGCCGTACCATGAACGAAAGCTAAAATGCATTCCCTCCTTTTAATTGGTTAATCAAATGTTAGACTTGGGGAGAAGTGGATAGAAATTATTGGAGCATTGAAAATTACTCATGGAGACAAATGAAATCAATAAAAATTGTAAATCAGTACGCTAATGGAGTTAGAGGATATCGACGACGATGGAAGAAAATTTCCTTCATCAGCGATCAATCCATTCTCAGGGTAGGGGTGGTTTTTTAGATTGTTTCTTCCCCATTATTTAATTAAATGACATTCACGGATCAACCCACAAAACAGTTTTCTCAGGCATCGTCGTTCTAGTGGGAGGGATTTTCTTTTCCGGGTTCATTCATGTGATTTGTTTTTTCATTTTTAATGTTTCAATTTTCCCCATTCAAACTTGATAACGATAGAGGATTAACTCCATGATGAACGATAGAAGAGGTTCATTCCTCCTTTGTTTTTTGTTGTCTTCCTCCCTCTTCCCCGTGTTCTTCGCGTTCTTCGTGGTGATATGAATGAGGAATCCTTGCGTTCCCGCTTCTTGGATCAACAATCCCAAAATGAAGATCGGGTATCGTGATGACTGAAAAATGGTGTGGCGATGATAGTGGCAGATGGAACAACATGGTTCAGGAGTTCTTGATCATCGAGCGTTCTTCATGCGGGTAAATCGGTACGTGTTTTCAGGGCCGATCGGAGGCCTGAAACCCATGGAAACGGCCTTGTTGTGTTGGGGGGACCACAAAATTGGAGTTTCACGATTACCGGGTGGTTGAATAAAAGATTAGGCATCATGGGAGGCACGACAGTGAAGAACTTGTGATTCGAAAAATATCCAGAACACACAGTGTGTACCCCTAAGAACACATCGTGTGGGTCCAACTAAGTGGAGGCTAGTGTTCTGTGGTACTTGAGGCGATGGAATGATGTGTTCTTCAAAGAAAATGGTGTGTGGGTAGCTATTATGGACTCAACATGTATCCTAGGAGATACAAGTGCATGATATGGGTACACAGTCATGTACTCCACCACACGGCCAGACCTGGCTGGTTGCACAGACTAACCTGTGTACCGATTACACAGGATAACACACACGAGTTGCAACCATGTCTGGGCACAAGACCACAAACCACAAGGGAACCCCGGTTACTCGTAAACGATGTGTGTTCTCTACTACAGATCGTGTACTTAATTTTCTACAAGATATGTTCTTTTGACTTGGGCCATTATGCACAGGTAGTACCCATAGTCGAGAGACATGATGTGTAACCCTTCTTCACGTTGTGTATATTTTGGGACAAGGTTTGATCCTTCTTGTCCACCTTATCTTGTAAAATTTACATTTGGGTTAGTTCCCATTTTTCTCATTCCATTGATGGTTAGGTATCGTTTCCATTCATAGAAGTATGATCCCATCAGCAGGACTTTTTGAGATAGAGTTAGGTATCCCTCCGAGAGGCCCGAAGTGAGATCCTCTATCCATTCTTGACCCTAGGTAGAGATTGTTATCGAAATGACTAATCCTACAGGATGACTATCCTCTACATATCAGGTGAATTCAGAGGATTCGTGGTATTCGGCAAGGCCCTAGTAGTGATCCTCATCTGTGTATCGTGATATTTTCCCACTCAAGAGTGTGTTCTCGAGGAATGAGTGTATCTATCTCTCATTGATTTTACCAAAGAACTGTACTTCTCAGACGGATGATATCAGAGTTATCAAACTCATTCAGTGAGTTCTCCTGGATGAGTACTTTGTGAATCCTTCAAATTAAATCCCTAGCAGGGGTATGCGGTTGGGTGACTTGTCTCTAAACTACAGGTTTGGGTTTTGAGTATATATGGATTGTGTTTCTCTTATTATATGTTTGGTAGACATATAATGTGTAGAGATGACATTATTTTTCATTGGTGTATTGCCTTGTGGTTTTTGGGGTCCTCTAATGAGTATTGTTATACTCACCCCTCCACAGGCTTTGGCCGCACGTGTTGTGTCCTGTGCAGACGAGTGACCTTTTGACGGAGTCCAGAGTAGACCAGGACCAAACCGAGATTTCTGAGTTCCGTACAGGAAGTGGTGTTCCAACCACTGTAAGCAGCAGTCTCAGTACATTTTTGTGTATACAGTTTGTACTTTTTAATTAGTAGAGTCTTGTTTTGGTGGGCTTGTATTCTGGCCCAGTTTACATTCTGCACATTACTTTCGTTGTACTATATTTGTTGGGTTTAGTTGTATGCATGCATTTTTTTCCTTACTGGATATTAGTATTTCATCATTTTTGGGATTGCAGATGTGTGTGTGTGTGTATAGGTTCTTAGGCAATGCCTCCCATGTTAGTGATATGCCTACTCGGTGCTAGTAACCAACCCCTAGCATATTGGAGGTGGGCATGGGGAGTCGTGACATGGGCCCCCCTGGGACGAGTCATGAAAAATATATATATAATGTAAATAATCAGTACACATTCATTTATTAAAACTTACGAAATATTTAGACAATTTTCGGTAATGCTTTTTTATTCTTCACAAAGTTGTTTTCCACAAAAAAATGATTTTTATTTATTTTAAAGAGAAAATATTTTAATTAATTACTAGAACATCAATAAAATAAAATTTATAAAAATAATATTATGTTTTAAATCAGAATAAAAATATTATATTAGGGAGAAAGTTTTTGGTTCTTATGAAAAGATTTATTTCTCACTGAATAATGAAAAATTCCAACTGTTATGGAAAATTGTATTTTTGTTTCAAGAGTTTAAAAAGTTTTTTTTATTTTAAAATAATTTCTAATATTATTAATTCTATTATATTATTAATAATAAAAATAAGTTAATTTTTTGTGTTTTTATGATTAAATATGCTATAGAAATATTTTTATACATAAAAGAATTTTTTTTAAAAAAATCGTAACGTTTTACGTTTTAATTTAAAATTAATTACAACAATTATATATATTGAAACATGAAAAATGGAATCCATATTTAAAATTATGATTTCCAAATATGGTAAATAGAACCCGTTTAATTTTTATCATTATGAATAGTAACCGTACAAAATAATTTTCACCATGGGAAGGGTAAATCTAGTAATTAAGGTTAAAAATAATATGATAGAAACTATAAAATGACCATAACACTTCACATAATTTCATTATATGAGAATATTTCATCCATACTCATCTAATTTTAAAATATATAATCTTTTTCCTCTATTTATCTATGATTTTTAACTTGTAATATTTAAGTGAGAGATAAATACAAAAATGTCACTTTTATTCTCTTAAAATCTATAATATTTTATTATAGGAATAAGGAAAACATATTTTCAGTTATAAATAGTTATCTGAAATGTAAATAATTTTTTTATCATGGTAATTTATTTATAATTTTTAGTTTTGAAATAATTACCCTATATTCTTACATAACGTTGACACAACATCTATTTAATAAAAATAAAAATAAAATAAATGATTTTAAAAATAAAAAAATAATATAATTTTAAATAATTATAGTTTTACATGACTTTTTTAGATAAAAATAGAATTCTAATGATGTTTTAATGGATTATATACAAATTTACTCTTTTTCATGATATACTTAATATCATATAAAATGAATAGTTAAAAAATGACAAAAATGATATTTCATAATAAATAATATTTTATTAAATAATTTAAAATTCAAATTAGTGTTATATTTGAAAAAATGATTGGTATATGGTTGAGAAAATTAATCATGGTCTATTTATGGGTCTTTTATCATTTTAGAGAAAACATTGCTTACCTTAAAGTTTAGAAAACATTAATAAAGTGGTAATTATTAAATAGATTAATGTGAGGTTAAAACTAAATGTCATGGGTAATAAAATAACAAAAACTTATCCAAATTAAATTTTATAACATTATTCAGATCCATACACATCCTATATTATAATTATATATTTTTGAGACATTTGAATATGAAAATTATATTATATTAATTTAATACTTTAAGAAATTCCAAAAGTGAGTCTCCCCTCACTTATTAAAGGACACATCATCTACTCTTTTCTTTACACTTAAATAACCATTTAATTCTGAAAATCCCTACCAAAACACATTAATTACATCCCATAACACGTTCTAGAGTTGTTTTTTTATAAAATCAATCTACATAAGATTTAGGTATAATTCTAAACTGGTTTTCCGAAGAAGAACCTTCATTCTTAAAATAATGTTAATGTCTTATTTCTTTTTCCACATCATTAAAGTATTATTAAAACATGAAAATATAATAAGATAAGTACATAAAATATAATAATATGTTATTATGTTATTTTCATAACCTATATCAATCTCCTCTTCCATCAAATGATAAAAGAAATATTTATTATTCATGAAGATAAATAACAAACATGAAAATCCAGTCTTGAGGTAAGGGATTTTGTCTCAATTTTTACCCTATTAATACATAATTGGCATTATTCATCTATTTATTTTTTATTATTCATATATACCTTCCATTTTAGGTATTTAAAAATAATACGACTTCATTATCAATTATTATTTGTTGGATTCCAGTTACACTTTCAAGAGGTATGATTAAAATAAATGATGATCTTACTTTTCTTTTTGACCAGGTATATTTTTCTTCTATATCCATATTTTTTGGAAATAATTTTTAAAAATTCATCTTTTTTTACGTAAATTATTTGTTAAAAATATTTTATTTTATACTTTAATTTTTTCACAGATTTAATGAAATATTTCTAGTGTTTCCCGAAAATGGTTATTTTTAACTTTCTTTTTATAAAGATAAATGAAATGTTTTCATTTAATGTATTAAATGTTATTGGAATTTCCCATCAACATAAATTTTTTTTCCCATTAGATTATTCTATATGTTTGCAAATAATTTAAAAATAATTTTGTTAATGAAAAATGATTTTAAATGATTCATTTCCATTTTCATCTATTGTCTAAAAGAAATGATTTAAAAAAATATATACTTTTTCAGACGGTGATCTCTCATCTCTTTATTAATCTCATGGACATTAAATTACTTTAAAACATTTACTTTCTTATGATCATTACTCATTAAATTTTCATTAAATATCCTTATTCAACACATCATTGATATTCATATTTCCTAGGCCTAATAAAACTCCTATTTATGGTATTTAACTTGGAAAATAATTTTATTAGTAGTGGTATTATTGATAATTCATTGTGTTTAATCCTTACATAAAATTGTTAATAATAAATATTTTTTATGATTTTCAGTTGATAATTCAAAATATTAATAATGAATTGGAAATTTAGTGATGGGTGGGTCCAAGAATTATATATCCCATTGATGGATCAACAATTCTCCTGAGAGAAATTAGCAAGCTATCATTAAATGGGTTTCTAGTATATACATAATCGTCAATTAAATTATATTTGATCAAGGATTTTATGATATAGATATCATGATTTCTAAAATCATGTTATCCAATACTAAACATTTCTTTCATTTAGACTAGAGTTATTATTATACATGAGTTTGTAACATTAGTAATATATAGGGTTGAATTTCATTCTGATGTTATCAATTAAACGACATGTGTTTTCAGTTATTTACGTTACCATATGGATTATGAATTACTAATTCATTATAGATTCAATTGTACATATATCTAAATTAGAATCTGAGCCCACTCTTTATTTTTTTTCTTTTCCCTTGGATTTAAAGACATATATTATATATAATATCAATGATGAAAACATATTTTTATTCTATATGTTTTGTAATCCCAATGTACTTTGGGAATCATGTATGTAGCTGGTTCTTCAATATTTCTAAACTAAATGGTCCATCAAGATTATATCCCTTATTTATATGCCAATGTAATGAGGTATACAGTGGCTCTAGGTTACTAGGTTTGTGAATTTTATTGTTGGTATCAAAGACAATTTTTTGGATAATATTAGCACTAGATTTTAAATAATCATAGAAAAAACGAGAATTATGATAATCCCATATTGAATTTGAGAGATTTTACTGTAATAGGGATTTTATTTTTTTTCCTCAATATTTATGATGATTATGATATAACACAGTTTGTGCCATTATTTAGTAATGGAACCTAATTGAATAATTAAAATAAATACCAAAAGATAATATAGGTATTTACCTATTAATAAAACAAATATATCTAGTACTAGAACTAAGTATATCATGGCTATATTAGTCTAGACGAATCTTGTTTTGATAGGTAATCATACACATGTGGAACAATATATTGTTCGACATTGTGATCCCACTTTGTAGGATAGATTCATGTGACATAATACCATATCATTTAGTTGATCTACTAATCCATTAGCACCTAAATAATGAATTCAGTGTATCAAAAAGATATTCCATGATTTGTGACATGATGAAAGAGAAAAATATATTCTAGAAGATTATTGTTTGAAATATGAAATAGATCTATTGTGATCATTGATCTGAAATACTAAATTGGTAGAATATATATAAATCATTAAATAGGTAACTTCAAAATTAATTGTATTTGAGAAATAATTCCTTTGATAAGTGTGATCTAAAATCGATACGAAGTTCTTCAATTTAAAGAATAAAGAAGAAGAAAATGCTGTATAGTATGAGTATAACGTTACAAGAGTTTTTAGTCATGATTGGGACTACATACCCAATTTGGAAATCAATTTTGACAATTTATTTTATGGGTTTAACCTGAGTCTATGAAGGGTACTATTTTCCCAAAAATTCTCATCATATGATGATATAGTATCACATTCTATTTTAACAGAGAATAAACTTTTTAGATCCTATATATTTGAGGGAAATAAAGAAAATAAAAGTTTATACTAGCATTAAAAAAAGAGAAAGATCCAAAGTAGAATAAGGGAATGAATTAGTTTCCATAATATAAAAATTATAGAAATAGAACATCCAAGATAATTTTTGATGGGTATGAGTGTTTTTGACAAGTACGTAGACAAGGGTCATTTGGATAATGATTGTAAGGAAACTTAATAATAAACTATTATCCAGTACTTCAATTTTAAAGATATGGGGTATCAGTCCTATATGTCACCCAATAGTAAATGGAAATTACCACATAATTTCCAAGGGATAAGGTGAAGACTATTCCATTACTACAACGAAAATGGAATGACTAATGTGCTTGTGTATTTGGATTAAATATTTTTTTTATCTATTATATTTTTGTTATTAGAATCATGAAACAAAAAAGGATTATACTACAATATCTTTACATTATGTATTTGAAAGCATATGTTGAATGTTGATGATGACATATAAAAATGATTTAATGGTAACATGATATTTTATGGAAAACACGTGAATGGTGAAAGGAAAACTAGAATTTATGCATGATGTTGAAGTAATAATGTTTAGTAGGGATAAATAGATGGTAGAAATTGATAAAGTAAATCAGAAAATATTGGTGACCTTGAAAATGATTAAGGATTTAATGAAAAACTAAATTATAATATAGTTATCTGCATTTTTGGATTTATGGGATTTATGGAAATATTATAGAGCTATTTTTTAGAATTAGTCCTTTTTCAACGTTCGTTTATGGTGATTCTAAAGTTATTAATATATTTTAATAGAAAAATAAATCATGGTTCTTTTGTGTTTGGTATGTAAATCCATGAGATACATCATGTCCAAAAATTATTTGTTCAAATATATTAGATTTTTGGGTTTTGAATTTAGTCAGAAATATTTTGAAGGTTCTTTAAGGATAACTATTTATGAAAATAATTGTATTGAACTTTGGGGGTTATTATTGAGTTGTTACATATTAATGTATTTTTTCATAACTTCTTCTAACCATTTTGGTTTTGGAAAGTACATAATGATAGGAGGAATGACTTTTCAATATTTCATGGATTTTATGATCCATTAAAATGTACTTTTAGTGATTTAAGCATAAATAATTCATAACAAATAATTATCATGTTGTGAATGGATGAGATTATATTGTAAATTGGTTAAGGGATGAAGTTATTCTTGTTAACCTAGTATATTTCCTTATATTATTATCCTAGATAGAAAAGGAAAACCTCAAATCTTGGAAATGGATCTTGAAAAAAACATTTATAATATTGTTATTATTTCCAATGAATTGATGGTATTTTCACCCATCATATATTTATGCTTTTGGGGTCTTTATCTTTCTTTTGACCATGTTCTGCATCACTCTCTATTAATCATTCAGTGTTAGTTTTCTTCTATATGTCTATATTTTCACTACCCACTAATCCTCTCATATTTGGAAAATTAGTTTTGTGTAGTTCAAGAGGACCTTCATTTTTATCTTTTCTTATTCTTAGGATGAAGGTTCATTAAATATTTTTATGATTTTGGTTTCCTAGAAAGAAATTTTTGAATTTCAAATTGATCAGATGTTCAAATTGAATGAGCATAATTAATTATAGGGGGGATGTAACACGCCAAGATTATAAAATAACACTCTGTTCAATAGTGTATACAACATACCACACAATTTTTAAGTAAACCATGATATACTATTAAAATATTACTATTTAATGTAACATTTATCACATATATGTTTAATTGGGGGGTATGAAGAATATTAACTAAATTATGATATATTTATAAATTACCTACTCAATAAAAAGGAATTGATTAATTATTAAGAAATAAGTAGTCAGTTTCCATTAAAGTTAATTTATGATTTAAAAAAGTGTCTTATTCAAAAAATGACATTTATTTCTTTTTCTTAGAAAATATTATAATTAATTTATAGAAATTCTAGAAATTTTATTTTATAAAAATAATATCAATTTTAAAATAATCATATCAAATTTATAATATAGTGAATTTTTCATATTTTCTAAATAGATTGATTTCCCAGTGAATAATGAATATACAAATATTTACTGAAAACTGTATCTTTTAAATAATTTTAAAAGTTATATTTTGTTTTAAAATGATTTTAACCAAAAAATAATTCTATAAAATTATTAATTATTCAATTATATTCAACAGAATCAATTTTATTATTGAATTTCATATAAACCATTTGTACACATAAAAAGTCATTTTTTGAAAATATTTTTTCATTGCATTTTATATTTGGATTTAAGTTAATTATTTCCATTTATTTAATCGTAATATTAAAAAATGGATTCCATTTTTTTATTTAGGGGGGAAAATTTTGAAAATTATCACCTTTTATTTTTCATCATTATGAATTGTAACCATAGTAAATAATTGTAACCACAAAAAGTGTAAATTGGGTAATTAAGGTTAAAAACAATATTTTTAGGATTATAAAATAACACGAAAACATGGATTAATTTTATTTTATGAAAAAATTTCATCCATAATATTACAATATTGAAAAACATAACTTTTTTCTATTTTTCTACAATTGTTTCCTTTATAAAATTTAAGTGAGAGATAAAGGCAAAATTTTGAATTTTATTCTTATAATATATATAGTTTTTATGATATGTATTAAAATAAATTATGTTTTTTTATAAATAGCCATTTGAAAAATAAATTATTTTCCATCATAGAAATTTATTAATAATTTTAAGTGGTTAAATAATTATATTAAATTATTTAACAGTGCCCTCATAATGTTTATTTAATTGATAAAAATTAATATAAATGATTTTAATAATACTAAAAATAATAAAAAATTAAACAATAATTAAGTTGAATGATTTTTTAGATAAATATTACATTATAGGGATATTTTAAAGGTTTTTAATTATATTTTTTTCATGATGTTTTTAAAGTCATACTAAATGAATAGTACCAAAAATTACATTAATGACATTTAATGAGAAATAATATTTTATTAAAAGATTTAAAATTCATAAAAATATTATATTACACAAAATTGATTTGATACTGTTTTAAACATAAACCATAGAACATTTATTGGTTATTTTTTATTTTAAAATAACATTATTGACCCTTAAACGATATATGAATTTAATATTTCAATAATTTTAAAAGGGATAATGAGGGTTTAAAACTAAAAGACAAAGGTAAACCATAACGAAAACGTGCCCCAATTTTATTTTATGATAGTATTTCAATCCATAGTCATATTTTATTTTAAATATATTATTTTGGATCCATTTTAATATTAAAATTATTTTATATTAATATGTTAGTTTTATAAATTCCAAATGTGCCTCTCCTCTAACTTATAAAAGGACACCACCTCTCCCATTTTCTACACAATTAAAAACGGTTATTTTTGAAAATACCAACCCAAATAATTTCCTTAAATCCATTAATGCATCATACTTGTATATTTTTTAACATAAATCCAATCTAGAATGGATTTAGGTGTAATATTAAATAGGTTTTCCGAATAAGAGGCATCACTATTAACTGATATTTTTTGTTTTATTTCATATTCCACAACAATTAACTATTATTTAGCAGTGAAAATATAATAAAATAATTATATATAGAATATTTATTTGTTATTATTATATTTTATAACCTATATCCATCTCCTCTTCCATCAAATTGGAAATAAAACCATCATTCGTTTGTACGGTGAACTATCGCATCGCGAACCGATGTAATTTGATTTTCATCAACTCCTATCAAATATAATCCTAATGAAAAATTTAATATATATATATACATATTTGACAATCATTAAATATGTTTTATTCTATAATAGTAATATATTATATATATGTTCACCTTCCCATTCATTGAAAAATAGTAATGTCATTATTGCATACGTCTGAACTACCGCATCCAAAAAGCGATGCGATTTGTTAATCATAATAAAATCAATTTGATGGAAAATATAAGTTTATTTAATGAAATAACCTGGTATTAATTATATAATTATCATCCTATAATCATAACAACCCAATATTAACGCACATATACATTATATCATTTTTTTGTAATACTCAATACATTACAAAAACAAATTCCCAAAGACATGTTAGTTTAGTTCCTTTGGAAACTTGAATAAAACAATATTCTCATTCAATGAATTATCATAAATTTTTCCCTCAAAGGTATTATCCCTTAGTAATCCTACATACAAACCATTCTGCATATCCTAGGGAAATGAAAAATAAGAAATAGGTGAACTCAAATTCTTAGTAAGGGTAAATTAAAGAATTATGTAAGCATAACATGAAAATAAGGGTACAAGAACTTGATAATATCATTTAATGATCAATCCCGGAAAATCAATTATCATAAACATGAATCATTGAATAATGGTTGGTAGTTCATAAGACATTAATCATAAATGAAAAAAAATTCAAAATCCCTAAAATCATAACTAAGGAATAAAACATGGAATTTTTTTAATACATGTAAGGATATAAAATTGAATGTCAAGGATAACTACCAAGATCCTTATAACATGTGTGTATTTGAATAATACATGTTTACCTGCTACAATCATGGGGTAACAACCCATGTACCCTGTTATTTTTGATAATGGGCTTCAAACCATATACTTACATATTTACAGGTTTGACATATGACATATATACCTATTTTTTTAGGTTTACGCTAGAACGCATGTTCCTTATTATTTTTGGTCTTGGGATACAACCCATATAGATACTTAATTTTAGGCTTCGGCTACAACCAATGTAACTTATTATTTCTGGACTTGGTCTAGAACCTATGTTCTATTTTAATTTCATCATATCCTGACCCATAAAAACATATGGGATTTATAAAAAACAAATAAAAACCCATAAAATTAAATGGATATCATTAAATTTTCATCACATCATAACCTATGGAGAACATATAGACTTCCATATCATTTATTTAATTCATAACCCAGGAAATGAAGCAGGTTTCAAAAGCATATAACCTATGGAAGATAAATGGCTATTACATGCATCATTCCATCAAGACATAGACTATTCAATAGGGAATATGAATGGAACCTTTAGATCATTTCCTAGAAGGGCCCGAGTAACATCAACATATGTAATATTAGATAGAAAATAATTTTGAAATATATTTAAATATCATTTCTTGAGTAAAATATCCTTTATTCTTTGAAAAAGGATCATTAAAACATAAAACCTTTGAAAATAAATTTTCAAAAAAATTACTTTTAAAACTTGGAAAGAATTCATGAAATCATTTTGAAAATATTTTCCTTCGAAACCCTATAAAAGAAGCTTGAATACATTTTTTAAAACTGTTTCATTGAATACAAATTTTAAAAATTAATTAAAAAAAATGTGAAAAAATTTCCAATAATTTTTTTTTCACCTTGTAAAATAAA
This sequence comes from Viscum album, assembly GCA_963277665.1. Lineage (NCBI taxonomy): Eukaryota > Viridiplantae > Streptophyta > Magnoliopsida > Santalales > Viscaceae > Viscum > Viscum album. Next base: position 264,789,600 of record OY728167.1, on the reverse strand, counting down.
ATTATATTTAATTATGGTCTTCATGGTGGGTATATCTGTACATGTCAAACATCCCTTTTTCACTATAAAAAGTTTAGAAAAGTGCCTCTTCCAAAAAAATGACATGAAAATTCATTAATATTTTTTTAAAGGGTAAACAGGGTTAAAATTTATTTTAAGGACCATATGATAATTTTATAAAATTTTTGGAAAGTTATTACAAAATATGGGTTTGAAGAAACACAAACATTTGACCAAAGAGAGAGGTAATGTCAGAATTTTGTGAAAACACTTTCTTGATCATAATATATTTCAAAGAGTCACAAAAATTGCACCATTTCGTGGAAATAACATGAATAAATAGAGAGTATTAAAACTCCTAAGATTTCATGAGTGAGGGATCATAATATTTCATCAATGGAAGCATAATAAAAAACAATCCTGATAAATGGTGAGACTGTAGTTGTAAATCTTTTCAAATTTGGTAACATTGAATCATAAAAAATGGAAGGAATAAAATTTAATGTAGTCTAAAATTTCATGAAAATAATTATATTCATGATTTAACATGTAAAAGTTAGTATATACACCTCATGGAAAAATATAGGTGCATAACATTTCATATGTCTCAATGAAGACAAAATGAGACCAAATTACAGTATCGATTTGGTAACTTTTAAAACATAAAACCCATGAAATAAATATAATAGAATTGATATTTAAATAACCATTTATTAATTTATAATAATCTAATAATACATTCATGGTCAGTATATAAGCAACAAAAATTAAATTATTGGTTTATAAAGGATGTATCTCACAAAAAAAAGTGAGATAAAATTTTGTTACCTTCTGTCTTGAATTTCATCATACATGTAAAAGCCTCATATATAATAAGTTTAAGTTTATTTTAAATTTATCATAGAACCATATTCAAATATATAATATCATATAATATTTTTAATGAAATTATATAAAATATTTATTAACAATTCCATGTTAATGTAACGTTTCGGGTAATAACCTCATTGTTTGTCGAACATGTTTTGACTTCTCATTCTTGATACTTTTACTTAAATTATTATTTACATATTTAAATAATGTAAAATTGATTTATATATATTATATATTTTGTATATGAATATTTATAATAATCTATAATAGTTATATATATGAATTGGAATACACCGTTCATGGAGACTGTAGGCCGTACGTACGCATGAATGCTGTTTCAATTTTCATGGCACATTTAAAGGATGAAATTTAATGAAATTTAAATTTATATGTAAAAAATACCATTTAATTAAAATTAATATGTCATATATTTATATATATATAAATTTTTCTAAACACATCCTTAATACATTCCATGTAATGTGTGAACGAATCACATCGCTTTGAGGAGGTTGTAGTCCACACTTCCACAAATGAAGTTATCATATTTTACAAAAAAAATGATAGCATGGACTCATGAACTATATAATAAAAAAATAAGACCAATTATATCATAAATATAATATATATATATAATATAAAATTAGTGGTTAAATAATATTTCCCATCCTTAAGAGGTAGTAAAGGTAAATCAATAACATTTTTTTTGTAAGGTGGTAGTTCTCTGTACATAAGAACAGTAAGTTCATTACACCTTAGATGGAAGTGTGTATAAGTGTAGGTTGAAAACATAACATAAAATCTTCTTAATATAGTTTGGATACTGAGGATATTATGTGTTAATGTAATAAGAATGGTATAGTTAGTGGAGAAAGAAAATAATATAAGGGATCGTGATGGTGGATGTTACCACTTATTTGGCTAACCTCTTTTGGTTTACACCAAAGAGCATCCTTGGTTGGATTTTTTATCAAATGGAGAATTAACGGAAGAAGGAAGGGATGTTGGTAATTGAATTGGGTAGGTATTTTCCAAAATTAAGTGGTTTGAGATGTGTGAATAAGGGGGAGAGGTGGTGTTCTTTTATATGGGAGGGAGGGGACACACTGGGATTTTTGAAAACATGTTAGGTATACCCACGTTTTTACATAAAAAATGTCATAAAAAACTCAGAAATGTAGGGTTTATGGCCTAAATAGTTCTAGAAAAAGGATTTCGTACAAGTGGCTAGGTCATTTGGGCTCTTATGTTTAAGGTTTAGTCCCTTATTAAGCTTAATTTTACTTTAATCATTGTAATTAATTTTAATCACTTTCACTAATATTTCTGTTTAAAAATTAATTTTATATTATTATATTTTAAATAGTAAATTGATTACAAATTTTTATGCTTATTTTTTAAAATTCAAATAAAATAAGTGGGAAAATTATTTTTAATTCTAATCTCGCAAACATGGCGATAAAGAGGGTTTTTTAATTGATAATGTTCAAAAGTACATTAAGCTTTTATATCTTAATTCAACATAAAAATGATTCCAATGAGGTTAATTGGATTAATAAAATTATATAGATATTTTTTAAATTAAATCCAACTTAAAATATAATTAAAATATATACATAAAGTATAAGTAAAATCAATTTTGAATTTAAATTCTGTATTTTTCACTATTCAGCAAAAAATGACGTTTCTATGAAAAATCTCAAAAATTCACCCAAAGATAATTTTGACATTTAGAATTCAAAAATTATATTTAATTTATAAAATTAAATATCTAAAGGTGTCTAAAAATTATTTTATTATTTTTCATAGAAGGACAAAAAAATCAGATTTTATGAAAAATGTATTTTCAAACATAAAATGACTTCGCCAAAAATTCTATGTTTTATCATCATTATGTTTTATTTATAAATATCCATTATAAATAAAACATAAAAAGTGTTTATTACTATTCATTTTATTATTTTTTATATATATGATATAACTATATAATTTAATTAACAATAATAATAATAAATGTTATTTTGTAGAAACTCATTGTTGCGTGTAACGCAAGCCAAGTCGGTGTTGCATATAACAGATTCTAGGTCGGTGTTGTGGGTATCACAAAATTATCTTGGGGTATCCTATAATTATTTTGAAACAATATGTGTACTTCAATTTAAGAATAACTTTGTTCTTTTATATAACACATGTTATATTCAGGTTTGTGTGAAATGAAAAATATAAAATAATTATTAAATTAATTCAAAAAAATATTTCACCAAAACTCGAGGTCTTACATTCTAACCCAATTAAAATTAATTGTCCCACAAAAATTTTCTGGGTTATCAAAGGTTTAATACATGAATATTCCATTCATACAAACACACATCCTAAAAATTAATACTAAAACATCCTTTAAAAAAAGTAGGAAACATAATGGTTACCCAATGTATCAAATAACTAGGTTCCCACATAGGAAAACATTGGTGATAAGGGAATATTGGACATGGAAGAAAATCGTAAATAATCATAGATATTGATAAAGATCACTGATCATAAGAAGTGGGTGATCTAGAGAATGTTCACAATCACAAAAGCATAAAGTAAATAATAATGAAGGAGGTCATTTATATCATAAAAATTATGAAAATAGGAAAAAATTTCATTTCAAGACCCCTTTCCAAAACAGGAATAATTTTATTTACAATAAGATGTACTTTCCAGATAAAATTCACTTTCATAAGTAAAATTTCGCCCTTTGGTTGCGTCTTGAAAAATTTCCTCTTCACCTCTTTCTCGGAAAAGGAAGGTGGTTTTTTCATTCATGAAGAACTAACAGATCTGAAGATCCCTGATAATCCATCCCATCTATCTTCAGTTACAATCAACAGAAAGTTGTTTGAACAGGTTATCAAATGTGTATAAATACTCATGTAGTGAGATACAAATTTAATCTCAAAGACATAATCTGATGTTTAAAAATATATTTACATAAATGGTTATCCTTATAATGCTTTTAAAAGATGAAAATAAAAAACGTTAAAAAGAAGGTCACTAGATCAGTTTAACATTGTTCCCACATATATTGTAATGTATATATTGGTTATCAAATTCCAAAAATGGGAATACCCTCATCATATGTTCTCTTTAAACATGGTAATAACCTAAATTAAATTAATTCATTTTCCAAAACATGCATGATTCCATGTTCCAAATATTATTGGGTATACCCATTGATTCAAATAAATTATACACTTTATCCATCATAACATAAAAAACTTTTTCAATTAATCTTTTATCAGTTCTAATGTAATAATTACTGTCTAATTTAATTTATCCACATCATATCCCCTTTTTTCAAATATAATATCATTTTTGGTATCCTCAGAAACATGTTAATTGTTACCTTACCTTAATGTAACCTTGTAACCAAAACAATTTTCTTGGTCATCTGTATCATTTAACAGATTCTTGGAAATAAGTAGAGAACAAATTTTACCAAAAATATTGATATACTTCATGATTCATATAATATAATCATTGAATTCATAAACATATATTCTTCAATCATCCAAATTTATTCTTAAACCATTACCCAGGCTTCATCATCTTATTCCTTAATACCAATTTCCAAGAATATGAAATATGTATCAAGTATTAAGGTTTCTCAACCATAATATAATCATCGTTATTGCGTTTAATATAAAAAATACATGGAGAACATTACAAACCTTTCACATTTCATTTGTGGCCTCATTATCTTCAAAAGTATATCCAATACACATGGACCATTTGGAATATCTTCATGATATTTACACTAAAAAATATATTTTCATAATGCCCATACTTCCACATCTGAAACATTCAATGCTAACCCAGTTCCGTGTAGTTCCTACTAATGAATAAAACTATAAATTATAGGGTGAGAAACACTTATCATAGTAAAAACCACAAAACCATTAAAATTTACTTATAGGATGTCTAAATAATTTCACATACTTCATTAATATATAAAACCTTAGGTTTATCCTAGGTTATTAAAAATAATATTCTATTTTAATTCTTTATGATGGTTTGTAATGTGTTTTTGAATTCCTATATCATATCCCCTTGGAGTGTCAAAACAGATGTGTAGCAAGGACCGTTGTTGTGTACCAGGTCATGCTTGAGTAATGCCTGACATACCTTTTCAGAGTTGTTAATCCTAGGTATGTCTATTCTAGAACCACATCCAATTTTAGTATCTAAACAACGATATAATTCTAGGAAACCAATCACTTCATCTTTTCCCATAATTTAATAACATTTTCCCAAACATTAACTCATCCTTAGACTTATCCTTTAAGAAATCCCTGGATATATCCTTAGAAAAATATTTAGGGATCTCACTAGTGTTTTATCATCCTTGATTCCCAAGATTGACTAAAAATTTTATCTTATACTAACTACAAAAAACTAGTCTTAATGAATATAGACATTACATTATTTTTTAAGAATACTTATTACATTACATAAAAATATTCCCAAAGACCATGATAGTTTAGTGCTTTTGGAAACATGGACCAAAAATATTCTAACTCAGTGAATGATCATCTCTGCTTCCCACCAAGATCTCCTCTATTATAATCCTACCTAAAATCCTTTATTAAAAAAATATGGAAAGGAAACATAAGAAAGGGGTGATCTTGAATTCCCAGAAAGGGTAAATAGAGGATGTATGTTAGCATAACATGAACATAAGGGTATGAGAACATGAGAATATCATTCAAAGATCAAACCCTACATATTAATGATCATAACAATGAATCATGTCAAAAAAGGTTGGTAGTTCATAAGAAATGAATCACATGTGAATCAAGATCATAGCCCATGAATGGATTACTAAGGTATATGACATTGAATTTTTGGCATACATATAATCATAGATAATATTATGTGAAGAAAAACAACCAAGAATTTTATTACATGTCAGGCTTGGGATACGGCCCATATACCTACATAGGGCTTGGGATAAGAACCTGTGTAACCAATTATTTTCAATCTTAGTATAAAACTAGTATACCTGCTTATTTTAGGCTTGGGATACGACCCGTATACCTGCTTATTTTCAGGCATGGGATCCAACCCGTGTACCTTATTATTTTCGGGCTTGGGTTATAACCCTTATACCAACATATTTTAGGTCATGGGATACAACCAGTGTACCTTCTTATTTTAATTCATAGGATACAACCCATGAGCCCTCATATTATGAATATTGGGTTACGACTTGTATACCCTCTTACATTAATGATTGGGAAACAACCTGTGTTCCTTATTACTTTTAGGCCTGGGATACAACATCTAAACCCTTTAAACTCATATAAAACTTATAATTACATAATGCTTTGGAGGGGGATATAGGTCCCACCCACATCATAATAATATAATTCAAACATATTCCAAATGATAATAAACCTTTTATCATATCATGAACTATAAAAATAATTTGGTTTTATAAACATAAAATCATAATCTATTAAATTAAATGGGTATAATTAAAATTTCATCACATCAGAACCTATGGAAAATAGATAGGGTTTCAAATCATTTCATTAAATCATAACACGTGAAAATAAGTAGTTTCAAAAGAATATAAAAAAAAGAGGAGGAATGGGTGTCCTAAGTATCATTCCATCAAAACATAAACAATTCAAGAAGGAATTTTAATGGAACCTTTGGATCAATTCCCATATGGGCAAGAGTAAAATTGATGAATTTCAGCTTATAAGGAACGAAAATTTTAAATATCTTCTAAAAAAATATCTTGAGTAATGTATCATTTCTTATAAGAAAAGGATCTATAAAACATAAATCCTTTTAAAAATCATTTTCATAGATATTACATTAGAAACATATAATCAATTCATAAAATAATATTGAAAAACATTTTCACTGAAAAATTATAAATTAATCTTGAAAAAATTTTGAAATTATTTTTATTTAAAAAAAATTAACACAATGAATTTATAGAATAATAGAAAAATATTTCCTTAAAAAAAATAAACTTGTAATCTTGTAAAAAAATATTCAAGGGAATGGCGATCAAGATGACCAGTATGTTCGTATATACCCAACATTCTTTTTTCATAGTAAAATGTTTAGAAATGTGACTCGATCGGACAACGACAAAAATAATACCTTTTGAAAACCATTTTTTTGAAAAGGTAAAACATATGTAAAAATATCTTATAAATACCATTGGAGAATGGTAGAATATTTTTGGTAAACAGTTATAAAACATGATTTTTACGTAACAAAAATTTATGAAAGAAGAGAGTGGTAATGTCAAACAATATTAAAAACACTTTCTTGAACATATTATGTACCAAATTGTGTAGAAATGGTACCATTACTAGGATATGACATTAATTAATAGTGTTTAATAAAAATAGTGAGATTTCATGAGTGATGGATCATAATATTTCATCAATGGGAGAATAATCATAAATAATCTCGACAAACAGTGAGATTATAGCTATAAACCGTTACCAATTAGGTAACAATGAATAATAACACAATGTAAAGAATAATATTAAATTATGATTAAAATATCATGGAAATAAGGTGATTCTTGATTTAACACAACAATGGAATTATATACACCCCATGGAAAAATATTGGTGCATAACATGGCATGTGTCTCAAATAATGAAAATTGAGAGAGAATTAATTTACCAATTTTGTAACATTTTGAAACATAAACTCCATGAAAGAAAGATCATAAATGGTTATGTAAATACCCATATATTTAAGTATAATAATCATAGAATACATTGATGGAAATTATATACACCACACAAAGGAAATGTGTGGTGAATAAAGAATATATCCCATGAAAATGAAACGTGATATAAAATTCCCCTACCCTATGTATTTACATTCATCATAAATACACAATGCTAATTTTAAATAACTACAAGTTTATGGTTGTTGTGAAAAAATCCATCAAGTTAACATTGTTATATATTTGGGATGTTTTTTGTTTTTGACAAAGCAGGTTTCCATGGTTAATTGTGGTGTTCCAAAGATATTTTGGACAAGGTATGTTTATAAAGATCTAAGACAGAGGAATGTATGCCCTGGAAGCATTATAGAAAGGTGTGTAAACAAGGTGATGTTGTTTCCCAGTGTTTACCTAATTTTGGGGTCCAAAATTTTGAGGATGGATATCATCATGAAAGAAGGATTTCCTTAAAGGCCTTCATAAAATATGGAAAATACATGAGTTTTAAAAAGAATGGGTTTTGCGAAGGGAATTTCCTGAAGCTACGGATCGTCATGAATGAGAATCGTGAATATGATTAGCATTGATGGTAATCTTTGAAAATAGTAATATATTTGAAAATGGTAAATTTCCATGGTGCATCATGAAGATAGGGTGTATCCCAAATGAAATGAGAGAGCCTCACTAAATGGTGATGCCATGGATAGAAACTTCTAGAATCCGTGGAAATGCCAATTAAGGTGGTGTATAGGCCTATTTATAGGTATTTAAAAAATCCATGAATCTTCCATACACATCATCACCATTTTACGATGCTCCCCCATTTCGTTCATGATGTTCTCTATCTTTGTGAAGCACCATGGGAATTTCACATTAAAGAAGATTCTCATAGTCGCGGAGATTACCATCAATATGTCGCATATTCCTGATGCTCATTTGTGAGTACCCACACCTTTCTCCAAACAACCTGTTTGAAACCCATTCATTTTCCATGATTTAAAATTATTTCATGGTAATTCATCATTCGTGATGATAGCAATCATCCAAATTTGTACCCCATAAATTTGGAAAACACTGGGAAACGATGTCACCTTGGGTATAAAATTTTTTATACCACATATAGGGCATCAATTCCTTTATATTAGATCCTTTTCAACATACATTGTCAATAAAATCATTGTAAAATCACAATTCAACATGGAAAACTACTTTTTCAACAGACACAATCAACCTAAAAACACTATAACGTTACAATGAGGGACTTTTTCCCAACAATCTACCCCTTTGGGTTTGTTGAAAAATATTATCATTTTGATACGTCATTGAATATTATTACATCTTATACCAATATTCTCTTCCTGTGATATAGATAGAGATCAAATATTTACCCAACACATAATCTAAGCCCACATGATCCATGCCTGACATGGGAAATAAGAGTAACATGAAAAGTTCATCAATGAACCGCTTCATTCCAAAACCAATCAACTAATTTAATGAAAAACTTCATAATTATTGATATATATACTTTTATAGAACATATTTAGAATCATAATATTTAAAAAAACCCTACTTCACTACTTTATAAAAGTAATGATCCTTAACGAAGATTTTAAGGCATTTGATTCGAGAAGGTTGTTTAAGAAGGAAGGGAGTTCACGAAGGCTATGAAAGCCAACCAAATATTATAATATTATTGAAATTATTAGAGTTCATGAAGGATATGTGAGATTTTAAAATTTTTTGTTCTTCGAGAAGGCTATTTTTGATTCCTGAAAGGATGTTACTTCATGAAGGCTATTTACACTTTGTGAATGTGGTGAGCTTTGTGAAGGTTGTGAGAATCGTGAAAGTGTTTAGAAGGGATTTCCTAGTGAATCTATGGTAAAGTTATATTCTTCAAGTGTATAAAAGTGACATTTTAATAGAGCATATAATTATATTTGAGGATGAATTCATTATGGATAATAAAGGGGCCTATATGTCTATAAACTATGGGTGAATACCTTCCGAAAGCTACAAGAAAAAGAAGAGGAAGAAGGTGACCCTTTCCACTAGTAGTAATCCAGACAAAGATACATAGGGATTGAACATTGGGAATGTAGTTAGATGACCCTATAAAATTTAAAGGTAGAGATCCTATGATTATAATTGATCTAGCTTGAATAACATTTTCACAGTGAGACTTAGTAGATTTGGTACATGGGCACATTTCATTTGTATACTCCTTGGATGTTGCCTAGTGAGGGTGAACCAAGTAAAATATGTGTGTACTTGTGATTTATTTACTATTTTACTTATAGCGAATCATCCTAATATAAATAAGGATATAATAATCCCATTATGAACCCTTAATTGAAAATAAATTTACCCACATAATAAATATGTCAATAACCAGTGGGGCGGGAAGTATTTTTGAAAGAATATCCACACCCTAATTCACCCCCCTCTAAAGGTATATATTCCACTTTTGGAACTAACGATTAATCATTTATCATAGAACAATATTAATATATATAGTACCATATAATATTTTTATGAATTTATTTTACCCACTTAATAACAATTCCATGTTATCGTACATGTTTTGACTTTTCATTATTGATCCCATTACATAAATAAAGATTTAATTATTTCTATAATGTAAAACATGAATTATATATCACATAAATTCATTATATAAACATTTATAATAATCTATAAAAGATAGATATATGAAATGGAATAAATCATTAATGGAGATGGTAGGTTGTACATATGCGTGAATGTTGTTTCCATTTTCATGTTGTATTGAATGAATGAAAGTAAATTAAATATATGTATATATGTATATATGTATATAATATCATAGATATCGAATTAATATGTCATATATATCATATATTTTTATTGAATCTAGACTTAATACATTCCATGTAATGTGTGAATGAATCACATCGCTTTTAGGAGGCGGTAGTCCATACTTCTACAAACAAAGTTATCATATTTTGACAAAATGGAAAGCATGCATGTAGGATTTATATAATAAATTAATAAGTATAAATAAATCATAAACATCATATATATCACTTAAAAAAATATTTTCCATCATAATTATCCACCATAATAGGTGGTGAATTTAAAACGAACAACACCATTTCGTGAGGCGGTAGTTCGCTGTACACAAGAACGATATGTTCGTTACCCATTAGATAGAAGTGTGTGTATGTGATGGTTGAACGTTCAAAATAAAAACATATCAATATATTTATGATACATATACTAGTATTTTTCATGGAATAATAAAAACATAGGTTGTGGATAATGAAAATAAAATAAAAGATATTGAGGAATGATATTACCTCTTCTTTGGGTAACTCCTTTTGGTTTGCACCAAAGGGATTCCTTGTCTAGATTTCATCCAAGAGGGAGTATTCAAGGAGTAATGGATGGATTTTGGAATTGAATTTGGTAGGGATTATCAGAAGATAAGTGGTTTTAGAGGTTTGAAGAATGGGGGGGTTAAATTTTATTGGGGATGGATGGGACACATTTGGAATTTTTGAAAACAAGTTAGGTGTACCCACCTTTTTACCAAACAAAAACACATGAAAACCCAAATAACACAATAATTTAATGTTTATGGATGAAATATGTCCATAAAATGGATTTTTTTACATTTTTATAGATCATTTGTTTAGGATCGAAATAATTAATGTAGATGGTAAATATAGAATAGGGGGGGTGGGTGAATTGTATGCTTTAAAATTTTCATTTGGAACCATTAATGTTGGTATAAAAAACATTTATTTTTAACCCTAAGAAAAACTGTGTTTAACAAAGTTAAACAAGGTAAATTCACAATACCTCATAGTTCAACAATCATGCTAGGTTCAGGAAATATGGTTCCAGAAATGAAACATAAGAAAAGTTTACAAGTAAAAGATTCTACCTTAAAGAGTATAGAATCTCACAAATCAGAGTATACAAAAACAAGGAAGTATAAGATAGTTATAATTTCCTTCACAATCAAAATTCAGCAGAAAACAAACTTGAAACAATACAAGTAACAAGTATGAAATATTTTAACCCAAAGAGTAGGATATCTGACAACCTTGGATAAAGGTCTCTTGATTTATTATTTCAAGAATGTTTGTCTTACCCACACCAGGGTAATCCCTCTATAGGAATATTGGAATTTGTCTTGCTATCCCCGCAAGCCCTTGAACTTCCCGGTAGTCGAGATCTCTATCTTCTTATCTCCGGAATTCCTCGAATGTAATCAGCCACATTTGGAGTCGCACGAAGAAATATGGGCAAGATGTTCAGTACACAATATGCATAAGATTATCTCTCCCTAGAAATAACTTCAACAACATGCAATATCTAGAGTGATGGAACCACACAAAGTTAAGTTGTGATATTGTTAAAATTAGCTCTTATTTATAGGCACATCTCCAATGGTTAGCTCCCCCCTCCAACGGTCATATTTTTCCTCGAATCTTAGAGGGACCTGTAAACATGTCACTCAATAAACGGTTAGTTAGAAACAGAATGTACGACATATTATCAAAACTTTATAAAGGATAAGAAAAATATGGTTACTTGAAAAAAATACAATTTTCAGAGTCTAAGGAAAATAAATTTTTGGAGTCTATCCAAAAACTATTCGGTGTCTATAATACATAAATATTCAGATTCTGATTTCATGAAGAGTTTGAAACCTAATTTCAATGGAATTATAGAGTCTAAATCTCAAGGAAATTCGGAGTCTAAAGTCTGTGGAATTCATATTCTGAACTCATAATGTTCAGAGTCTGAATTCAGAGAATTTAGAGCCAGAAATTAGAAAGTTCGGAGTCTAAATTCGGAGAATTCAGAGCCTGAACATAGAATGTTTAGAGTCTGAATTCAGAGAATTTGGAGCTGGAACATAGAATGTTAGGAGTATGAATTCATAGAATTTGTATTCTGAACTCATGAAAGTTCGGAGAATGAATTCAAAGAATTCGGAGCATGAACTTAGAATGTTCGGAGTCTGAATTCTGAGAATTCCGAGTTAAACTCAGAAAGTTTAGACTCTGAATTCAGAGAATTCAGAGCATGAACATTGAATGTTTGGAGTCTGAATTTAGAGAATTCATCTCCTGAAAATAGAATTCTCTATATCTATGTATTTATCAAATTCCAAGGTTTTACATATGAACCGTAATTTTACACTTAGAAATAAAATGAGCTAGGTTTAGGGGAATTGTGATATGAACAATGAAAACATGGTATGGATAAATTTTCAATGGGGAAGGAAAATTTCCCTTATGAAAATGAATATTAAGGAAAAAAAAATTCCTTGAGATAGAGTGTTTGTGATTTTCAAAACATGATGGAATGGAAAAGTCATAAGGAAACCTTATTGAATAAACAATCTCCTCCATTTTGGAAAGCACAAACATCCTTACGAACAAGATATAAGGACTTTGGAAATAAAACATATCTCCCTTAACCAATGGCAATGAAGAATATGACTAACTTACCATTAGGCATTGAAACCACTATGGATCGTATTCTGATTTCATGAATGTGATTTTTCATTATCTTCCATATAAAAAAGTTCATGATGAAAACTCCCCCTTAGATTAACTCCCCCTTACTTAGGGAAATTTATTCTTTACTTAGTAATTTTTTTGACATTCCTTTCTCCCCCTTTTTGATTAATAAAACAGATTATAGGGAATGGAAAGGAAAATATGGTACCTAAAATATTAGTACTAGGAAACCAAAAAATATAGAACATGAAAAAAAATTGATAAAATTGGAAGAGTAAGTACAACAAGGAAAGTAAAATAAATGATCAGATTTAGAAAATATTATCCTTCATTCTCCTTCGGTATCAAATTCTTTACTATGGTTTTCAATTTTTTGAGAACCTTGTGATCTTCCTCTGCATGCTTGAGAAGCTTATCCTGATCTCCACTTTTCATTTCTAAGCCTTTTATCTTTTCTTCCCAAGCCTTACGATTCTCTGTCTGAGCCTTCAGAATTTATTCTTTCTTAGCAATTTTTTTTCAATCTCAATTCTGATATCCCTTTCCATTTTCCAAATATGAGCAACTGAATACAACTTCCCATTCAGATCTTTCACTTCTTGCATCCGAGTATTCTGTTCATGGGTTTTCTTTTCCTCAAATCTATTAGTGAGATCCTTGAGCTTCACATCTTCAGTTTCAAAAAGCATCCTTGACACTATCATGAAATTCATCAAAGATTATCATTTATTCTATTGGATTCCTTGACCAGATTGTCACATTCTTTCAAAATCTCGTATGAGCCTCATAGCCAATGAGAAACGATTTAAAGTCTTCCTCAAGACTAACACAATTATCCATCACCATGGATACTGAATCCAATTTTTGATTTATGGAATGCTGAATCATCTGGCATATTGAGTCAATACTTTGAAAAAGAGGAATAGTTCAAATAGGATTCTTCAAATATTGAACACAAAGTCATGGACATGGGAGGATGATTTGTATCTGAGACTTTGGTTGGTAGGGTTTCTTTCTCTATTTAAACTTCCTTCTTCTTCTATAAAGCACCAACAACTTTCTTCTTTACCACTGCTTTTCTAGGTGTATCAAAAACCACATTTTTCCCTTATCAGCATTCAGAATGGCTTCTTCTTGATTGTGTGAATCGTTTTCACTATTAGATAGTTATACAAATTTGTCTTCATCAACTTCTTCCTTCTCAGCTCTTGCCTCATCATCCTCTGGATGTATGAAATCATGATTAGATATTTATTCTTCAAACATCTTATTTAACTCTTCTTCACCCTTCTCATCATTCCAAAGGGTAGAAATATTTGAAGAATCAGTTTCAGATGTTCTTATTGATAGCTTCTCAGAAATACTTTCCTTATCAAGAAAATTCTCTACTTTCTTTACCATGTCTTCGGTATCACCACTGCCTTATTCTTCTTCTTCATCTTCTACTACTATTTATTGAACTATTTTTGGAGTCACAAATTTCTTTCCCGGAGTATCTGGTAATTGTTGTATCATGAGAGATTATAGTACTGGAATATTCTTAGAGTCTTTCTCAGCAGCCTTCAGAAAAGATTTCACTAACTCAGCCTCATACAACTTCTTCTTTTTCTTCTTTTCTTTTTCTTCCTTTTCTATATTCTCAGCTGCCTTTTCCATCAAGGATTTTACCTCACCAGAGTTGAAGAGAAACTTAGGCTCCCCTTCTTTCTGATTTTTCTTATCTTCCATCCATTTATCCACAACCTCATTAGGATATGATTTTTTCTTCATTGGTTTCGAGGGTGATGACTGAACTGCCTTTGGTATAGGGGTTTTTTCCTTCTCTTCCACTCCCTTCTCCTTACTCTTCCTTCCACAATTTTTAGAAGGTTCAGACACCACCTGTTTCTTTGAAAGAGTTTCCACCTCCTCTTCAGGAAAATCATATAATTCTTCGGATTCCTTGGAAAAATCAACTTTAATTCTTCTCAAAGTGTCACCACTCAAAAACATAACATTACAATTCCTGGACATAGAATTGCAAGGAATTTTTTAGGATTATAAACCTCGAACAATCATCTTTGACCGAATATCTAGATACATGATAATATGAGCCTTGAGATTTCCATTCTTTATATTCTCAATCGTAATTAGGATATGCTTAACCTAATTTATGTTTCTTAGGTTCACTAGGAAATCCAGAATATAAATATCACTTTTCTTTAAAGTATCCATGTCTCCTTTTCTCGGTATGACAAAACCTTTAACCCACAGTTCATGAATTTGGAAATTAGTAGAAAGATGAACACTCTTTGGAGTCATTACCTCTGAATGACCAAGACAATATAGAGCGTTTTACTTTTCAAAAGATCCTTTTACATCAGTTAGCTTGTTTGAGCAGAACTCTGATTCTCCTTTAAAAGGAACTCATATCAAACTGGCTACCATACTGTATGAAAGGGAATATTTCTTCCCACAGCACTTAAATAAAATTGTCTCTTTCTTATTCCTTGAAAAAGCTTACTGACTCATAGAACACAACTAACAAGTTCGAATACACTAGATCTTATGCATTCAGTTTGGATATATAAACACTTTTCCACCCATTCATCTTGATATTATTAGAGATTATAGAATCATACTCAGGGAATAATTCGGATGAACCAACCTTTCTCTATAAATATGCCATTATGGAATTGGCATTTCAGTTGACATTTCTTTTTAAGAAGAAACTTCGACAGACATTCGAAAATGAGGAAGATCTGAGAAGTTCGGAACGTGATTAAGTTAAAAGGGAAGGGCTTCATCACACAAGATCTTGGAGTTCGATGTGGGAAAAGCATAGGGAGGCCTTTATATAGGAAATTGAAGTGACGATTCAACTTCTATACACAATCCAACAGTTGAAAATTCTTCTGATCAGATCTAACGGCTGAGATGATGACTGCAAGGAAATCTTGATAGAATCTGATATTTTGCGGGTTTTATAAGAAAAACATTCAGATTTAAGGAAAAGGGAATCCGAAAAATTTAAAACCAAAAGAAAATACCATCAAGTAAAAGATGATTCTGACGATTTATAAAAGGAAACATACCTTTCGGATTACTATGAAGATTGTTTGTAATGAGTAAAATTCTTCTTGAAGAACTTTGGATTCCAAAAATTTTGATTTTGAAGAATTTATTACGACAAAAATCTTCATTATGAAAATTTCAAGTACGAAAATCTACATTACAAATATTTTTTACTACAAAAAAATTTGAAAATCTGATTACGAAATTTGTTGAAAATATGACTATGAAAATTTTCATTATGAAAAATTTAAATAATCTGACTATGAAAATTGTAAGAAATTTATAGACTGAAAATTTTGAAAAATTTATAGACTACGAAAATTTTGAAAATTTTGAGACAAAAAAAAATTAAAACATTTATAGACTACAAAAATTTTGAAAAATTTAGACAACCAAAATTGTGAAAAATTTATAGACTCCGAAAATTTATAAAAATTATAGACTAAAAAAATTTTGAAAACATTTCTAGACTAAAAAATTTTTGAAAAAATTTAGACTATGAAAATTTTGAAAAATTTTAGACTACAAAAATTTTACAAACTTTATAGACTACAAATATTTTGAATATTTTTAGACTATGAAATTTTTAAAATAAATTCGAGACTATAAATTTTTTGAAATATTTTAGACTACGAAAATATTGAAAAAATTTTGGACATCAAAAATTTGGAAAAAAAATTAAACAAACAAATGTTCTCCCCATAGGAAAAGGAGTTGTTACTATTAGGATATGGGTTTCAATAGGAAGTTAATAAGGAGGATTACTTTATGGTTATCATTCTTAACATCTAATTAATGTATTCAAATCTATCGGATGGTAATGATTTTGTGAAAATATCAGCAACTTGATCATGTGTTCTGATAAATTTAAGAATAATATCTCTTTTTTGTGTGTGATCCCTAAGCAAGTGATGCCTAAGATCTATTTTTTTCACAAAAGTGATGTGCAGGGTTTTTACATAGGGAGATGACACTAGTATTATCACACTAAATTTTTGTTTTAGTAAAACTCATACCATAGTCTATGAGTGTGTGTTGCATCCACAACTCTTGAGCACAACAACTTCCAGCTACTACATATTCAGCTTCAGTAGTAGAAAGTGCTACTGAGTGTTATTTTTTGCATGAACAAAAAACTAATTAATCTCCTAAGAAATTAAATGTCCCAGATGTACTTTTTCTATCCATTCTACATCCACAAAATTCAACATCTGATTTTTTTTAAAAACAAAATCATTTCCAAAAGTATAATAGAGTCCTAAATACATGGTTCCCTTTAAGTAGAGAAAAATTCTTTTCACTACCTTTAAAAGATATTCCTTAAGATTGGATTGATATATTGAAAATAAGAATACTGAATACATTATGTCTGGACAACTAGCTGTCAGGTATAGTAAACTTCCCACCGTTCCTCTAAAAGATGTTTGATCCACTGGTTTCCTAGCTTCATCAAGATCAAGTTAATTTGAGGTACTAATGTGAGTACTAATACTGTTAGTGTTGTCATATCCAAACTTTTTAATAATATCTTTAATATACTTATTTTGAGATATATATGTTCCTTCTATTTTTTAAGAAATTTGAAAACCTAGGAAAAATGTTAACCCCCCATCAAACTCATTTGGAATTCAGATTTCATTAAATCCATAAAGGAATCTGTTAAATATTGCTGAGTTGAACCAAATATAATGTCATCAACATAAATTTAAACAATAAACACATTTTTGTTTCCTTTATTTATAAAAATAGTTGGATCTGAATTTTCCTTTAGCATAAATATTTTGACGCAAAAATCATGTAAGTCTATCATACCAGGCTCTAGGGGCTTGCTTAAGTCCATACAAAGATTTGGTAAGTTTGAAAACATGTTCAGGATGTTTTGTGTCTTCAAAACCAGGAGGTGGTTCAACAAAAACATATTCTTGAACATAACCATTATTGAAAGCACATTTAACATCCATTTAAAAAAGATTGAAATTAAAGAATGCTGCAAAGGCAAGTAGAATACGAATAGATTCATGTCTAGCTACTGGAGCATAGGTTTCTTCATAGTTTTTTCCTTCTTGTTGATTATAGCCTTTAGAAACTAATCTATCTTTATTTCTTACAATGATTCCATTTTCATCACACTTATTTCTGAAAACCCTTTTTACTCCAATAACAGATGTTTCCATAGGTCTTTCAACCAAGTTCCAGACTTTATTCCTTTCGAATTCATTTAGCTAATCTTGCATTTCTTTGATCCAATCATCATAAACTAAATCTTTCATGGTGATTTTTGGTTCTAATTGGGAAAGGAATGCGAGATGTTCTACTTCATTTCTTAAGGAACTTCTTGTCCTTACAGGTTGATTTACATCACCAATGATGCTATCACTAGGATGATCCGTTAGAAACAACTGATTTGGTTTTTGTAAAACCTGTTCATCAACATATGGTAGGAAATCATCTGGCATAAATGTCTCAGAAACATTTTCCTGAACATTTACTTTATCAAGAGGATCTTCTATCAAGGGTATAAAATCAGTTTTTGAAAACACATATGAGGATTTAGGTTGGGGTTGTTTAAAATCAAAGGGATCAGTTTCATCAAATTTGACATGTACTATTTCTTCAATAATACAAGTATTTTTGTTGAAAACTCTATAAGCCATAGAAGTTGTGGAGTATCCTATGAAAATTCAATCCTTATACTTTGGTGGGAATTTCTGTAAATTATATTTAGTATTTAGAATGAACACTTTGCAACCAAATACCTTGGAGTAGGAAATTCTAGGTTTTCTACCAATCCATAACTCATAAAGAGTTTTATGAAAAATAGGTCTAATCAAAACTCGATTTATAGAACAACAATAATTACATATAGATTCAGCCCAAATATCATTTGATATATAATATTTACTCAACATGGTTCTAGTTATCTCTTGAAAAATTCTATTTCGTAATTCAACAACACCATTATGTTGAGGAGTTCTTGGTGCTGAGAAATTGCGAGTAACTGCTTTTCTACTACAAAAAGTTTCAAAATAAGAATTTTGAAATTATCCACCATGATCACTATGAATAGTTATCAATGGAAGGTTTTTCTCATTTTTAACTTGGGATATAAAACATTTGAAATAAGAAAAAGCTTCAGATTTCTTTGTTAGAAAATAGACCCCCATAAATCTAGTGTAATCATCAACTATGACAAACACATAATATATTCCCCCAATGCTTCTAGTTTGTGATGGGAAAAAAAGATCCATATGAACTAACTGTAATGAATCTGTTGTTGAGACTTCATTGATTGATTTAAAATTTGATTTATGTTTATTTCCATATTGACAAGGATCACAAACTTTGGAAGAATCAAATATAAGATTCAGAAGATCCTTAACAAGTATTTTCATAGTGAGTATACATAGGATCCTAAGGTTACAGTGTCCTAATCTTCTATTCCATAACCCAGAATGATCTTCCATTGCACTAAGGCAAGGTAAGTCTTGGCTTCTAAGATCTTATAAGTTCAGTGTATATACATTCTCTTGCCTATGTGCAGAAAGAATATAATCTTCCTTGGAATTGTGTACTAAGAACCTATCATTCCTAAAATTTACAATGTAACCTTCATCACATAACTTACTTATGATAATGAGGTTTTTCTTAAGACCCTTAAAAAATAAAACATTTGAAATCAATGTTTTTTTAAGAAGAATAATGTTACCTATACCAATAATTTCTTCCTGAGCATTACCTCTAAAAGTTAATTTTCCTCCATTCGTCTTGATAATATTTTCAAAGAAGTTTTTGTTACTAGTAATATGCCGAGAACATCTACTATCCATATACCAAGTATTTATATTGGTACTTTCTTTGTATTTTTTAAAATAAGAGTGTTAGACATTCGGAACCCAAAATTTCATGGATCCGGAAATTTCAGAAAGAAAATTTTTGGGTATCCACATTTTCTTAGAAAAATAAGCCTTATGAAAACGTAGAGACTGAGTTTTATTAAATGAGACAATTTTTTCCCTATGTCCACCACACTGTCATTTATTACAGAATGGAGCACTTTGAGGAACAAAAAAGTTATTATTGAAAACCGGTTTTGAACTTGTATAACCAAAACCAGAACTATTCCATAGAGGTTTGATTTGTGAAAAAATCTTACCAAAATTTTCCTTACCTAAGGTATAGTTTGACAAACAATTTTTCAAGGAAAACATTTCTGACTTTAGTTTGAAAACCAAGTTCTATCCAGAAAATCATAGGTTTTAGAACAAGAACTAGTCTCTAAAATATTTTTCTTAGAAATTACTTTTTCAAGATCCTTAGAATGATTATCCATATCAGAATTAACTTCCTCAAGATTTTTGGAAGTAATTTAAAAATCAAAAAATTTCTTATCATGATCTTTAGAAAGATCTGATATTTCCTTAGTAAGAATAGTATTTCTTTAATTTTCCTTATCATGTTTTTTCTTGAGTTTATAATTCTTATTCTCAAGGAGTTTAAAAAACCTAGAATCTTCTTCATAAGTAGGAAAAGTATTATCTTCATTAGAAGGATATTCTTCATCAGAAGATTTATAATATTTATCATTACTAAAATTTTCATTCAAGGAAACATTGGTAATAGATTTATCATTATGTACCTTAGCCATTAGGAAATGATTTTCAATATGTAATCTGGCTATTTGACTAAGATTCTTCTGACCAGAAGATTCATCAAAAGAGTCTCCACCACTGGCACTCCAGGTGTCACTAGCTTTCAAAACATTATTAGCTTTAGCTTTATAGTATTTCTTTCTATTCCTTTTATAATGCTCTTCCTTTCTATCCCTTTTCTTAAGAATATGACATTCTGGCCTTATATGTCTAGCTTTTTTCATTCATAACAAGTGACTTATGAGTCTTTGTTGTCCTTTCTTTATTTATTATTGTATCTATACTGAAATACTTTCTTCCTAACTATCTTGTTCATCCTTTGAGCAAGATTAGCTGGTTCATTATCCGAATGGTCACTTTCACTTGATCTAGATAAAACAGCAACCTTCTTAGATTTAGATCTTGTAACTCACGCAAAAGTTTTTTCTTTCATATGACATGAAGTAGTTGTAAAAGCAACACTTCCATTCCCATTTTATTTTCTAAAAATTTTCAACATCTCTCTTCGTTCTAGTTTCATATTGAAGAAGAGTTCCAAATAATTCATTATGATAAATCCTTTTAGCTTTACAATTTTCATCTATAGTTGTCCTCTTGGATTGCCACCCATTTGGAATGATTTTTATAATCTTGTCTACAAGTTCCTCATCATCCAAACCTTTTTCACCAGTGGATTGTAATTTGTTGACAATAGTCGTAATATCAATTGTACCTTACATATAGGTTCTCTATATGGGAAGAAGAATCCATGATATTTTGCTATGAGCATGGATCTTCTAGTTTCAATAACTTTTTATGTGCCAATGTGAGCTACATAAAGATTCTTCCAAATACAATTTACTACTTCACAAGATGAAATATGGCTATATATATTTCTAGTCATGGAGAAAATAAAAGTATTATGTTCCTTATAATTCAGTTGATATTCATGCTTTTTTAATTGGTGAATGTAATTACTTCCTTTTTAGGAATTTTATATCCTCCAGTAAGCATGACAAAATTGTCTACTCTTGTGTTAATAACAAAATTTTTCATTCAATATCTCCAATATTCGTAATCATTCCCATAAGAAATACATGGTCTAGTAGGATTTAGTTTGTAAATTGATCCAACATTCATTCCTGTCGTCTTAAAATAAACATTCCACAAAAACATGTTCATAAAAAAAGTTCGTAATCAAGGAAACAATTCATACGTAAGGAAAATATTGTGAAAAATGAAAACTTTAGCAAGGAAAATATATATGTGAATATAAGAATTTGATAGGGCTCCTCTGATACCAATTTTAGGATCAAAATAAAAAATGTAGATGCTCAATATACAGAAGGTGGGGTGAATTGTATAAATTAAAAAATTCCTTTAGAACCATTAAAGTTGGTATAAAAACTTTCATTTTTAACCTTAAGCAAAACTGTGTTTAACAAAGTTAAAAAAGGTAAATTCAAAAGAAATATTAGTTCTAAAAACATTCTAGGTTCTGTAAATATGGTTCTGGTAATGAAACTTATGAAAAGTTTACAAGTAAAATATTATACCTTAAAGTGTATAGAATCTCACTAATGAGAGTATACAAAAACATGGAATTATAAGATAGTTATACCTTCCTTATCAATCAAAATGCAGCGGAAAAAAAAACTTGAAACAATACAAGTAATAAGAATGGAATCTTTTAACCCATAGAGTAGGGTATCCAACAACCTTGGATAAAGGTCCCTTGATTTATACTTTCAAGAAAGTTTGTCTTACCCACACTAGGGTAAGCCCTCGATAGGAATATCAGAATCTGTCTTGCTATCCCCGCAAACCCTCGAACATTAAGGTAGTCGGCACCTCTGTCTTCCTATCCTTGGAATCCCTCGAATGTTCACAGTAACATTCGGAGTCACATGGAGTAATATGAACAAAATATTCACTACGCACTAAGTATAAGAGTCTGTCTCTCTAGAAATCACTTCAACAACATGCAATCTCTAGAGTTAAGGAACCACACAAAGGTAATTTGTGAGCTTGTTCAAATGAGATATTAATTATAGGCACATCTCCAACGGTCGACTCCCACATCCAACGGTCATATTTTTCCTTGAATCTCGAAGGGATATGTACACGTTTCACTCAAAAAACAGTTATAAAAAGAATGTACGACATCGTTTCATAACATTAAAAAGGATAAGAAAAATATTGTTTCTTGAACAAATCCAATTTTTGGAGTCTAAGGAAAATAAAATTTCGGTGTCTAACTAAATACTATTTGGTGTCTATAATATATAAATATTATGATTTTTTTCTTTAAGAGATCAAAAACTGGATTAAATGGAATTCCATAGTCTGAATTTCAAGGAAATTAGGACTCTATATTCTAAGGAATTTAGAGTCTGAACTCAGAATGTTCGGAGTCTAAATTCATAGAATTTAGAGCCTAAACTTAGAAAGTTTGGAGTCTCAATTCATAGAATTCAGAGCCTGAACTTTGAAAGTTCGGAGTCTGAATTCAGAGAATTCGGTGCCTGAACATAGAATGTTCGGATTCTAAATTCCAGGAATTCGGAGTCTGAACTTAGAAAGTTTAGAGTCTGAAATCAGAGAATTCGGAGCCCGAACATAGAATGTTCAGAGTTTGAATTCAGAGAATTCAGATATTGAAAACAGAATGCTCTATATCTATGTATTTATCAGATTCTGATAATTTAGATACGAAACCGAATTTAACACTAAGAAATAAAATGATCTAGGTTTATAGGAATTATTATATGAACAATGAAAACATGGTAAGGATAAATTTTCCTTGGGGAAAGAAAATTTAACTTATGCAAATGAATCTTAAGGAAACTAAAATTTGTATTGAGATAGAGTGCTTGTGATTTTCAAAACAAGACGGAATGAAAACATCAAAAGGAATCCTTATTGACTCAATAGTTTGGGACCTTAAGTTTAAGTTTATTCCCTTATTAATCTTATTTTTTTCTTAATCACTATAAATATTTTTTTCACATTCAGTATTATTTTTCTTCAAATACTATTTTAATCTCATTAAAATATAAATATTAAATAATTACAAGCATTTATGCCTATTTTTTAAATTAAATTCATATAATCGGAAAAATTATGTTTAATGCAAATCTCGCAGAACTGGTGAGGTAGCAGGTTTTTCAATTAAGAATTTTTAAATGTTCATTACGATTTTATATTTATATTAAAAATAAAAATGATTACCAATATATTTATTGGATTAATATAAATATAATTGATATATTTTGTCTTTAGAAACAAATTAAAAAATAATTTTAGTATATAAATAAATTATAATAAAAAGAAGTTTTGAATTAAAATTCATTAATTTTCACTATTCACCAAAAAGTGAAGTATCTTAGAAAAATAAAAAAAATTAACCCTAAAATAATATTGACAAAATGAATTCAAAACTATTTTCTATTTAAAAAATTAAATTTCTAAATGTGTCTAAATGTAATTTTATTGTTTTTTAGATAAGGACATAAAAACAGTTCTTTTGCGAAAATAGTATTTCCAAACATATAAAGACTTTACAAAAAATTCTATATTTTATCATAATAATGATTAATTAATATAAACCCATTATAAATAATATTTAAAAATTGGTTATTAATATTCTTATTTTAATTTTTAATTTCTATGTCATAACTATTTCATTTAATAAAATATTATAATAAAAAATGTTGTTTCATAGAAACTCAATATTGCGTGTAACATAATCCAAGTTAATGTTGCGTATAATGAATGAAAATTTGGTGTTTAGATTAGTAAAAAAACATATCTTAGGGTGTTTAATAATGAATTATTAACATGATGTAGTGTACAAATTAAGAATAACTTGGTGCTTTCATACTAAATATGTTATATTTAGGGTTGCGTGAAATGAAAAATATCCAAAAAGGAAAAATTAATTCAAAAAAAATATTTCACAAAAACATTGGGTTTTATAATAATGGTAAAATAATACTTACTTTCTATCTATCCTTATCATTGAAAAATGGAAAACATTAATTTGTATATGTATGACCTACCATCTCTATGATTGTGAAATTGTTCATTTTTCCTAACCATATTTATTGGTTTGTTTTTAAAGATTAATCGATGTAATAAAATGATAATTATATCTTGATTATTATTCTATATATGATGAAATAATTACATCTTTTACCATAGTCAACCTAACGAATTCATTTTGGACATATGAGATAAATATCTTCAAAATGCCCAATGTAAACATTATTGAGTATATAAATTAAAATAACATGGTAGTAAATAAATTAAAATGAATGATAAACCTGAAAAAAATTTCTATCAAGTAAATAGTTATTATAAGTTTTTTAGTTATGATGTAAAATAACATATGTGCCATGTGGGACATGAGGTAAGAGATTTCATCTCAATTTCCACTCCATTGAGACAAAATTTTTATTACACACATTTTTTAGTAGGTGTATATACAACCCATTTCTGTATTTATCATTAACATCCAACTATCCTTGATTATAAACTATTCAATATAATTTTTCCTTCAAGAGGCATGTCTACAAGAAAAGATGATCTTACTCATCTTTTTGATCGGGTACATTTATCTTCCATATCCATATTTTTTTAAAATAGATTTACCAAAGTCGTATTTTATTACTCTGATGTTTTATTATAGAAATTTAATGTTATACATTAATTAATACTTTTTCTGAAGGTAATATTTCTAATGATTTTCGAAAAAGTTCATTTTTAATATTCTTTATAAGAAGATTAAATGAACTTCTTCTTTTAACGTTCCCAATATTAACAGACTTTCCTGATTCCATAACCATTTTACGACCTTTAGATTATTATAGATGTTTTATATGGTTTAAAAAAATAAATTAAAAAAGTTGTTTTAAATTTTCATTTATTATTTAAAAGAATTTATTTTCCTTAAATCTACCTTTTTATGGTCATCTATCATGTCTTGATTAATCTCATGGAAGTTAACTATATCTTGAAACATTAATTTTTTTTTATCATTGGAAAATTCCTCTCCCTTAAATATTCATATTCATTATATCATGGATATGATTATTGCCTAAACCATATAGCATTTCTATATATGATTTTTTTACTTTGAAAGTTATCAGATTGACTAGGGAATTATTGATAATTCGTATTCTTTACTCAATGTAGAAATTTTTTAATAAGGTATAGTATTTATGAATTTATGTTGATCATTAAATATATGTGTAATTAATTAGACATCCAACGATGGGTGGAGACCATAATTATATAGTCCAACGATGCATTTATTGTTCTTCGGATACAGATTTGTAAATTAGAATTAAATGGGTTTCTAGTGTATACCTATCCATCGATTAAAGTATATTGGCACAAAATATTGAAAATATAGATATCATGATGTCTGAATTCATAAAGTCCAATATTAATCATTTATTACATATAAGAATTACCTTTTTATTATCCGTGAGATTACATCATTTATATTACCCGTGAATGCATTTTTTACCCAGGTTATTGATTAAATGGAATTTGTTTTCATTTATGTACCATTTCATGTTGATTATGACTTATTGATTAATGATAAAATTACTATATGAAACTATTACTAATCATCTGATCTCAACCTTTTTTTCTTTTACCTAGGATATTAAGAAAGATATTATTAATAATATCAATTAAAAAAAGAATTTATTTATGCCATGTATTTTATATTTCTAATTTAATATGGGAATCGTGTATGTATATGGTTCATCAAGAATACTTAAATTATTGTCCTTCTAGATTATATCCCTTCTACCTATTCCAATTATATAAAGTATACAATAGATACGGGGTAGATGAGTAGCGGTTGTTATAAAGGATTTCAATTTTAATTTTTTATAGATGTTTTTTTATTATCTTCCACATATAGTTCATGTTAGGATGGTGCCAGAGGATGTTGAAATCGATCATAGGAGGGTTAACCTATCATGGGAGGAAAACTTGTTGAGAAATATTTTGTGTGAGTTTTAATATATGATATTAGTGAAATGTAAGGGGGTTATCTCCGAATAGATGAAAAATCAATGGTTCAATGATGAAAATATTTATTTTAGTTTCATCCATGTATGAAAAAAATAATTGGATCCCATTGGTCATTAGATGTTTGAGAGATGATAATTATTAGTTTTTTTATATCTTTATATTCATGAGGAGTTAGAGGTAACATGGGATGATTTCTAGAAGAAATTTCGTTCATAGTTTTTCTCATTGTAATTGAAGGTGGATAGGAAGCATGAGTTACTCTCTCTTTGGTATGGTAAATTTTTTTTAAAAGAAGGAAGGATAATATTAATGATGAATATTAGCAGTAGTACATAAGCAGAGCCAAGAAGGGAAATTGTCCAACCATAGCTGGTTGACATCGAAGGGGCCTGAGGCCGCTAGTAGATGGGATGCATTGCTTCCTTCCCTTTTGGTAAAGGAGAAGGTGCAACAAGAGAAGCTTTGGCACAACGAGCAGATTCTCCTGACGATGAATCCAAAGGCTGGAAGTCCGGCGACATTGTGGTTAATAGTATTGACAACAGAAAGGAATTCAAACTCGTTGATGATATCAGCTCATCCACGTTCCACATCGAGCATCATCCCTGCAATAATGGCATAGGGCTCAGCAGCTGCAGGTTCCCAGAATGCATGATGTGGTTCATATTTTTCTGCAATGATCTTCCCCAGATGATTTCGATCCAGGAGGCCGAGAGCAACAAACCCATCCTTAGGGAGAGAAAAATACATGTTAAGCTTAAGACTCCCTTCCTTTTGGGGCAGGGGTCCAATGAGGTGGACATGAGGGGGTAACACCTAGAAAAAAGTGTGGAATCCTAAAGAATAACCACATTTAAATATTTATCATCTGGTCACCCCAATTACGTTATCAAAATATATGGAGGTGTTAACTAAGATTTAGGTGATTGAGAAGGTGCACATATAACCTGGGTCATCTGGAGAGAAGATTTAAAAGAGATTCACAAGGATATGAGATGGAGATGGAGATTATTTAATTTAAGAAAGGTAATGTTTTTTGATTGTAGGGAGTCGGTCTTAGCATATTCACACATTTCGAGAGCTAGAGCTTAAATCAAAAGCTTCATATTGTTGTGATTTTATTTTGTAGGTTATGTCCATACATTGTTTTAGTTTACGATTATTATCGGTGGGTAGTGATACATGGGTTTTTAGCTTTTGATATAGCATAAAAAAGAATTGGATCTAATAGAATATCATTAGTATGGAAATCAAGATATTAGTTCGTTGAACAAAGATAGAGTAGGTAGATTATATCCATGAAATATTCCTCACCCATAGATACATATGGCTAATAAAAATTATAGATGTTTTCTCCAGTATAATCTATGTGTTATTGGATCAAGGCATGGTTGGTGGGGTTCTATAATGGTACCAGCACTAGTTATGCTATTGGTGGAGGTGGTCTCCATTTTTTCTAATGTTTTCTACACTTATTATGATCTATTATAGTTTAATAGATATGTTCTAGGGTTATGAGTTAGTGATGGGGTGACATCAGTCATTGAATGATTTCTTCTTTCTTTAGATACTACCACACAATTTTATTATTCACATGGATTTATAATACTATGTACAAGAGGTCATTGATTATTTACAAAGGGTAGTCAGCTTTTTTGATATAGAAGTCTAGTTTTTTGTTTTCATTTGTGAGTGTGGCCATAAATTACATAATATGTTTTTAACGAATCTTCTATCTCAATTAGAAACATTATTATCTATTTTCATTAAAATGCATGCGATAATGTTCCGGAGAATTTTGGAAAGGTTTCTGGATGTCTTCCCAAAAGAGGGTGTAATGCTACCCTAGGAAAAGTTATTATGTTTATGGTAGAGTTTCATGTTTCCAAGTATACTATTTTGATATCACTATATCAAATTATAAATTATGAGTTATTAAATTTGAAGATCAAGACTAATGATTTTCTTTAGAAGGATTTCATCTAGCTCAGAATATTTCCTTGTGGGTCTCCTGTGTTATTCTTTAAGAAGTTGAACTATAATCTATGATTGTGTATAGACTATTGATATTTAAAATAGATTATAGTGAAGATTATTTAACCCCTTACAAGGATTAATTATATATTAAATATATTAACGGGATCCAAATAATTTTTTAAGAACATCATATATTTTGGGTTTCGTCAATTGAGGGTGATGGTGGATGATATTCTAAAGAAAAACATTAAGTGTTATTATGTGAACTTAAATTTCTTGGTTCTGCAATTTTGTGTCCCAAATTTCATTGTTGTTTTCATGGTAATCATGAAATCTATGTATCATGAGTTCCTAGATCAATTGATAATAATGTTCATCAAATATATAATTATGTATTCAAAGTTATAGGAGGATAAGACTGAGCATCTTAGGATTATTCTATAAGTCCTTTAACACCATCAGCTTTCTGGGAATACATCCAAGTCAAAAATTTAGATGTTATAGTTTAATTTCTTCACCAATTTGGTGTCTCATTAAGTATAATATTTGATCCTTTAAATGAGGAAGTTTTTTATCATGGCAAACACCCAAAAATTTCAAATATGTTCGATGTTTCCTTGGTTTTTATTAAAATCAGGGCACATTCATGGAAATTTTATTCAAATGTTAACCCATATGACTACCATTAAAATGAAGGGATGTGTATTTGTTTGGACAAATAAATGTTGGTAATCTATAAATTACAAGCATGAGAAACTAATCAGTGCTCCTATCCTTTGGTTTTTAGAGGATGGAGTCATGATTGAGATTTTTTGTAATGTTTCTCATATCTTATTGGGTTTCATGATGATATAAAAATGGGTGGTGTAATCATATTGTTCTTAGTAGTCATTCCATAAGAAGAATAACTATGAAACCAATGTTGTTGAGTTAATATAAATGACATTTTCTATGACTCTATAGTTGAATTACATTAGAGGTGAATATTTTTTGGTCTTTATAGATAATAAAATAATGAATTATATCTCCTCTCAATGGTATATGAATATATGTCAATATATTTGGGTAATGTTTTTATTGGAATATGGATTATATATTTTTTATACGCTGAGGAATGGTAGATTAGATTATGTAAAATGGAGTAGGAATTCACGTAGAGATGTTATTCACAAGTCTGGAGGAACATGAAGAGTAATAGAGGAATTTTCATCCTTTCTTCCTTATATAGATGAAGCTGGTGATATAGAATTTCTATATCACATAATCATACAGTTTCCATTATTAAAGTAGTTTGATAAGTCACAATTTAGAGATATTGAGGTGGATTTTTTTGCAATATTCTATCAACTATGGTGATACTCCTAGGGATAGTCATAGGATGATGAACATAGAGTGTTGTTTCAAATAAATATGTTTGTTCCGCATAGAATCTTGATGTAGTTTTACAAGAGTTTTATAAATCATCCTAGGATATTTATCGTATAATTAAAAAGATTTATTAGACCCTCTAAAGTTAGTTTTATTGGTATGGGAATAATTATCAAGTGTAAAAGTTTGGGTCATGATATTTGGTCTATAATTAGGTGAAGGAAAATAATCACATTTAAATAGGTATGTTGTAGCCATTAGATCTCCACAAAATCAATTAGGAGGACATACCAGTATATTTTGTCACCAATTTTCCTTATTATCTGGGAGGAAGTGTCCTTATTTAGATGATCATGGACTAGTTAATGAGGTTTTCTCATTTCTTGGTGATCATGGAGTCAAGTGGTGTGGATGTTTTATCGAGTATGTATGTGGATGAGGTGGTAATGTTTCTTGGTGTGGAAATCAAAATCATCTTTGATTAGTATTATAATTTTATATGATGAATTTAGGGAGGTCTTCAACATGATTTATCCTCTCAACCATGACATAAGAATTCTATTAAACCTTATATGGACTTTCATACTGAGAATACCATTCAAATATTAGAGGACATGTTCTATGCATGTGTTATAGGTTTTGGAGGTTTCATGTTGAAGCCCCTAAATTTGGTTGATGTTTCCTATAATAATTCCTAATAATCATATATTTTCATGTCACCCTTTTTGGTATTGTATATTTAGAGTCTCATTTCATAATTTCATCATTACATTGGAATGGGGTTAGAGTGTTAGCTATACTTGGACCGAATGTGATAAATAGAATGACTATAAAGGTTATTTTGACTCATGTGTGGATGAAGGTGGCTCAAGATCATTAGAACACTTATTCTTGTAAGAGGAGAAAGCCTCTCGAGTATGTGGTTGGAGATATAAAAACCTCAGTTTTAAAATTTTAAATTTTTTATTATGAATTTTAAGCTGCAAAGAGGTTAGGGTATGTTTTAGTATGTTCCATAGTGGATTTGAAGGTTTGGGAGGATTATTGTGGGATCATGATTTGTACATGGTCAAGGGAAACCATAAAATATTTTGATGAATTAAAGAAGGATAAAATGTGAGTTTGGGGAAGGCACGTGGTGGGTGAACCGTTTTGGTAAACCATATAGAGAAACCTTATGGACCTAGTATTTTTTTGGTTACTGGAATCCACAAGGTTGCTGTATAGTTTACTAAATATGGGATCCAAACCAGAATCGACTTTAAAATGGTTCAAATATTATATTTTTAACATGAAATTCCCCAATGAAAGGCATATTTTTCCCTCTCTACTAGGGATATTGAACCAAAGTCATTCCATGGGAGAATTTAGTGATTCTCATCACCATAGAGATCATTATTCTTGAATCATGAAGTCTTTAGCCTAAATGTTGAAGGTAATCCATCTGTATCCCCTTATGTTACCTTTAATTATCATTTTATCTTTACAGAAATCATAGTGTGGGTATTCCATGCATGGATCATGTGGTTAGAGTGTGTTTGATGGGGATTTTTTAAACCATTTTAGGAAGGTGCAAGAGCCTTGATCTATGATGGGGAATATGGATTTCTTCTAGATGAGAGAGTTTACAGCAAGTGCCTTCTCTATAATTAATCTTTTTACAAGAAATTGAGGGATTATGGTTTTTAAAATTAAATTCTTGTGTTTATTGATAGTAAACCAGTGATAAATCATTGGTGGAATAATATATTATTTCTAATTGGTTTTTTAAAATGAGGGCGGTGGGTGATATCCCCAATGTGTTTGATAAAATATATAAGCGGTGTTTTGGATTAAAAAGGAGTGAATTTTGGAATGTGTAAATTAGAAAATTTAATGGGTTGGTTTGTGTACATAATTCAAATGGAAAATATATTTTTTATTTTTGAATTAACCACCACGATGAAATTGGGGATCATTTGATTTCACCACTAAGTGATCAATTGGGCTAGGAGGGATAGATTTTATCTTGTGAGTTTGGGTCATTTAGAGGACTCGGTAGATGGGTGATTTATTTGGTATGATTACATGGATCCCAAAGGGGAGGGTATGTTGCATTTCATGGGTGTGGAAGTTTATGGTGTGGGTGTTACTCGTGGTGCGAGTTATTTAAAATGGTTATACAAATATTTTTTCACTACTTTTTATGATTCTATCATATTTTATATGAAATGAATTGTGATAAATTTTTATTGTAGTGAAATGTGTGTAATGTGTTTGGTGGATTCCTTACTATGTTTGAATACCTACCCCTGTATATAAATCATAATGTGTATTCATATACTCTCATACATTATATAAGTAAGAGAATACATTTTAATTATTTGACATGGCATCTTGATATTGAATTCATTGGAGATAAAGTTCAGAGTTTAGAGGAAGTCGTGGGGTGGAGGTTGGTGTAGTGTCGTGCTTAGTACCATGGGTTATCTATTGTGTTTTTGGGTCTTATAGAAGTATACAGTGTTATTATTGGTTTCTATGACTAATAAGATAATTATGTAATGTTATTAGATCTTTATTCAGATTTTATCATGAATCATATTTATATTATGATATTATTGTATAAATTCTATAGGTTGTGTCATACGTAAGGGAAAACCATTCCCTAATTATACTAAAAAACACTAGTCATTTATTTCTATGCTTTGGTGTATAAGGGATACACTTAAGGCTAGTGTAATTCATAACCTATCCAAGATGTTGGATTTGGGTTATGATCTTATAAATGGTGTCACTCTGTTGTGGTCCATTAGCTATGATGGTAGGAATGGAGAAAATATATGTCAAAACACGGAAAATCGGATATAAAAAGTCATTACTAACCTCTTTAAACTAAACATAAAGTAACAAGAGAAAAAAATTGTGAAAATTTTAGTTAAACACATGTAGGTGAGTTTCCACATCATCATCACATGTTTAGGTAATGAGAATTGAGAATCATGCATTAGTAAAGAGACTTCTCACTGGGGCTTCAAAATTATTATGATATTTCATGACTCATATTTTTGAATCATTTGATATTATGTTTTTTATTGGACTATTTCTAAATATTGTAAATTTGATAACTAATGTTTTTTATTGACTGAGTGGTTATTTTTAATATGGATATAGGAAAATTCTATCATCCAAGAGACCCAAAAATCAACAGGAGGGAGCCACTGAGAATGTTGTTCCACTCAACCCATAAGTAAATCAGTATCTCGTAATAATAGTTATTCAATACTTTTAGGAATTGGAATAGGGAAATTATACCAAGGAACCACATTATATTGATCAATCCTTAAAACTTCAATGGTAGATCCAAAAAAACTTTCAGGTTGATTTAGGGACCTGGACATATAGAGGCATGGCCTGGAAGGATGAATTTGACCCTTCACTTCGTCATAACTCTAGCTAAGACTAAATTGATATTTGTGGTATATATCATCATCATGAAAATTTTTATTTAAATATAGGAAGCAATACAAAAAAATACCTGACAAGGCAGGCTGGGAAAAAACTAGACTATGGGGGTCTAAAGTGATCAATACCTAAGGTGTCCCCTCTAATGATATTAACCCCAGTTACCTTAAGGCTTTGAAAGTTGGGAAAAAATAGGCTATCATCAATGTGAGTATCCAACGATACCACGTAATCCTTTGCCTTATTCCCCTCTCACCAAGTGAGAGGCACTCTAGTGTTGGAGTAATGTATATAACGACACTAAAAAATGATATAAGAAATAGAACAAGGAACCTTTCCGGCCTCATGGAGTGCATTATGAACCAGCAGGGAGTCAATTTCAACTTCCTCAATGTCCATGATTTTCTGCCTACAAACCATGAGGCCATTCAACATAGTCTTAGCCTCCACCAATAACGACGTGCTATGTCCCAGCCGGATGGAAAACTCTTTGATGACCGATCCAGAGCTTTCAGAAACAATTCCTTCACCACACATGATACCTGAGAAACATGAGTCGTCGATGTTGATCTTCATGCCATAATGTGGAGGATTCCATCTAACCAAAGATTTGATAAACGGTCAAATGATGGTTGAGGAACCATTGGACCTCATTTTTAAACGCTGTAGTGTGGGGGCCTCCCTCCAGTGGTCGAATTCACTGACCATATCAATAATCAAGTTCGTGATTCTTGTAATAATATTGTATCCAGACAACGCCACCCCTTCTTGGATCAATTTGTTCCATGCCTGCCATAAAAACCAACATCCCACATTCAAAACCTAGGCGTCCACCCTTCTCTCCAAACCCTTCTCCCCTAATCCATGAAACCAGCATACAAGAAATGGTTGTACAACCAAGTCATGAACAGAAAAGGAATTGATGTCACCGAAATACGACCAGACCTCCTTCGCCCACTTGTTGTCAAAGAATAGATGAACCGAGTTCTCCTAGGAATGCCTTCTACAACAGACACAGTAGGATGCTATATTCACTCCGCATCTCTTAATGTTCTTGTTAGAGGGTGTAGAATTATAGAGAAATCTCCAGGTGGGGAAGTTGTACTTTGCGGGAATAATTTTTTCCCATACCAGGTTGTTCCATTCATCCCCATTATCCGGAATGAACATGACCCGACAAAAATCTTTGGACGCGAACGAGCCAGAGGAAGACGAAGTGAACAAACATCTATCTGAACCCGCTGTCAGCTCAATGAGATGGAACAATTCTAGCTAATCCTGGTCCAACACAGCATTGATAAATGAAGGATGAATACCGGCCTCACGGAAGGTTATGTCAGTGGTGGGGAATCCAGGAAATCTAATGGGATCCCCATACCAGTTGTCATGCCAGAAGGAAACATCGCCAGGCCAAACGTTCCATTAGGTATGCAGACAAAGGGAAGAAATGAGAGGCCCAACCACACTCTAGAGAGGAGAGACGTGACCATCCCTTGCATCCCTATCCCCCGCGTAATAGAAATGAATGGTCCTCTCCCATATGGTCCGTTGCTCCAGAACCTCCCACACGAGTTTTTCATACATGCAAGAAAGAGTGTCATTGAGACTACGCACGTTGTTGCCTCCTTCGCTGATAGGTCGTTCCATCTTGTTCCATGAGGCCCAGTTCCTTTTTCACTCAGACCTCGGGTCCCAGATAAATCTAGAGATAATTTTATCAATATTACATATGACCTCTTTGGGAGCCTTGATGTAAGACAAAACATGGATCGGAGAGGTCAATAATACACAATTCACTAGTGCAATCCTCCCTTAATGTATATGTACTTATTCATCCAATTAAGCACCATATCCATGATCCTGGAGATGATATAATCAAAGTACCTCAAACACAATCTCTTGGAAGACACCGGGTCACCCATGTACATCATGGGAAGATGGGATTTCTGCATTCCCAACGAGAGGCTCACATCAAAACCACGTCCCACATAGCACCTACAAGAAATATAGATGCTACTCTTCATCTTGTTAATAACCTGCCGGCTCAAAAATCTATACTCATCCAAGACATTTTTCAGACCCCAAATGGACCTACTGGATGCATTGATGAAGATGATGGAGTCATCCACAAACATGAGGCGTGACATGCCTGGAAAACACATCCTTCTGTTGTTGGGGCGCAGCGGAGGTGCGTGGTACCTCAAACACACAAAAACGGAACAAGAACGGAGGAACACAAGATTTTAACGTGGTTCGGCCGTCCAGCCTACATCCACGGGAGAAACACTGCAGCTTCTCTATTCCCTTCTCTCCGGATAATCACGGAAGATTACAGCACACAGATTACCCAAAATAGACCCCTTCGTTCATGGGATTCAAATCCCGTTTAAATAGAGAATGAAAAACCAGCTATCTTCTTTGGTTGTTGGGGTGGTTCAGCTGCCCTGAGAAATTTCCTCCCCGCCGGCTGCTTCAATATTGGCAGCTTCAACATTGGCTGCTACCCACCATGCTGCCCAACATGGAGGAACCCGCTGCAGGCTGTTGCCGACAATTTCTCCTCCGCTGAAAACGCCACCCCATATTGGGAGTGGCCCCCACAAATCTCCCCCTCACAACCAATTTGGGGTAGAAGCATGATCTGCAGTCTCCTTGCAGGTTTCGAAAACTTCATCAGCAAATCAAACACGCTTCTTCACACCAGATGACGTGGCACTTCCATCGTCTTCAGTCAATCTCGGGCTGACTGCGGTCTCCATCAAATGATACAACCCTTGAGACTCCTTCCCAGTAAATATCGCTGCATCCCCACGTGAGACTTCCAACACTCCACCTCCTATGGAAATCTTGAACCCTCTCGCATCGAGCCTACTCAATGATATCAAGTTCCGCCTCATCCTCGGAACGAATTTCACGTCAGCCAGTTTACGAACTCCTCCATCGGGTGTCTTCAATTTCACCGTCCCGACTCCTCGAACCTCGCATGTTGACCCATCACCAAGTCTCACCGAGTCTCGCACCTGCTGAAAAGTATCAAATGTACCTCTCGTCGTACATATGTGTGCTGAGCTCCCTGAATCCAGAACCCATCTGTCTTCCTTTGGATTTTGAGCCCGCTCGTTCTTTCTTCTCAAAAAACGACATTCCCGCTTCATGTGCCCATATCTTTTGCAGTAATAACACTGCACTTCTTCCCGTTCAACTCTCCCATCTGAGTATGAGCTTCCCGTTGTCACGCAAATTTCATCATCTGCTGATAAACCTGTGATGTTCACATCCTCCTCTTCAGCTTTCTTCTCCCCAGCAACGTACCATTTGCGCTCTCCACAATCACTTTTATAGTGACCCTTCTTCTCGCACCAGAAACACGTGATTTCGCTCGGATCACGTCCCCTGGATTTTGGCCGCCATTCTTTACCTCCTGACTGTCGATGTCGGCTCCTCCCACGCTGATCATCTCGCATCGCCATGATTTGCTCTCTTGAATGCGTCGTGGGTCTTCGAAATGCTTCCGAATCTTGAAGTGACGCCATCACATCGTCCAGCTTCAATGTCTCCTTCCCCACGAGCAATGCAGTCACAAGCCCATTAAATGAGCTTGGTAGTGATGACAAAAGAAAATGCGCTTTGTCTTCCTCTTCAACCTTCACACTGAGCCACAATAACTGCGTCAGGATCTTGTTGAATTCATTGGTATGATCCAACAAATTCGCTCCCTCGTCCATGCGCAATTGGTACAGTTTCTTCTTCAGGAACAACTTGTTGGTGAGCGACTTCGCCATATATCGCTGCTCCAACTTCTTCCAGATCTCTTTCGGTGATATCTCATCCAACACCGAGTACTTTACCTCATTCGCCAAACACAGTCGAATTGTGCTGACAACCCGCATCTCGAGCTCTTCCCAATCATTGGCACTGGTTGTCTCGGGCTTTTCTCCGATCAACGGTCTGATCAGGCCCTGTTGCACCAAAAGATCCTTCACCGTACATTGTCACAAACCGAAATTGTTTCGACCATCGAACTTCTCGATGTCAAATTTTGGTAATGCTCTGCCACCCGTCATCGTCGTTGTCGCAAAACGCGATCACCACCGTCGATGTCGCACCCTTTAATCACCACCTGAACGAGTGCTAATTTTCAAAAAATAACCATACGGATGCGTCCGGAACGATCGAAATAGTCAGAATCGACTCCTGGATCGCCGAAATCAGACACCAATTGACCGAGATATGGTCAAAATACGTTCAACGGTCCAGATCACCCGTTGTCGTGGCGCTGACGTGTCGCTGATGTGGCAAGCCGGAATTCCTGCCGGAATCTTGCCGGAATTGTCGCCGGCGGCATGAACAGTGCCTTCTTCTCCAGCACGGGGT
This sequence comes from Viscum album, assembly GCA_963277665.1. Classification (NCBI taxonomy): domain Eukaryota; kingdom Viridiplantae; phylum Streptophyta; class Magnoliopsida; order Santalales; family Viscaceae; genus Viscum; species Viscum album. The sequence goes on along the minus strand of OY728167.1, from coordinate 264,751,561 downwards.
TACTGTTCACCCGCGTGTTTGACCAAACTTTGACCGGCCATATCTCCTTCGTTTCAACTCCGTTTTTCTCGCCGTTTGCGCCGTTGGAATCGTCTCACCGCCCTCTTCTTGGATCTGGCCTCAGAAAAATATTCCGACCACATTCAATTTTCCGGCCACCGGAAAATTTGCCGTCGCCTCGCAGGTTCAACTCCGTTCGCTCCGCCTCGCCTTTGATACCACTTGTTGTGGCGCAGCGGAGGTGCGTGGTACCTCAAACACACAAAAACGGAACAAGAACGGAGGAACACCAGATTTTAACGTGGATCGGCCGTCCAGCCTACATCCACGGGAGAAACACTGCAGCTTCTCTATTCCCTTCTCTCCGGATAATCACGGAGGATTACAGCACACAGATTACACAAAATAGACCCCTTCGTTCATGGGATTCAAATCCTGTTTAAATAGAGAATGAAAAACCAGCTATCTTCTTTGGTTGTTGGGGTGGTTCAGCTACCCTGAGAAATTTCCTCCCCGCCGGCTGCTTCAATATTGGCAGCTTCAACATTGGCTGCTACCCACCATGCTGCCCAACATGGAGGAACCCGCTGCAGGCTGCTGCGGACAATTTCTCCTCCGCTGAAAATGTCACCCCATATTGGGAGTGGCCCCCACATCTGTGATAGGAGAGGATCTCACCCCTGTTAATGTTGTGTTGGATCAGACGACTTAGAACATCCTGAGCGATTATGAAGATGCTCGGGGATATGGGATCCCCATGAAGAAGGTCTCACATTGATTTTATGAAGCCGAAAGATTTACCCATGTACGAGATCGAAAACCAAGCAGAGTTGAAGTAACGAAAGAGAAAATCAGTACTATGGGGAGAGAGGCCCATACCTGCCACAAATTTGTTGATGAAGATCCATTTGACACGGTCGTATAATTTTCCCATATCAAGCTTGATTTACATGTTGGATCCTTGGTATATGACATTAATATCTCTTACCATTTTCTGAGCCAAGGCGATCGCCCCCTGGATGGAGTGCCCCCTCAGAAACCCATGTTGGTCCATGGAATCCGATTTGGGAAGATTCACGGATATCCGACCATTGATGATACATGCCAAGATTTTATGTGGGACGCTACACATTCTAATTGGCCAATATTGTTAAATATAAGAAGAGGATTTGATATTGGGGATAATAACAACAGAGGTAGCACATGAAACCCGAGGAAGTGCACCTCCTTGGAAGAAGATTTTGATCCCCACTGTGACATCATCTTTCACCATATCCCAAGATGCTCTGTAAAAGCCTCCAGGTAAACCGTCCAGACCCGCCATACTATCCAAATTCAATCTCATCATGGCATTAATAATATCTTCCTCTTGATGTATGGCCCCTAGGGAATCATTGTCATGAGAAGAGATGTCAGACTGAATAACTCCAAAGAGCTCTACGTCGCCTCCTGGGTAGCCATTCAGAAAGTGTGAGTTGGGGCCTGTGAGCAGGTCTTAAAAGTGGGAGGCATCCATCTCATCGATGGTGGTGATTTTTTTACTGACAATCACACAGAGTTTGTAAAAAATATAATGGTGGTAGTAAATAAAATTACCAAGAATTGTAGTGGAGGGAAAATATTTTTCCAACTAGGCATATTTTGAAACTCCAAAAGTGGAAATTATCATAAAAGAGAGAGATAATCCTTGGTTACAAGAGAACTATATATCCAATCCATAGGTTCAATTTATTTTCCTCTACATCATAATGACCTTCCAGTTTTCTTTAAATACGGATCTTTGGATCATTTAAAAATGGAATGTATGAAACCATCTAAAAAATGGACTGAATATGATCAAAAAAAATAATATCCAATGTTTTTATACCAATATTAAAATTTAAAATAGTGTTAATGGTTATAATATATACTCTAAATCTCAAGATCAATCACGAAAATCTCATCAGAGTAGTTCATGTCCGAAAATCTAATATAGATTGGGTTATTTTCAGAAAACCCTGACACCTCATCAAGAATCATCTCAGCATGGGGTGGGGGTATCTACCAACAGGTGACGATTAATAAATATTTGTCACCAATCAGGTTATTGATAATGATGAACCATGTATCTCGAATGTGTGAGGTACTATTCTTTTATTATACAGCCTTAATGGTTTAATTGTTTGAAACTAGTTCCTCCAACTCTTTTATTACCTATGATGTGATAAATCAAATGGGTTTACATATATAAATTATTACTCATGTAATTTGTAGCATAAAACCACTTAGTAAATGATATTTTAGAGGATTAAAGTGTTTAGTGTCTAATTAACATTGTTTATTTAAGGACATATGTTTATTCAGACTAGAAATTTGAGAATAAATGTGATTTTTTTTCTATTGAATGCCTATACGGGGTAAAATAGATATATTTCCTTGAATGTGATCTCGAATAATTTTTTTGAACACTCCTTTTGCCCTAGAATAGGGTGTTTACCCTAGAATATGATATTGGTGGAATTATATACAATTAAAATTTATGTGAATTAATTAATATTTAATATATACTTAATTAAATATTAAATCTTCTCACACATTTATTCGATTAAATATTTTGAACGGGGTATCAAAATAATTTTTTTCTCCATATTTGATTGTATAATGGGGTGTTTTTCCTAGTCGAGACACAATCTCATGTTGGGAACCAGGGCTACGCCCCTTTTTCCTTATCTTTTCTTTTCTTCATTTCATTTTTAATTTTCTTATTTATTTTCATTACCTAGTTTCTCATATACATACATTGGGATTACTACATAACAAAACATAGAGAAAAAATGGAGAGGTAGAGATAAAGATAGGGATGGAAGAAGGTAGGTGCTACCATAGAGCTCGGGTGGAGCCGGATCGTCATGTGACAATCATTGATCATAGAAATAGGAAAAGCTTATGTATATTTTTTCCAATGGTAGTCTATTTTCATGTTTTTACATAAATCCCTATATATTTAGTGATTTTTAGTTTAAATTCCTTATTATTACTTCTTAGGATCCCTTATGTGTTAATCTATAACTTTTTAGGAGAAACTGGTGTTTTGGGCTGATTTAAGGGTTTTCCGATTCGAAAATCCTGATCACAGGACATGTGGTCTAGGAACACATTCTATGTTTTCTTCTTTTTTTGGGAAGATGTAATTTTAGATATAAAAGCTTTGTATATGGTATTCACATAGTGTAATGGGACTCGACCCTATAGACGAGTACTCAACTAGATAACCTGTGTAGGGGCACATTGATGTGTAGAGTACACAACCAGACCTAGTGTGGGTCGCATGATGTGTAGTGGTACACAAAAATAGAAAATACATAACCATTACATGAGATGAATACATATAGGAACACTGTGTAGGTAACACACCATGTATATGAATCACACGTTGTTTACTTTGGGTTTACATTCCATTTTCTGAGAGTACACACCCAGGTAAGGCTTCAATGGTATACACTATATACTAGGGTATGCACATCATGTACTCATCCCATGCCTTACCTTTAAGGTTTTTTCTAATAATTATGCCTAGAGTTCAAATTGGACATAATATTATTCTAATTTTATTATATTTCCATGTTGATCATGATGGTGAATCCCATGGGATGATTTGACAAATCATAGGAGGCATTTTGGGATTTTTACTAAACGAAGAGGTTAATTATTTGGTAGTTGAATTATGATATATACAATGAGTGAGACACTTGACCCGAGTTAGTATATGAGCATTCTCTTTATACTATAATTCAAAGAATTTTCCTTTACGGCCAAGAGGATGTATTATCTTTTTGACTTAGAAGATCCTCTGTAGGATGCATCTACCTTATTATAATTATCTAGGGTCCCCTATTGGATGCCTTCACTTATATGATGGCCTATCGAATCCATTATAGGACCCCTATACCAATTCTCTATTACTATAGGGTCCCATTTAGTATGGATATTCCTATGTACACTATTATTGAGGGTCTCATGTAGTACATATCTTCGTATGTGTCATCTCCAAGGACCCCAGACCAGATTTATTTTTTGTATCTTGGCTTATCAGACCAAGAATGTACTCAATATTTTTCAAACACTTAGCTAGTGCATTGGGGGTTTTGGTAGATATGGTATTGGATGTCACTATATAAACCATATAAAACATGAAATCCAAGGATTCTGAGGTAGTAGTGGTGGGTTTTGGTGGTCAACCACCCTATCCCTTTTATTTATGCATTCACTTTTTAACATTTAAATCATTGATGACTACTAGGGGTGTATCCTAGTTTGTGGCTAATGAGTATAATGTGGCGCAACTATTATTTTTGGGATTCCTAGATATATTTTTTAGGATATGACTTTTGAAAATTTTCTGATTTTAATAAATTTGGTATTCTTAGAATTATTTCCTGGGATCCATAATTTTTAGCCTGATTGATTATCACATTTGGGCACTATGTCCCTATGATTATGATGTTCAGGGATTTAACCCCTATTTATTTTGATACTCAAGGGATTGGGATAATATCATATCCCTGATCGATTACATGATCATGATGTTGGACATGGAACTCCTCATAGTTGATGAACCAAATAATTAATAAATGATTACACTCTCCTAGAGTGATGATTAGGATGATCACTAGGGTTGGGTGGATTCACAATTACTACATTTTCATGATTTACCTCCTAGGGATGGGGATATTGAGACGTTTATATGAATGGACATTGAGTATGTACATGGTATGCGAGAAAATTCCATTTACTAAACACCTTTGGGTCAACCCTTTCAGGATTATCTAGGTCGCAATGTCATGATTTCTTATGGTCCAAGACCTAGGATTTCAATATCCAAATGGATTTACATGGCTTGTGTGGTATTAAATCTTACCCAATGACCATTCATTGGATTTTCCTTTGGCATAGTACATCATTCATTATAGTGATTGGAGGTGAATATGGGTGAACACATGGTTTGGACATTTACCCCCTGTGGTGACGTAGCTTACTCAGTGATATTTATAACACTATTTGAAGATGTTATTTTTTATTTCGATTATGGACATAGAGGCCAGCTTAATTATAGATGGCCTGAGTGGCACAACATATAATGAAATTCCATTTCCACAAGATTTCCAAATGAACATGATTACAGACCTAAGAACTGACTTCTTTTGATTATGATATTTCTTACCTTACTGATATATATATACACCTATATATATATATATATCTAAATACATGAAAAAATTTCTTAGTTGATTAGGATTATGGACCAAGTGATTGACTGTGGTTTCACTTTATTTATTTTATTTATCTTTCATATGTGTCTCGGTTAGGCTAAGTGTATTTCATGAGAAAGAACTTATGACAGAATATTTATAGATTCGTCAATGGGGTGGCCTAGTAAGATTATTTCTCTCCCATTTAAATGTACCTAAATGTTCATGATGATGGTATATATACTTTTTTGGGTTGAGCATATATACATTATAGATACTTAAGGCCCAGGGTTTCATGATTGAGTAGAGCCGCTAATTTGGATTATTTTGATCAAGATAGAGAAGCTTGGCGGTGTCTTGGATACTGGTTATGGGGTTTGGCTTGGAGTCAGTATGAGAGCCATGCACATTTTTTCTAGTTTCCATTTACTACTTCAGATTATATGGTCGAACCATTGGGTGACCAGTGTTGTACATATTTGCATAGAAATTTGGGATTTTATATCATTCATTTCTTATTAAATGATTTTCTATTTTAGTTTATTTACTCCTTAATCACCCTATTTGTTACATCTATAGAAGATATTTGATTATTTTCTCAACTAGTACTATAATATGTGGGTATAGCCTCACCATTGTACCACCTTTAGACCCACACTTCTTGTTGGTAGCCTTTGTCTTATGCTGATGCCTTGTTGAGGCATTTTGGTGAACCAACTCAAGGCACCGATTTAGTGGCACCTGGGTTTGGACATTACAAAGTAGTATCAAAGGTTATAATTTCCGGATGTTTTTCTATTTTTGATATTCTAGACATGAATATTTCGAATGTGTGAGGATCTGCGATGGACATCAGACTGGTGCATCAAGAATACTGGTTTCATTAGGAAGACCATATTACCAGGGATATGGGATTTCTATTCTTGATATGCGATGTTACTATTTTATATGATCATTTATTTAAGTGAAAAACAGGTTGTGGTATTCTATGAATTATTGATGTATTTATGGATCTTGGTCTTTTTCAAGATTTGAGTGATTAATTTTGATTCTTGAACGACATTGGTAAGATTTGTATCATGCATCAGTTTTGGCCCATAGTATTCACATGGTATATGACCTTTGGAATGTTATTTAATGGATGTTGGTGTATAATTGTTTAATGTGATAGAAAATTCCTTATTATTTTTTCCTATATAGGTTCTGGGTGAAATTAAACTCCCATATTTCGTAAATATTCCTTGTACTGTAATGTTATCTGGATTCATGATGAGACCTTTGACAGTGGGTTTGATGAATCAATTCTCATGAACGATAGGTGCAACGAACTAGTAGGTTAATAGGGAATATTTTTCCCAAATGTTGCACCGGGGGTGGGTGTTTTTTTCTTAGATATGTTACCTAAAATGCTGGTAACAAATTTTATGGTGTTTTCTTATATAGCATAGAATGAAATTCTACTTAACCTACCTTCATTTGTGGTCATCTAGTTGGGTCACTGAGTGAAATGTTGATAGGTACATGGATGCTTCTCATGGGATGGATCTAGAGGGGGGGTTTTTATTTTATATGGATGACCAATGAGTGTTAATTCAGTATCTATTCTACATTTGTATCATGTCCTACCGTATGATGATGCATGGAGTGGATGAAGTCCCTGGTAGGCATATGTTTACAGTTTTGACCCTTTTACGTCAGATATATCTTTGCCTCCCATATAAATGTATGATCTTATGGAAAATTTATCTAAACCTACTAACCCTGATGCGATAATTTATTTATAGGTCTATTTTTGAGACATAAATACCCTTATTTGTGACTTGGAACCTTGTAGTTCAATGTTCAGTTTAATCAATGGAAACTTGAGAACAAGGCCGGCCTAGGTTTTTGGATTATTTTTTCGGTAATGATCTTTGTTATAATCATGTTTCAAGTATGACACATGGGTAGTGCATGAGTTTTATATATATAGGAATTTTAATGAATATTGATTTTGATGAAGCATCTAGGTTGCTTGGGTATAATGACTAGATTCAATGGAAAACCCGTTTGGGATCCTAGCCCAATTGACAAGTGCTTCCACATTGTAATGTAGAGATAGAACAAGTAGATGATCCTTACTATAACAACACTGGTTGATGAGATGTCATGTAATAAATCATAGCATGGGTAAATTTTCCAAATATGAAGTTGAGTTTGAAGGGAGATTCTTGATTAATGAGACTGAAATGCCATGTAGCATTGTCAGTTTAGCCTTGGGATGGATAAATCATGAGAGCATGATTTGGGTGATAAAGTTACGCACCCATTATGCATGGTACTATTTAAATACTAAATTGGTGTGTTGTGATATTATAGATGAGGGAATGATGGTTTCAAAGACATTATTGGGGAGTGGTTTCATAGGATTTGTGGTAACATGATGAATGCCAATTTTTGGCCAAGGATATATAAAAATGAACTTGGTACCACAATATGGTTGACCCGTTTTGGACCTGAACACACATTATCAAGAGATGTGGTATCAAGAGTTTGTTAAAGTCAATTGAAACATTTAGATGTGAGGGTGGATCAAGAGAGATATAAAAAACTTTTGATGGAATTTTAGTGTACTCCCCATTAGATATGATTATGCACTATATCGTGAAATCATTGTGAGCATGGTAAGAGATCACCAGATCTACACAAAGATGGTTTTCTTATGAAATATCATTCCTAGTTTGATGAAGAGACATGTTGATGTTATGGTCATCGAGCGGTGTAAGGTAATCCATATGGTGGGGAGTATACCATTGGATGTTTGAGGGAGGTGGACCTTATTCTATGATGGATTTGGTATTTTCCTTGTACTGTGGATCTTGATGTTCATATGTAGAGGTGATGATAATGTTACTTCGATGGTGGGGAGTATTGGATCATACAAAATTGAATGTTACCCAAGTAGGAGATAGTTTTGGATGCTATAAGACTAGTTGGAAAATAACTATAGAATGTTTGTGCAGATGCCTGGGATGAGTTCATGAATGTCTTTGACCACTATGGATTCTTGGGGATGAGAAGGGTTATGGTGGGGAGGTTATAAAGTCTTGTGATTTTTTGGACTGGAAATTCGAGAATAAATTATAATTTTTGTTGTTAGATGCTTTTAAGGGGTAAAATGGTCATTTTTTCTAGTATATTATAGAATATAATATTTTTATGCACATTGTTGGCCCTGAAATAGACTGTTTACCCTAGTACAAGAGTTTAGTGGAATTCCAGAAATTCATATTTATATGGAATAATTAATATTTAATATATAATTAATTGAATATATAATTTAATTTTATATGCTCATTAAATTATATCATTTGAATGGAGTGTCGTATTGATATTATATCTTTTTGATTGAGCTCATAATGGGGGGGGGGTGGTGGTTTAAGGCGAGTTGTTAAATCATGCAGGTCTCCAAGCCCATTCTCGAACCACCTTTTCTTTTTATGTTTATTTATTCTTTTTTCTTTTTCCATCATTTCATTATTTTACTTCCCTAGATTCTCACGTATTCCCATTTTGATCCTTTCATAATGAAATAATGATATAAAATGGAGAGATTTAGAGAGGAAGGGAGGAAGGGAGGTGCCGCCATGGAGGTTGGGAGGAGCCAGATCGTCGTTCAATAGCTATGGATCATAGAATGGGGTGAAGCTTTGGTAGATTCCACCCAAATGTATACAATTTTTTATGTATTGAGGTAAATTACCATAGATTTTCCACATTCTATTTCAAATCCCTATTATCACTGATTAGGACACCTTGTGGGTCGATCTATACATTTTGAGGAGAATACAAAGGGTTCAGGATGATTTGAGGGGTTTCCCATTTGGAAATCCTGATCACAAAGCATGTGGTTTAGGAAATCACACCATGAGTTCTTCCTATTCAGGGAATACAACTTTTTTGAGGTAAATGTATTATATTCGGTTTACAAAATATGTAGTGGCACTCAACCGTGCATCAGAGTATCCATCCAAACAACCTATGTAGGGGCCGAAGGCCATGTAGTGTACACGACCAAACCCCATGTTGGTCGCCCACCATGTAGAGGTACATGAATAGAAAAAATAAATGTCTTTTACGTGTGAGTCATAGAGTTAGGTACTAGATATAGGTAAAATTTCATGTACATAACTCACACACCATGTACTTGGGTTTTACATTCCATGTCTAGATGGATCTTGTGCCCGTGTAATGCAGGGTATACATGTCGTATACTCCTCCATTACAAATATTTCAAGGGTTTTTCATACATTTACACATTTTATTCATAATTTTAAATAATATTATATCATTTTTAGTCACTTTGCAAGTATATCACAATGGTGAAACCCTTGTGGTGATTTTAGGAATCCTAATATTCATTTCAAGTTTCTTACTAATAGAGAGTTTCTTCCACCCGTAGTAAAATTCAGCTATCTTTTGAGAGTGAGACCCTTAATCTGAGATGGGCTATGATCCATCTATCTCTAATTGTATTTATGTATTTTCTTTTTTATCCAATAGTTTTTCTTATATTTTGACTTAAAGGATCCCATGCATGATGCCTCTATCTTATTTTGGTTACCATGGGTCCCATGTGGGATGCCTTCACTAATATGCTGACTTGGGGAGTCCCTTGTAGGATCCCTCTACCAGTTTTCCATTTTTATGATCCCATGTATGTTTACTAAATATATGAATAATTTTATTGAGGCTACCAAGTTGCATTATTCTTATTATTAATCATCATTGAGGATCCCAAGTTGGATGCCTTTTCATGTCTTTAATTAGTACACCCAACGGGTACCCAACATTTGACCAACAATGAGCTAGTGCATTAGGGGTTTGGGTATATATTGTAGCGAGTGTCACTTTAAAACCTATACCAAACAAGTTATATGGTTTGGAAAAGTAAATATTCTGGGGTTTAGGTGTTCATATACCCTCACTCTATTATTTATGAATTCACTTTTTTACTACTGAGGTAGTGAAGTATACTAGAGGTGCTTCCTAGTTTGTGTGTGATAAGACTGATGTGATATGAATATTATTATTGGGATGTATAGAAATATTTGCTGGGATTTATATTCTAGGAATTTTATTGATTTCTATAATATTGGGATACATCGACGTATTTTATGGGGTCCTAATTTTTAGCATTATTGATTATGAGATTTGGTTTTGGAATCCCAATGATTATGATGTTCAGGAATTTCATACCATTTGATTATGATACTCAAGAAATGGGGATTATTATTATCTCCATGATCGATTATATGATCATGGTGTTGAACATGGTGATCCTCACTGTTGTTGTGTCATATAATTGATGGAAGATTGTTCTCTCCTAAAGTGATACCTAGGATACTCCATAGGGTTGGGTGGATGAACCATTACTACATCGACCAGATGTACCTCCGGGGGATGGGGCTACTGATCCATTTATATGAATGGATACCGAGCATGTACTTGGATCGAGAGACCCTTAAATTTACAGATCACCTATGTTTCATCCCCACAGGGAATATTCGAGTCACAATGTCATGATTTCCGATGGACTGAGTTCTAAGATATGGACATCAGAATGGATTTTCGTGGCTTCATCGATATATCATGAACCATAGTTACCACACATAGGGATTCCTGTCATTTTATGGAATCCTTTATTATAGTGATTGGATGGTAGTATAGATGAACCCAGGGTTTACACATGTATCACATTATGGTGATATAGCTTACTGAGAGAAATTTTCAACATTGGTTGAAGAACGTATTTCTAATCGAGATTATGAACCTAGATTTCAACGTAATTATAAAATACTTGAGTGGAATGTGATAGGCCTAACACACTTTACAAAAGATTTCTAGATGATCAGGATTACGGACCAAAGGATAGACTACTTTTTCTTATGGTATTTTTCTCTTTACTCAGTTATATTCCTATTTATTTATATACATATATATTTATATGAATATATATACACACATATAAATGAATATACATGATGGAACATTTCCTAGTCTATCGAGATTACAGACCTAGGGATCGACTGTGGTTTCAACTAATCTATTTTATTTATATTTCTAGTTGTGTCTCAGCTAGGCTATACATTTTTCATAAGAATGCATTTATGAAAGAATATTTATTGGTTCATCATTGGGGTGGCCTCATATGATTATTTTCTACACCTTTATAAGCACCAAAGTGTCTCTGCAGACATTGTTAATGTGTTTAATGTTTATCACAGATAAATAATTGATATGGATGAGGCCTAGGGTTTCACAATCTAGCCTAGCCACTCGTGTGGATTCTTTTTATTAGTATAGAGTATCTCAACAGTTTCTTGGAGACTGGGTATGAGGTCATGATTGAATTTAGTAGTTCATCCATGTAATTTAAATTCATTTTACATTATATACTTCTTATTGTAAGGTCAACCCAGGGGGTGACTAGTGTTGTATGTATGACATGGATGTTTGAGATTTTATAGCATTTCATTTTTTTTGAATCATGTTCTATTTTAGTTTATTTACTTCTCATGCACTCTATTTATTACTTTTATATATTATATCAATATATTTATTCTTTTTTTTCACTAATATGAGGGTATAGTCTCCCCAATGTACGACCTTCAGACCCTAACTATTAGTTCACAGTCTCTGGAATATGATGACGTGCACTTGAGGCATTATGGCGAACATGCTTGGGGTACTGGTTTAGTGATACCAGTGTAATGAATTTACAAATGAAATAAAGTTTTTATAGGTTGTCACTTTCTTTGAGATGGACATTTTTTATCTAATATTGGGAATGGACTAGTTAGTAGCATTCAGTTTTAATATTTACTTCTATTCTCAATGAGTTACATTCATATCTCTTGATGATTTTTTTTCTTTTAAAGGGGGAATGAGATATTATTTCCACAATGGAACGATTCTTTGTAAAATTGGTTGGAAGTATATCTCATTAGAGAAAAAAATAACCTTACTATATATTGAAATAATAATAATAAGATATCTTTATATCATAGTAGATCAATACCTTGATGTCCTTCTAGGTAATTTCTATTTTGTACCACCTAAAAGAGAAGTGGAATTTTATACCAATCTACAACCAAGAACGAGTTCTATTTATCTTCCACCATATAGGACATCACCAACATGATTACATAATATGAAATTCAAAAACTAATATTTAAAAACACATGGAGTTTTTATAATCAGTACATTTTCATGGACCACTATAGTATTATTTATAAATAAATTAATCACATCACTTCATGGTGGTAGTTGTCCAGATGTACATATAATTGTTGTTATTATATTTCATAGAAGAGAAAGGTAATAAACTAAATGATATATTATCTATTAAAAATGATAAATATGTTATTATTTTGAGATATATAAATTAAATGAATCATCAAAACTAGAACTGAGCAATGGTGATGGAAAATGAATTACATTGGATCATGTGGCAGTAGTCCGCTGTACAAACTAATTATGATTTCATCTCCCATATTATAGGATAATAGATGGACATAAGGTATTAAATTAACATTAAAATGTATTAGTATACAATAGATATTTATTTCAATATATTATAATGGTTGAATATTATTTTATATATATGGAAAAAGAATTAAAATAAAAACTATCAGTTAAAAACGATACCTCTTCTTCAGACAACCACTTTAGGTTTACACTAAAATCCATACTAATAGGGATTTAAAATCAAAAAATGGCATCAAATATGTGGTAATAAAAGTCAATAAGGGATTTGGGTAGGTCTTGGTAGATCCAAATGGTTCTTAATGGGTGAAGAAAAGGGGAGTGGAATTCCCCTATTATAAGTGTGAGGAGGGATAATTTTTTAATTTATAAAAATTTTAAATTAAAAGGAGGTCATATTCAATTAAAATAAATGCAAATGTACATGGATTCGAATTCGGGATATTATAAGCTCAAATTATGGACATAAAATGGGATTAAAGAATTTTTAAATGTTAAAATAACCCTTATCACTTCCATTATCCACTGGGAAAAGTTGTTTTGACCATAACAATTGGTACCAAATATTTCAAATTGAAAGGGTAATAATTATACATATAAGATAAAAATTGGATCATAAATAGAAGAGGTATGGAAATTATACCATTAATCATCCCAATTTTCATTTTTCATGTTTTTTATGTTTTTAAATAATTTAATAAAATATTGTTTACCATAAAATATCATTAATTTTATTTTTTCAAACAATTCATTAAATTTTACATTAAACACATTATAATAATAATGAATCTAGAATATAATTAATATAAAAATCTATAATAAATAATTATTAAATAAAAATAATAATTAGAACCTGAAACCATCCCAAATACATTACCTTTGATATTTTAAAAATAATTTACCTTCAGTTTTCCACTTCTTGCACAATCATTATGTCAGCGTTGTATAATAAATTACGGTAACTATATAATCAATAAAATTAAAATAAAATTTCCATCATTAAAATAACTTCATTATACTCTAAATAACCTTTAATAATCATTCATAACTTATTTTTATCCCTGTTAGAACATATATGTGATATTTAATTAGAAGAGAGTGAAATTTTTTCTTTTTCTTAAATTATTATATAGGTCACCTTCATATAAGTGTCCCAAAAATAATTGAATATAAAAATTAATATGATAAGTGTTGAAATAAATTTATCTAGTAATAATGAAGATTAAAAATGGTGGCAGTATCATTTAGTTTTAACTTAGGTTAATCTGATTTACCCTTTTACCATGGTGATAAATTTTTTATTATTTTTAAAATTCATAATGATAAGAATTTAAGTTGGAATAATTAAATAATATAAATTATGAATAATAAAAATATTATATCTATTTTACCAAATTTAGTTCCTACAAGTATCAGATTCATTTTATAATAATCCCAATAAGCACGATGAATATCATTTTTTCAGAAAAATGTATTTTCTTGAAAATGATGAGATTATATTAACACTATGATAAGAATTCATCAGTATTGGAATATAAAATCTTAAAAATATAACTATAATATAAAAATTTAATTTAAATCATTTCTAATTGGGTTTTATTTTAATTAATTATAATGGATAAACACACACATAAAACCAACTTATATAAAATACTTTTTTAAGCCTAAAAATAATCTTATACCAAAATAGAATATAAAAAAGATTAATGTATAATTATTTATATTAAATATAAATAAATAATAATTTTTTTTCATTGAAAAAAATTCATATAAAAAATTCACTTCTAAATTACTTAATTTAATGAAAATAAATAACAGTATTTAGAATGTTTTTATTATTCAGTATTTGCTGGAAAGTTAAGATTTTAAAAAAAATTACAATATTCCACTATAATATAAATTTAATATTATGATTTCAATAATTATGCCCATTATCACAAAAACAATTACAGTTTTCATAAATTATTTATAATATTTTCTCAAAAAAATAAAAAAAACCATCTTTCAAGAGAACATATTTGTGAAGAATAAAATTACATTACAAAATATTTGAGAGATTATTGACAATTAATTTATCAATAATTTTTTTATTAGTACCTATATATATCATTACTAAGTTAACACTATTCATAACCCCAAATTCAATGGATATGTCCTAAGGGGCATTTTTAAGTAATATATTTCGTCAGGTGTTCAAGCTCGGGGTTGTGCATCGTATACACTATTGAACATAATGAACATATTTTAATATGATATAGTGAAATTGGATTTAGTTTATATTTTATTAATATGTTATATATATAATTAATATGTTTAGTTAATATGTTTCTTTATAGATAACATATAAATCAATGACTATTATAAGGAAATCCATCAATATCCATAAATAACCCAAAACTAGTTGAAAACTGATATCATTTGCATGAAACGTGATTAAAATATAATGGGATGAAATTATAACATAATGGGAATTTAAAAAAATCTACTACAGTGCATTTAAAAGTTTGAAAATTATCATCTTTGGGAGAATAAGCAAGGTTAACACCTCTTTCACAATCCTAGTTCAAAATTGTCATGATTATTAACACACAATATTAAAAGAAGAATATAAAAATACAATAAGTAAATATAATTATTATTAATAGAGAGTATATATATAAATTTATATGAATAAGTTACCAAAAAAGTAATTAAATTGTTTATATTTATTATACAAGAGGATAAACCACTTCCAAAGAAATCAAGAATAAAGGTAAGGACCATGTATCTTAAACTCATTTCTTTGAGTTAAATTTTTTTTATGAAACATAATTGTTCCATGGATTTTTATTTTTAAGGGTTTTCTCTCTGTTTTTTTCAACTGAAATAGTTTTTTATCAAAATCTATTTTCATGAAAGATTTCTATTTTCCCATTTCATAAAAACTTAAACTGTATGAAAGAATACTCTTTACTCTGAATTTTACAACGATTAATAGGAAATGAATTCAAAACGCAATTCTCTTTATTTTATCTTCATTATATTAAAATGATCTATCTACAATGGATTTAGGTTTCAGGTTTCACCCGATATTTTTCTTTTATTATGTATTTATTTTTTGTGATCATGTTTTTGATATCACAAAATTGAATTCATGAAGTTATTTTTTATCATATTAATGTTTAAAGAAACCCATTTTATTTACATGTCTTCTTTATGAAAAGTGAATGATCTCCATTTGGATATTTTATGAAACATATTTTATTTCCATGGGTTCTTCATTAAAAAAGAATGATATCCATTTAGGTTTTTTTAAACCCATGTTTATTTCATTAGGTTCATTATGATGTGAAAAGTGAATGTTTTTTAATTAGAATATGTATGTATGTATGAATGATAGGTGTAATCCTACATCACCCTAAAATTCATTTGTAAAATGTTTATATATCATGATAAATGTAATCAAAAATATGTTTTAGTTTCTTTTAACCATGATCACTGATGGTCTGACTCATGAAATTAATATTCTCTACACTGATGTATGTATTATATTTTAAAGATGTTTAACTTTCTTATCTTCTACTCTCATGATTTAGCTCATGAAAGTGATGTTTCCCTATGCTAATGTGTGTTCCATAATTAAACTATGTTATCCATTATCATCTTATACTATCATGATTCAGAGTTTATGTTAAATGATTATAATCCATGTTAGGGAAATTATACTTTCATGTTGATATTTTGTAGCTATAGTTTATTTTTTTCATGTACTTTTATGATCAATTATGTTTTATGGTTATCACTCATTATGCTATGATATTTCTATTATATTCGTCTTTTTTATTTACTCTTATGAACTCATCCTTGATGAAATACTTAACCACCCCCTTACTGAGTGCTTAATCTAACCCCTTTCATATATTTTCATCCCCTAGGTTATGTGGATGAGTCTTACTAATGAGATTCCTAGAAGATGGCATAGTATGGTGCCTTCAATAATACATGATCATGATTTTTATAAAATATTCTTTTTATAAATCAGGTCTATAAATAAACTAAGATTATTGTCCTTGGGATATAGTTATTTATGAGATGTGATGATTTAAATCATTAAACGGATATATAAGTAAGGAATTATTAGTATGGGATGCTATAGTGAGGCTCCCATATCTCTTTTTCCTCATTTATCATCTTATATCGATTGGTAGAAAACCTAGTTTTAGGTTTCCAAGATTGGATCTTGTGCTTCAGGTATGTTTTATGGTTTTTTTCTTTTGAACCATCATATGGATGTTTCAAGATATTAAATATAAAATTGTGTGTGGTGGTTTCTTCTAAATGACCCAATTTCTGGTAGGTTACTTTTCTCCCACTATCATTTTTTCTAAGAACATATAGTTCTATGTTTTTTAAATTTAAATTATTGTTTTTATCGATATAAACCTTTTGATAAATAAGTATTGGATAATAACATATTGTTTTTTTTGTTTTTGGAAATGAGGGTGGGTTTTTATGCTCACAACATGTTTGGTAGAATATATAAGTGGGGTTTTGACTAAAAAATGAATGAATTCTACCGTATGTAAACATGAAATTTTAATGGGTTAGTGTGTATTCCCGATGTATATAAAAAAGTCCTTAAAATTTTATATTTATCCACTATTCTAAAATTAGGGTTCACTAGATTATAACACTACTTGATAACTTGGTTCAGGAGGGATGGGTCCCCAATCATGAGTTTGGTCCATTCAAAAGACTTGACAGATGTAGATACATTTGGGTTGATTATATTGATCATAGAGGGGAGTGTTTAGTACATTTCAATGCTGGGTGAGTTAATGGTTTGGATGTGTGTTCTGATGTGTGGTGTGGTTATTTTGACTAATTTTATAGATATATTACTCCCTAGTTTTCATGAATATCTACCATATTATATAAAATGTGTGATAACACGTTATTATTCTAGTGGGGTTTCTAGGAAGTCTTTATTGGACCACCTACTGAGTTTTTGTAATCACCCATTTTATATGAAATTGGGTTCATATATAGACATTTATGAACATGATTTAGGTAAATAAGTATCTCTTAATTTTCTAGTAGAGCCTCTTGATGATATGATCATGGGATTCAAAGATTTGATATTGGAGGTGGTCATGGTAAAGAGGTTGGTGTAGTGACACACTTAGTACCATATTTTCTCATTCTAGTCGTTCGGTCATATACACTTATTAGGTGTTATCGTTAGATGAAGAGATTATTATTATTATTATTATTATTTCATGTTATTGTATTTTTGATTATTTTTTATCATGTATAATATTTTTATTATTTTGTTATAGTGTATGTTCTTTAGGTTGTTTCATATGTAATTGTAAACCATCCTCTAATGATAGTCTAAAACCCTAGGAATTCAATACCAAAATTTGTTGTGTATGGGATTCATTTTAGGCTACTGGAGTTCCAATAATATCAGAGGATATGTATTTGGGTTGGGAAGTTATGGAAGACTATTTATACTCAATGTTTCTACTTATAATGTGATGTAGATTTTAAGTCATGAGAGTATGTTTTCTCCTCTTCTTATTAGTCCCATCATGTTTATGGGCCATGATTGTAATGTGGGATATCATTTCTCTCTACCCCAATTGAGGGAAAAGACCTATGAAACCTTAAATGTTTCAAAAGATCATCAATATATTAATGATGATTACTATGTAATTAATTTTAGATTTTTTTTGATTCATAATAGCATGAAACATTTTTGTAACTCTTTGTTAAGATTTATGATTTTTAGGAGGAGTTGTGTGGGGATGTTATTCCCCAAGTATTATGTATTGTGAATGTATGGTAGCATGGATTAGTTTAAAAGAAATTTTAATTCAATTATGAGATACCAATATCCAAATTCTTTTTGATTTATTTTTTCTATGAATGGATTCTTGATTATATGATAGTAAGATTTAGGTTGTTTGTATTGAATTTATGTTTTGTTAGTGGTGATGTGTTTTTTGGAGATCTATTTCACAAGGGTTTTTGGGTTTTGTGGACATTATATATTCTTTTCGGGTTCTTTTTGATTATTTAGGACGATAATAATTTCATAGGAATATAACATAAATGGCCAATATTTTCCAAACCTATATATTATAGATCTATCATGTTAGTGGTTTAAAGGAAGTCTTATTTTTTCTCGGTGGGGTATAAAGGGGGTATTGTTAGGTTTTTATGCTACCAGATTAAATTGCATGACCATTTGGGATGTATAAAGAAAAAATAGAGGGAATAAAAATATATAATAAAACTATTGGCATTACACCGTGATGGGTGAAATCAAGGGATGAGAATCATGTTTCTTAATGGTGTTAAGGCCATGAGTTTTATGGATCTCTCTATTTAATATAGGAAGATGAATTTCAGTGTGGTGAAGATTGTCACAGTGTTAAGAGTCTCAT
This sequence comes from Viscum album, assembly GCA_963277665.1. Classification (NCBI taxonomy): domain Eukaryota; kingdom Viridiplantae; phylum Streptophyta; class Magnoliopsida; order Santalales; family Viscaceae; genus Viscum; species Viscum album. The sequence goes on along the minus strand of OY728167.1, from coordinate 264,732,375 downwards.
GGTCGGGGATATTACACCATGGGGTGAGGCATTATCCCATAGTGGTATTAGTAGATGTGTTCCTTATCTCTTCATGTCCAGGTTAGTTTCATTGTGGTGTCGAGTGCTACACTATAACATTTTTTATTCCATCTATTGATAGTGGTTATCCCAATAATTTTTTTGGTATATCACACTTTGGATCTTACTATTTGGCATCATTTCAATTTGAGATCTCCCGTCACACAATGATGTATTATTTTCCAAAACAATTAAAAATTAATGTTCCCGTATATATTTATTCCAGAACATTAACCTCTTCCAAACCCTAAGAACTTTATGGATCATCATCGATCATCATTCAATCTTATTTGGTGGATCTCAATCCCCAAAATATCCATGGTGAGACCCTATTATCCTTTTTCTACTTCTTTCTCATTCATTTTTCGATTGGAGGCTACGGATGTGAAGATCCTTCAGTTCTAGTGGTGTTGGGATGAGTGATTGATGGAGGTTGTTGTGATATTGTTTTTTGAAATTGTTAGATTATATTCCTGTCTATCTATTAACCATTTTGTCCTCATTCTTTCACTACGATATTTAAAGTATCATTTGAGTTAGGGGATTCAAGACCAATCCTTCATTAATTAGTATAATTATAAAAATTTATGCCATTATTTTCATTATAAGGGTAGTATGGATACACAAGAATTAGATAATGAACCTGTATAAACAAAGTGAAGGTATAAAGGGTGATTCACATGTCATTCAATTTATTTTATGTTATCTAGTATATTTTGATGTTACTTTTTTATGTTCACTAACATAGTGACATTGGTTTCTTTTATTTGTAGGATTGAACCTCCTTTTATAAATGTATAATAACATAAATAGGGGAATTTATCATTTTTTTGGAATCTAAAAATGTGGAATTTATGTTTATACCTGATATATTCAACTAACATGAAATAATTATTAATTATGAGTTGTATAATGATAGTTTTTAATGCCTTGAGATTTTTTATTTTGTTTTTGGAGTCCTTATTTTGGATAGATAATTATTGTTGGTTTTTTGGTTTGTGGGGACGAATAGGCATGGAAACTATTATTGTTTTTGTGGAAGTGATTTTGTGGTTATGGAGACTATTATAATGGGTTGTGTGGCAGTTTTATGGTATTAGTATTTGTTGTTTTGGGGTTAAATTTTAATTTCCCTATAGGATACAACATGGAGAAAATATCAAGGAAATATGATGGTGGGATATAAAAAAAGCTAGAATTAATGTGGATAATTATTAATTAATTTATTGATATTAAATATGGAAAAGATAATATAAATGGTTTAGTAAATTGTAAATCTATAATTTAATAAAATTGTGATCATATAGGAATTTTCTCCCTTTTTGGGTAGCTATTCTGAATGGTTGTGTCTAGTATTATAGTAGTTGTGATAGTGGTTGTTGATGCCAGGGGACTAGATTGATGTGGTAATTCTAGGATTGGTGATGTGTTGTGGTTTCACGAACCCAACATTTTTAAAATTCTTCCGCCCATTTCTTCCTCGACGTCTTGCCCTCCAGCGATGCCTCCGTCACCGTCGTCGTTTGATCCAGGGGTTGTGGATACGCACGGTGGCTCTTCTCCTTGCTGGGGGTTTCCCGATCTGCCTCCTCATCCACGACGCCTAGTGCTGTATTTCAAATAAGTGCTTTGTGGTCCGAGCTTATGGGATTTGGATCCATGATTTCTGGGGATTCTTCAGTTCTCTCATTCGGTGGTCAGGGATGGCTCACACGTTTCTTTGTCTACTCCTTACTCAGCTTTCAACGAGACAATTGTGGGGATAAAATGGTTACTGGTGGTGTGTTTTGGTTCTGATAAACCTTTGATTTTTGTTTTTAAACATTTTGTGGAGTCATGGGGGCTTGGGGAGAGGTTTGCATCTCGGTGTATCACAGGTTCTTGTTTTTCTTGGTGCTAGCTTCAGAGGATGATTTGGTTCAGTCTAGGTGAAATGATCCCTATGTTTTTGGATGATAGAACTTCAACCTATCTCGATGGTCGACGAAGGTTCATAGGGGGAAGGAAGACCCTCGAGCTATTGTTTGGGTTTGTCTTCCTGGTTTGCCGCTCCCTTTTCAAAACAGTACCTTCCTCAGGGCCATCAGTGATTCTCTAGGGGGTTTTCTTTGCATGGGTGCACACACTCGTTGAGGTGAGGAGATGATGGCCTCTTAGATCTACGTTGAATTGGATCTCTCTATACCTATCCTGGGAAAATTGACCCTGAAGGTTCAAGATTCCATCATCTGGATTTATGATATAGTTTATCAGGTTTTTCCTAGGTTTTGTTCAGAGTGTCTTCTACTACGTCATTCGATGCAGAACTGCAAGAAACAATGTCACGGAGTGCAACCTCATTCTGGTAGGGCTCCCCTACAAAGAGTCTCGTCATTATATGCGGATGGTGAGTCAAGATCAGCACTGGAACATCTTGATACCTCAGTTGCTTATATATATCTCAAGTTCCAGTTTGTTCAGAGCTCTTATCTACTTCTCCCAGCCTAGAGGATGCCCCAGGTGCATCTTCGGTTCCCTTTGTGAAGCATGATAATTGAACGGCTCCCCTAGTAATATCAGCATGGTCATGCTGTAGCCCCGAGTGATCTGAGAAGGTTATTTTTTGGATACACTTATGAATATTTTTTCGAGCTTGTTAGATTCCTTGTCTAGGGGCCATCCCTTAGCTTTACAAGTTCCTTGCATGTGTGTTGATATGCGGCCCAAGGAGGATACAAGTCAGGGATCCAGGCTTCCTGGAGTGGATCTTCTTACTAGCCGCAGGTTGTTGGATAGAGATGGTTGTCTTGCTGAATCAAATTTTCATGAAAATGGTCCCCCTGTGGAGGATGGTGTGTTGGTCAGTAGTGTCCTTATTGATGGCGATACCTCTCTGAGTGTTCATGAACTCTTATTATCAGATGGTTTGTCTTGTTTTCCACCTTTGGAGGTGAAAGCTAAGGTCTCTAAGCGTGCATCGAGGATTATATTTTCACTTTCACTTCATGTTGGCTCTGGTTCTGGAGTGTGCATGAGTTCGTTGGCGATGAAGCTACATGATAGAGAGTGCCCTGAGTACCTTGAGAAAGAGGCCATGTCGCATGGGACCAAAGCCAAGAAATATTTGTTTCCATGAATCCATTACTCATCATGAATTATTAGGGCATTGGGGCGAGATTCAAAAAATATTTTATTGTTTCGGATGCCAGGAAACACAAGGACAAGGTGGATGCGATCCTCAAGCATAAGAAAAGCTCTGCAAGAATAAATGAGTTTATGCAGAAGGTAAAGCTAGATGCGTCTATGAATGCTGAGACTATCAATAGGTTTATATGGATTTTCTGGCACATGGAAGTTTTAGTGGAGTTAGTATTAGAAAAGGATCATCATGTAACGACTTGGGTGCCATGCAGTGGAGCCTCTCTATTTATTTCCTTCATTTGTGGAAGCAGCGATGCATGGAACATGGAAGAGTTATGGAGAAAACTGAATGATTTTGACCCAGGGAATCAACCTTAGGTGGTCGGTGGCGATTCAAATATTGTAGAAAACCCTGGGGAGAATAATGGGAGAGGATATTTTCCACGTATGGCTAGCGGGGTTTTCAGACAGTTTATGGCTGGAAAGGGGCTGATGGATTTGGGGTATTCAGGTGAACCCTTCACATGGTGTAACAACTGGAGGGGCCGTAGTCATTTCTAGAGCTAGCTCGACTGGTGCTCAGCCAATGTTCAAGATAATTTTTTGTTTCTAGAGGTAAGGGTTGAGCACTTGACCCATAGCATCTATGATCACTCTTTTCTCCTACATTCTCTAAATAGGAGAGATGCCTCGCAGTTGGGATTCAGGTACATGAGCCACTAGTCTAAAATTCTGGGTTATAACCAGACGGTGAGGAGAAGTTGGGAGGAACCAATCTAGGGTCACTCTGGGAAAGCATTGCATTGCAAGTTGAGGTGTCCCAAGAAAACCCTCCTTTTACGGGCTAGAAGTATCCTTCACTTGGACCTAGAGCTGAATGTACTTAAAAAGGATATTGAACGGCTTGATTCTAGTATTGAGGAGGTCTGGGATGATTCAATATTTGGTGAGATCTCGGAGAAAAACAACTCCTTTGAGGTTGTGGTCCTCGAGTAGGAAAGTAGAGTGAGGGATTGTTCATGAATAAATTGCATTAGGAGGGTGATAGGAACACCTCTTTTTTCCATGCATGTTCAAGGGAGAGGCGGCGTGTGGTCCAACCAAACCTGGATTTAGAAGATGGATATATCAAAAATGACGGGGAAGTGGTTGGGGGATTGCTGTTTTCATACTTTAAGGACCATCTTGTAGGTCCCAATCCAAACTTGCTACATTGTTATCCAATGGGGGGATGAGTTCTGGGAAGGGATTCCACGTCTTGTATCTCCTTAGTTCAAGGAGTTTATGGAGGGTATTCTAGAGGAGGAGGATATTCTAGCTGTTGTGGGAAATCTAAATCATTAGAGTGCTGCCGGACCTGATGGATTCTCTAGTTCTTTCTACAAGAGGTCTTGGGAGGTGGAGAAGGGGGGTATAATGAATTCCACCCATGATTTTATTAGATGGGGTATCCTACCGCGGATTGCGTCTTCCACGACTCTTGTACCTTTACCAAAGATAAAGGACCCCTCATCCCTTCTTCATTATTGGCCTATGAGTATGTGTAATATTACATATAAGATACCGACGAGCATCATTAATATGAGTTTGTTTGGGAATCTTCCTCAGTGGGTATCCAAGGAGCAACATAATTTTTTCGGATGATACACTCATCTTCATCAATGCGGGAAGGTGGTCTATGCAGGGGACTATCATGATCCTTGAGTGGTACTGTCACTAGAGTGGTCAACAAAACAATAGGGAGAAGAGTGGTTTCTATGTGGCTCAGGCATGTAACCCGGGAAGGGTGTTAGATATGGGATGTAGCATGGGCATGAGGCGTGGTTTGTTTCCCATAGAGTATCGTGGAACCCCCGTGTCTCCAAGAAGAATGCACATCAGGTATTTAGACCCATTGGTGAGCAAGATTACAAGACAAATTTCAAATTTTAATAACCCTTTTTTATCATTTGGTGGATGTATTACCCTTGTGAAAAATGTCTTCTCGGCCATTCCGGTAAATTCTCTCTCAGCCACCAATGTGTCGAAGGGTTTTATAAGAGCGATTGATATACTTTTGGTCCATTTCTTTTGGGATACATATTCGTAGGGGAAAATTCATTGGGTTTCTTGGGGTAATATGGCTCGTCCCATTACAGAGGGAGGGATCAACATTATAATCCTTAAGATCACTATACACTGCATGTACACGAAGTTGGCGTGGGAGGTAATTGAAGAATGAATCATGTGGTGTAAGCTGATGTACTTTAGTAACTGGGTCAATACTGAAACTTCTATAGTTAGTGGGTCTCTTCTCTGGTCTGCTATTAGGAGTTTTATTCCAACCATCCTCCAGAGCTTGCATCAAATTATTGGGGAGGGGAACATCTAGTTCCGGTACCGAAACTGGTCGGAATGGACTCTTGGTTACCCTAAGTTCTCGACTCCTATGATAACATTAAAATAGACGAGTCAGTATCCACAATTTTTTAGAACTATCCTGGACATGGAGCACCAGGAAATTTTTAACTCAGTTGCCATAAGCTCGAATATGGATCAGTGTGTCTTCACCCCCTCCACTTCAGGTAGGTTCAATGAGAATTATTTTTTTAGGATTAGTGTCCCTCCAGGACAACATGAAGGTGGGATTGGTCTGTATTGGTGTGAGAGGATCCCTACGAAATATAAAATTCTAACATGGAGGGTCCAGAATCATGCTCTACCAGCCGACGAGAACATATAGAGACTCGAAATTAGGATGGCTTCCTACTAACATTGTTACATGTTTAAAAGAGAAGAGAGTGTATCCCATATCTTCATGGAGGTTGACTAGGCCTCCATGTATGGGGGTATTAGGGGAGTTCACAGGGTTATACCCCACTATGTTGAACCTCTAATCCTTCATGGGATGCCAGTTCCAGCGGGCAGACAGACTAAGAAAGGAAAGGATAGAAGATCCATCATCTTCTACGAGGGTTACTGGAGTTTATGGCAAGCAAGGAATCGATCTAGGTTCGAGGGGCTCGTATCTACATGGAGACCCATTACCTCTACAGTAATATGTATTCTGGTAGAATTTTTCGGCATTGATGATGATTGGAGGAGACCCCCTCTCTTTTTAAGATGTATGTGATCCATAATAAAGCTCCTCAGTTAGGTACCCGGTAACATGGGCACTGGGATCAGTGGAGACCTCCAGAATTTGGCCTCAAATTGAATATTGACAATTCCTATGCGCTGGGGGAAATGTGCGGTGAAGGCTTGGTTTGGGACCTCAGGGGTAGCGTGGCTTGGGTATTCATGGCGTATTATGGTAATGGGAATTCTCTTCGTGTAGAGGAAATACTATCCCTTATATGTATTACCATTTGTAAGCAGATAACACTTCACATCACCCAAGTGGAGAAAAAATCCATGGTTATTCACAATGCCATTCACGGAATGAGTATAATTCCGTGGTCTATATTACACATAATCAAAAAATTTAAAGTACTTATTGATGGTAGCATCATATTAACTCACACATGGAGGGAAGGAAACAAGGTAGCAGATCACTTAGCCTTTATGGAAACCCATGGCACCATGGTCAGTTGTCTTTATCAGGTTTCTCATTTCAAACCTGAGGGGGCGAACTTGATTTGGGGTCATTCCCTTGGTCTTCATTATTTCATCCCCCCTAGACACTTACTTTCTCCCTCTTTTTACCTGTATTTTTTAATAAAATGGGTAACTTTGATTATGTAATGTGTTTTGAGTAAGCCCTTAGGAATGGGTTTTTGTGTTACTATAATTTTCACTATCATTTTCCTTGTTATTTTGTAACCACCATAAAACAAGTTTTATAACTTTACCTATGACCATATGGTTTTGAGTTAGAATAGTTTTTCAAAACAACATGGTTGTAGAGGGAATATACAGTTGAATAATACCACTTCCCTTTTCTCTCATCTAGATTTAGAATACAATAAAAAGTCCAGAGGTTATGATCAAGAGAAATAATGTCTTAAATGGACATTGATTAGGACGGGATATAGTGATGATGAAATGATAGTGGTTGTTTATATAGAGGGGGACATGCATGGTAGGAGGTGAGCATGAGGTTGAGGTCCTTCATGTTCATATATCTATATTGTGATGAGGATTTGATGCAAAATTGTGATGTGGTGATATGACATGTGGAAATGGTATTGGAATAATGTGGCTATGATATGTGGTCTATGGTATTGGTTTTGATGTGGTAATATTAATATAAAAGGGGTGGGAGCCATATGACATATGATTTTTGGGCAAGAGATGAACTAGATCAGTGGTGAAGTGGCTTCTAGGTTTCTTCCCAATACATTCATTTCATATAATGTTACTACATTCAGATACATTATTGGGTGATTGAACCTTGATTAGGATGGTGATAGTAGACCTGGTTTAGTTCTGAGTTGTTTTTTCTTTTTATTTACTAAGAAATTAACGTTGTTCTTCAATATTTTCATAAGGAGTTTTGAGGATGACTCAGTAAAGTATATGTGTGTTCTCACCCCATTATATATATATATATATTTAAATTCTTAGGAAACAAATACTGATTGGGACAAATATTACTAGTCAAGGTGTTTATCTTTAGTGTTCATAAGTTCTTTAAATATTACTTTCTGTTTGAATTTTATTTTGGAGTTTATTGTTTTTATGAAAATACAAGAATTTGTGTTATAATGGTTTCTACTTTAAATGGATTTGAATGTTGTTTTTTCCTTTATATTCCTATGATTTTTTAGAGTAATTTGTCCCACATGTGTGTTTTCGTATCCTTTGTGCTTGTATCCAACCCATGACCTATTTTTGGGCGAATAGGGTTTACTATGATCTTCAATATTGACCCATGTGGGGTACCTATGGTGGAAGTTCATGGAAAGGTATCATATTTTTTAGGTTCCTTAGTAAACACAAATTAATTTATTTACATGTTGAAAATTATATTATTAAATCGTTTGAAAGTTATAGATTATTTATATATGATCACATTAAACACTACATATTTCTATGTGTTTCATTGATTTCTATTAAGTAATTATTCCCACTCCCTATACAAAAACACCACCTGATTGCATAAGCTACATGCATGATGTTGCAGGTAAATAAAATAGTTCACGGTAATAGGGAGATAATATCTTGAGTCATATCAGATAATTTTATTTAATTTGGCTTTGGTGTTATGTTGAGGGGTTGTAGACACTTTCCTTTATTTTTAATTTCAGTTTAATTATTCAAACACAAATTTTTTCTTTATAAAAAATGTATTGTATGGATATATGAAACACGTGAGAATTGGTTAGATATTTTTATGATATATTTAGAATATTTTTGTTGGTTTTTTTTGTATCATTATGTTTTTTTGTGCTTGGTGTAATGTGTTATTAGATAGAAAATGAATCGGTAAGAAAAATCATTAGTCCCTAAACACTAGTTTACATCCTCTATTGATCGATAAGTGTAATTGATACCATGTGATGTTATTTATCGATGACATGAATATTCCTGGGTGCATTATTATAATTTTCTTATTTAAAGGGTTTTTTGTGATTTTTTATTACAACATTATGATATGAGCATGAAATGATCTTGTTTTTTGTGTTTTTTTATTATTTAGATAAAATTTCATTAAATAATTTAGAATATTTTTAGAGGACATTAGGAGGAACGAACTACTTACTCCTTAAAGGTAGAATAATTGATTTCTAGATAGATGTTGGAAAAATAATTTCCACCATAACTATGGGGTACTTTATATATAGATGGTTGTTAGACTGTTATCATCCAGGTAATGTTGTGAATTGATTTTGGTAGGATATTTTCCTTAACCATGATTATATTCCCATATATTCTTCTAGTTTACACCATTGAAGCCTTAGTTTCATGTAATATGAGTGAATTTATTTGAATTATTGTATGTGATTTTGTGTATTGTGTTATAAAAGACCTGAGTTTTATGGACAACAATGTGTCTTAAAATTTTTTATTTAAAAAAATTTGGTTCATTTATTATGTTTATAATAAACATTTATTGTGTAATTTAATAATGGATTCATTATTTATATGTTATTATATTTATATTATTTGAAAAATGATTATATTTTCTTTATATTTTTTCAAAATAGAACATTAGTTTTATTATTTATTGGTATGATATATAACTATTGGAGGTATCCTACATTGTTTTATAATAACTCCCAATATACAAATTTTAATGATTATATTTAGTTTCCTAATATTTATATTATTAAAGGTAAAAACACCCTTATTTAGTAGAGGTGATGTATAGGAAATCTAAAAAATATAAAGGTGGTGGTAAATAGATTATTTCCATGTGCCACTTGGAGATGATATACCACTCTTTAGATATAGTTATTTTTATATATTAGATACATTGTTATCCTTATAGGATATTCCTATTTGGGTACATATTTTTTTGGTTATTGGTATTTTTATTATCTCTCTATCAATATTATTTATATATTATGTAACTATATACATGTATTTTGGATGATGTAGTTTACTTATCAAAACGATTTTGCTATGGTATTATGGAATGTTTTGTTCAATGTTTTTTATGAAAAAAATGCATTTTTTATTCATGGAATGGTGATTCTAACGTATAGTCACATCAAGTGGAGTTTTTTAGAGATAACCTTATATTGTTTAAATATTTATCAATGGATAAATTGCCTCACAAAAATTTATCTGATGTCCTTAACACTTGTGTCTTCTTATGGAGATAAAGTGACATGTTTTAAGATTTTCAATGTTCCGACCTAGGTATTATGGGATGATATTTTGTTTATGTTATTACGAAATAGAATTAGATCCTTAGAAACATGTATGTTGGGCCGTACTTGTAAGATATGATTAACTAACCCAATGGGTATATTACTAAAAAAGTTTCTAAAAAACACTTTCAATAATGAGATTTTCGTTTCCATGAGAGTTAGGTATGTGTTTTAGGAGTCAAATAATTTTTTTTTGAAATTAATTCCCTTATATGTTGACTTATATTACTATAATTATGATTTATAATTATTTTTTATAAATTAATTTCAGATAATTTTAGTTTGATAATTAAAAATGAATAGGATTCATGGATACACAAATTAGTTTCATGGCTACAAAATCATGTAGGTGAACTATGAAAGGTATATTAAGGAATCTAATATGTGTCATATGGTTAGAAGACAATACAATATAACAATTCATTGTTTAAAAATTAGGTTTTTTATATTTGTTTTTATAACAATATATGGAATATAAAGGTATTTATTATTTGTCTAAGATTATTTTTCGAGAATTTTATAATATGATGATAATATTTATTTGCGTTTTAAAGAAATTATACTATTCATGAAATATTTAGACATGTTTTGATGTTCTTTTTTATATTATTGAATTTATATAGGTGTGCCTTCCAAACGGTAAGTAATGAATACTTAATAAGAAGTTTCATGTAATTTTACTTAAAATAATCTTCCAGATGTTTAGAATATAGTGGATATTTTCACATTTAATCCATGTTGGAACTCTTTAGAAGTTTGAAATGAGACTATGTATAACACATAATGCACATGTAAAATAGGATAGGGGTTAATGACTAGCACAAAGGGTACAAAAACATTCCAATGGATGTAATTTACCACTATAAAATAAAATTTCTCTCACCATAAAATAAAAAAAATAATAAAACATGGAATATATATATATATATAATAAAACTCATTTGAATATCTTAAAATAAAAAAAAAGAATAGTAATGTGGAAAATTTATAACATTCCAAAGATATTCCTAATAAAATAAAATGCAACTAAACTCCTATAAATTATTCTTATAGAAAGCTATAAAATTCCATATATTCCACAAACATGATCCTACAAATATAAAAAATAATATATATATATGCACATATATATATAATAGGTGTGAGCATAAAAATACCTAGTTGGTTACGACCCTTAATATAAATGTACCAATGTGTATATATGATACTAATATATATGTGAGAGGTTATGATAGAACAAAATGACCACTAGTAAGTTTACTAAATTTTATAGTTATCTTACAACATGATTACTCATAATAAAAGTGTGTGTGTAAGTAATTAAAATAAAAACTCTATAATTGAAAAAATGGCCCCCACATAAAAACTCCCACCAATTATTTCAACATCCCTATAAGGACCCATTCTTAAAACATTACATAATATTTAATTATGTTAATAATTCACATTGACGATATTTTCAGGTTTAGAGTTCTAGATAATGAGTCCATAACATATGAATTACATCTCAAATATTACTAATTAGACACTTCTACTCAGTATCCATTTTTTCATAAAATAAAAACTCTTGAAAAAAATATTAATCTCTAGTTAAATGTTTTAGACATCATGACTTTTCATTGATTCCATCTTTTACCTTATTCATCTTTAAGTACTGTGAGAAACTATTCGATAAAAACATGAGATGAGCATAAAAGCTCAATAAGGGTTAAAAAATAAGGTAAGAAAATATTAGTCCATAAATACCTACCAAGCATAAGATATTTAACATACCTCATGAAATCATAAGATTTATTAATAACACATTGAAATCATAATTCATAATGTTAACTTGTGGAATCCATATCATACTTACATTGTAGCTATCACAGCTATATAGGGAGTAACGTTGGAATACCCATCACAGTATATTCCCTAAATCTCTTAGGAGAAAAATTAACGTCTAGCTCTGTTACATTACCCAATTCATTGGAGAGCTATCTCGGGCTCACCCGCCAAAGGATTATCACAGAACCACCCGTATACGTAAACAATACCAAAGAACCTTAACACATAAATAATCATAAAGGAAATATAACATCTCCACATTAAAATCACAATATATCATCTCAAGATATTGAAATAATCAATGATTTCTCCAAACCATTTTCAATACCAAAATATCTAAAATGGTTTATGGTATTTATTTTCCTTTTAGAAACACTACATCTTGTTAAGGAATACAAATATCAAATAATACTCCCAGCGTCAGAAAGGACGCTATCACCACGTACGTTAAAAAGAAACATTCCTTATTGTCATTTAGTAAAATTATACATAGAAAAAGATTACCTTTTAATGAAATTGAAATTCAAAGGTGTTTATACACCATATAAAATAAATTAGTGTATAAATAAAAATATGCCTCATTGAAAGGAGATTGAGACGAAGTCCCTTACCTTGTGTCTGAATGGACTCATTCATTCTTTAAATCTGCAGAATAATAAACTAAATTTAATTTATACTTTCGTCAGAACCTTTTTCAAGTATATTATTCCTTTCAAATCACTTATAAACAAATTATAAACATTACATAATCATTTATGTTAATAACGGTCGTTTTGTCGATATTTGGTATTTTAGTTGAAAATGAACTTCTTATAAATACGAGTTGTCCATGTGGTCAAAAGTCCATTATATATAGAATGATAATCATGATTTTCATATCATATAAATCATATATATCATGTATATATGTATTTATAATAGTCTATACCATTTGGATATATGAAAATGAAATGCATCATTCATGGAGACGGTAAGTCGTACGTACTCATGAATGGTACATTCATTTCATTTTTTCATTTTTAAAGGAATGAAAACCAAATGATACATAGGTATATTATAATTCATGTATAATATTATATATAATTTAGTTAACCCCATCCTTTATATGTCCCACGTATGGCATAAACGATTCATATCACATTGAGGGGGCGGTAGTCCGCACTTCCACAAATGAAATTATCGTGTTTACCCATTATGGAAACCATAAAGGTATGATATAAATTAAAAATACAGAAGTATAGAGATTATATAAATATAATATATGTAACGCCCCGACCCTGGATACCCAGAGTTAGTGAACTAATACATAACATTGGCATGATCATAAGAAAGATCAAGTCTCGAATGACCGATTAGTTTAGTAGTCGTGGAATAACTAGATACATTAATAAAGATTACATTACATCATAAAATGAAAACTACAACAATATAGTCTCCATATTCCACACTCTTATCCCCTCATTCTATCCCTGTAGGTCATTCATAAATTACTTCTTCACATCCTGGGAAAAATAAAACATAGAAAAGGGTTGAGCTCAAATGCCCATTAATGATAACAATATAGAGGAAACATTCATAAATAAACATTTAAGGAAATGTATAACTAAAAAAAAGCCTTTTAAACTTAAACTTCAACATAGTATGGAAAAAATAAAATAAAATAATTCCATTAAATTATTCACCTGGATATTCTACTAATCGAAAAATCACATGCAGTATCAATAACCACTTTCATAATCATGGAATGCATAATGCCAAACTCTCATAACCACATAGCCAAGGCCTCGTGCCAAGAATACAAATAATATTTTGTCAAGGATTTGTGCCAAGACACTAGTTTGTGTCATGAAACCTACTGATTCATCGAGGAGCTATAACAGGCTCCACTCGTCACTTATTAAGTCCAATGCATTCCCATATGAAAAGGTTTAAACATAACATAAACATTCGTATTAAAACTAGCTTACGAAATGTCAATACATTCTCAATAAACCATAAATGGTATAAAAATAACACATCCATAGTCAAACATATCACAAAAACATAAATACAATATGGAATTTTTGTATCATAATAAATAAACTTAAAATAAGCTTAAAACCTATCAATGGATGTTGACATAGATGAAATCAAAAACTATTTGAGAGAAATATCTCTTTTTTTGAAATAATTTAAAAGTCACATAATTATAAAAGGAAACATTTACTTTTAAAATATTCTTATAATCTTGTAAGGGAAGCTTCAAAGATTTTATAACAGTAGAAAATAGCCACACCCGCTGTATAAGTTAAAAAAGACATTCTTACCTTAATTCTGTCGAAAAGATTAAAAAGGACCTTGTTTTGAAAACGACGTAATGATTCGATTAGAAACTTCTTATAAAAATTCAAACAAGGGTATATGTGACTTTAAACCGTATTCTGTATAATAGAAAGAATTTTTTGAAATAAATTTTTAAGAAACATGGATGTGGATGATAAAGAGGTCCAAGTAGATAATTACGTACAAACAACCTCGGATAATGAAGAGATTGTGAAATAACCCTAACCTTGTACTTTTCCTTGGTTGAGGGTAGGTTAACCTCCTATATAATGGTGAAACAACTGTTATTAAATTATACAAGAATCATATACATTAATATGATATCTTATATGATCTTTTAACATTTCTTTGTTAATAATATCCTAGAAGTATCATCGTTTCGGGTGTTAACTTACTCGTTTTCTTTTATATGTTTTGTTACATACGCCGTGTTTGTTATGGATAGCTTGTATATTATTCATATCAGGAATTATATAATGTCCTTAAACATTATTTTTAACCATCAAATGAGAATTATACTTGAATGGATATGATGGAGAATGAATCTCATCACGTTCGTGGAGACGGTAGTCCGTACGTACGCATGAGCGACAATATCATTATTTTGATATTAAAATAATATATAATTGGATTTTATATCATATATAAAGAATAATTATCATGTTATATTTTATTATTTACATGAATTACACATCATTATTATACCAATCCAAATAATAATTTATTGAATTATAATTACACCATGATGTGGAGACAGTAATCCGTATGTACGCACGTATGGTGACATGTCATTCAAAGGATGGATATAATACTGAATATGGTTGTACCATATTTGTAATAACATCACAGTATATATAAGATACAAGAGTTATTATTTTAGAATGGGAATAACAAAGAAATAAGAAGTTGTAGAAGAAAGGAACTTGAAAGAGGGTGGTGAAAACATTACAACTTCTTCGGGTTCTTCCTTTTGATTTGATCAAAAGGGCTCCTCAGGTTGGCTTTATGATCAAACTAAGGACTCTAGATTGAAGTTATGGAAGTTGAGAGAGCATTTTGGAAAGGTTTGGCCGACCAAATGGCTTTGACTGTGTGAATTAGTGAGAAGGGGGAGTGCCCTTTTATAAGAGGGGTGAGGGGAACCATTGGAAAAACTAGAAATATTATTTTATAATAAATTCATATTCGGTTTCTAATGGCTCCAAAGTTGATTATTTAAAGGTTAAGGTGGGGATGGGTCTAAAACCACTCAACCAATATAATTTAGACAGGTTTGTGTCATTATATTAACCTTATCTTTTAGTTTTAACTCTTAGTTAATTAGTTTGATACTTACCATGTCACTTTGTATTTTTATATTATATAGTTAATAAACATACTATATACCTCCAAGCGAGTCCCAAGTGGTACATTAATGATACAAATATCATCATATATGTCTCTTGGCCGATCCTTAGACTTTTAGGAGTTGAATATCAACTAATAATTTAATATTTATTTTAAAAACTCTTTTATGTCAATTTTGACACTATTTGGAAAGTTGATTTTTGTAAAAATCATAACAGAATGATTACTTAGAAAAATGTTAATTAAATAAATCCTAACATATCATATTAACCAAGAAAATTAGTTTAATTCATTAAAAGTCTCAAATTATATTTATTTGGGTATTTATAATATCAATTATTTTAATTTTTCCCTATTATGGTAATTACCCCATCTTCATTGTGTCACAAATAAATTAAATTATTTAAAGTATAAAAATTATAAATAAAATATAATTATGTAGGAAATTGTTTTAGATTTATAATTAATATTTATAATAGAATTTATCTTATGTGTAACCCTATATTAAAAATTGTTTATTTGTAAAACATTGATTTTACCTCTTTTAACTCTTCTTTGAATTAAATAATAATAAATGTCGTAATCTAATCCAATGGACCAAAGAGGTTCATATTTTATTCCTAAGGTTGTTTTTGGTCGAATTAATCTTATCCAATAAAATTAGTAGATGTTTCAGTGTAATGTTAATATCATTTTTACCCTTAATTATCCTATTTACTTTTAACTGTGGTAAATAAAAGAAAAAAGTTACTATTCACCAAAAATTATTTTCATCTCATTGAACCACATTTTACTCCTTGATATTAACCGCGTCTCTCAGATTTTAGAAATTCCACTCAGAGAAGAGGTAAAATTATGTTTTATGAAAAATTCAGTTTTTTTAACTACCACTTAGTGGTTTCACTATTCATAAAAAAAATTAAGTTTTTCAGAAAAATACCAAAAATTCACCCTAGGCTAATTTCGATAATCCAAATCCAAAAATGAAGTCCATTATGAAAAATAAAATTTATAAATTTCAAAAAGTGGGTATTACTATTCATAACAACTAGTTTGATTGGTTGTGGTGTGTTAGAACTCGATGTTGCGTACAACACACGCTATTGCATTATTCAAAGAGAAGCGTACTGTAGAAGCTTGGGGTGTTACATTCTACCCTCCTTCAAATAATTTCATCCTCGAAATTACTAGAATACTAACGCATGAAAATAATCAGGTGGTTCTTCATCTTAAATTCCTCGGGTTCCCACGTTGTCTCTTCCATCTTATGGTTTCTCCACAAGACTTTTACCAGACGAGTCGTACGGTTTCTCAGTACAAGTTCTCTCATATCAAGAATCTTGACGGGCTCTTCACAATAATACAGATCGGGTTCCAGTTCTAATTCCTCGTAGGTGAGTACGTGCGTTGGGTCAGGCATGTATTTCCTCAACAAAGATACGCGGAACACATCGTGAACTTTGGAGAGACTTGGCGGCATTGCCAATCCGTAAGCTACAGCCCCAATTCGTTCTAGAATTTCGAAAGGTCCGATGTACCTGGGACTCAATTAACCTTTCTTACCAAAATGTGTGACTCCCTTCCATGGAGATACCTTCAAGAAAACATGATCACCGACTCGAAATTCCAAATCCTTTCTTTGATTATCGGCATAGCTCTTCTGCCTACTTTGAGCTTCTTTGATATGGTTTTGGATTACCTTCACCTTTTCCATCGTTTCCTCCACCAGTTCTAGGCCTCCAAGTTTTCTTTCACCAACGTCATCCCAACAGGTTAGTGTGCGACATCTCTTTCCATATAATGCTTCATATGGTTCCATCTGAATACTCGAATGGAATCTATTGTTATAGGAAAATTCTACCATAGGAAAATATTGATCACACATACCCTGAAAGTCAAGGGAGTAGGATCTCAACATGTCTCATAAGGTTAGAATGGTTCGTTCTGATTGTCCATCTGTTTGAGGGTGGTAGGCAGTGCTCAAATGAAGTTCAGTATCCAAGGATTTCTGAAGACTTTTCCAGAAACATGAAGTAAAACGGGGATCACGATCAGAAACCATTGATATGGGTACTCCATGAAGTCTCACAACTTCATCAATATATAGTCTTGCTAGATCTTCTAGTGGTAGATCTTCTCTTATAGTAAGAAAATGTGCTGAATTGGTAAGACGATCAACAATAACCCATATTTCATCGTTACTTCTAGGAGTCTTTGGTAGTCCAATGAAAAATTCCATCGTGATATTATCCAATTTCCACTCAGGTATGGGAAGAGGTTGCAATACTCCACCATGCTGTTGTCTTCTAGATTTAACTTGTTGACAAACCATACATCTTGACACAAAATCAGTAATCTCCCTCTTCATGTTGTCCCACCAAAAATGTTCCTTCAAATCTCCATACATTTTGGTACTCCCAGGGTGTATATAGAAATTGGAACTATGAGAATCATCCAGAAATTCCATTTTTAGATCAGGTATATCGGGAACACAAAGTCTCTTCTTGAATTTCAAAATTCCTTCTTCATACAAAAAGTCTCTCAATCTCCCATCATTCACAGCTTCAATCTTCTTTTGAAATTCTTCATCATCGGTCTAAGAATTTTTAATCCTTTCTAGTAAAGATGATTTGGCAACCATTTGAAAAAGCATTGATGTTTCACCTTCCCTGGTTATTCACATGTCCATCTTCACTAGATCCATGAAAATTGGATCCCTTTCAATTCTCATATTGTTCAAAACTCCATGATATTTTCTGCTCAAAGCACCTGCCACCTAGTTTGCTTTCCCCGGGTGGTAGTGTATCATACAATCATAATCTTTGAGTAATTCAATCCATCTCCTTTTCCTCATGTTGAGTTCTTTTTGTGAGAAAATATACTTCAAACTCTTATGATCAGTATAAATCTCACATTTTTCACCATAGAGGTAGTGCCTCCATATCTTCAAAGTAAAGATCACAGCTGTTAGCTTGAGATCATGAGTAGGATAATGTTGTTCATGAATTTTCAAGTATCGTGATGCATAGGCAATAACCCTATTATTCTGCATAAGGACACAACCAAATCCTTTCATCGATGCATCACTATAAATAACGAACCCATAATTACCTGATGGTAGAGTCAATATAGGATCATTGACTAATATTCTCTTCAGTTCTTCGAAACATTCTTCACACTCTTTTGTACAAAAAAATTTAACCCCTTCACGTGTGGGATTTGTTAATGTGTTAGCCAACCGGGAAAAATTCTAGACTTAACGTCGATAATAACCTGCTAAACCAATAAAACTACGTACCTCAGATATACTTGTCGATGCAGGACATTCTTGGATTGCCTTGGTCTTAGAAGGATCAACAGAGATTCCATCTTTAGAGACAATATGGCCAAGAAAAAAAATCTCCTGAATTCAGAATTCACACTTGCTAAACATCCCATATAATTCATGTCTCCTCAGAGTCTTCAGGATAATGCGCAATTGATTTTCATGATCTTAGTAGATTTTGGAGTATACCAAGATATCATCAATAAATACCACCACAAATACATCGAGATATTCCTTGAAAAGTCTACTCATCAGATCCATGAATACAGAGGGTTTATTAGTCAACCCAAAAGGCATTACTGTAAACTCGTAATGCCCGTACCTAGTTTGAAATGCTGTGTTCGGAATGTCTTCCTTCTTCACAAACAACTGATGGTATCCAGATCTAAGGTCAATCTTTGAAAAGTATTGAGCTCCATGCAGTTGGTCAAATAAATCATTAATGTGAGGTAGGGGATACTTGTTTACTATTGTTATAGAATTGACCTCCCTGTAGTCAATACATAACCTCATAGATCCATCTTTGTTTTTAACAAAAAGAACAGGGGCTCCCCATAGAGAAACACTTGGGAGAATAAATCCTTTATTACTCAATTCCTCTAGTTGTTTCTTTAGTTCAACTAATTATATAGTGGCCATTCTATAAGGGGTCTTCGATATAGGCCTTGATCCAGCAATTAAATCAATGGAAAACTCAACTTCTCGTTCTGGAGGATGTCCAGGTAAATATTCCAGAAACACATCTACATATTCTTTCACAGTAGTTACATCCTCTATTTGAATATTTCTTTCCTCAGCCACTGTAATTTCATTCTCTTCCTCCCCAATAATTGAATTTAGTTGAGCTACTGGGGGTGGATCTAGATAATACTTAGGTGGTGAAGATTCTTCTCTAAAGATAAGGTGTTCCTTATTATCATCATAAAAAATCGTAACCTCCTTATTCTTACAATAAATATTTGCATCATGGTTCGAAAGCCAATCCATACCGAGGATTATATCAAACTCAATCGTAGGAATGATGATGAGATCAGTAGATAAAAACATTTACGTGCTCTAATGGGGACTGATTCACAAAACATTGTTGAAATGATACTTCCCTTAGGAGTTTTAACTGACAACTCCTTTGTTAAATCAAATTGGAAATATCTAATTTTCGTATCCAACTAGGAATATATGAAACAATGCGATGGTCCTAAATCAAATAATGAATTTTCTAAATTGAGTAAACCATTAAATTACCTGCCACCACATCTTTCGGAGCTTCCACCTCAGCAGTAGTGATAGAATAAGCTTGGCCTTGATCCCTTGGACTTTTCTAATGTAAGTTACCCTGACGCTTAGAACATTCATTTGCATAATGTCCCATATCCCTACAATTGTAGCATTGGACATCAGTAGCTTTCTTCTTCCCCTTGCAATCACGATCTTGGTGGTCTTTTTCACCACACTTGTAACAAACTCCCATTCCTTTTAAGCAAGTACCGGTGTGTTTCTTCCCACATTTACTGCAGGTTGGATATTCAACATTTCCCTTTCTTCCCCTTATTTCCATTCCCAGATTGATCAAAAGATCTCTTCTCTTGATTTTCTTTAAAGTCATAAGACTTAGAGAATTCCTTTTCTGTCTTTATAGCACATGAGACAATGTCTTCGTATGACATGAAGGATTGTAAGAATAATGCTCGACAGAGAAATGGTTTTAACCCATCAAAGAAATGATCAATCTTACTTCTTGGGATATGTATATATTCTCCAGCATACCTTGCTAACCTTGTAATGTTAGCCTCATACATTGCGACATTCTCATCCCCCTTTTGTCTCAGACTCAGAAATTTCCTTTCCATATCTACTCGATGGTCACGAGGAAAGTATTTTTCTAAAAACATATCTTCTAACTCCCTCCATTCCATATTTGACACATCATCATCTTCCTTCGTGTTTTGAATCAATGACCACCATTGATCAGCATCTCCAGTGAGGCGGTAAACTGCCATATTAACTTTTTCCCTTTCACTACTTCCCAAAGCCTGAAATATTTTCTCTTGGGAACCAATCCATTACTCAGCAACCAATGGATTTGTACTCCCTTTGAATGTTGCTGGTTGTTTCCTCATGAAGCGGTCTAACATTGATCCTCCACGCTGTGGATCAGGGTGCTCCATACGGGTAATGTTATTATTCATAACCTGAGTGAGTTGTCCCAGTATGGTGATTAGTTGATCAGCACCAGTTGCATCACCAACTCCACTATAATTATCTTGAGCAGGAGGGCATTCACTACATGGAGTGCGTGCATTGATACAGTTTCCATTTCTTCCACTAGGAGCCATTTATAAAGAATGGCATAAACTAGATCATTTTATGAATCAAAATACATAACTACATACTTATAAAACACTTAACTTAAATTGAACTATTTATGGATATAATCCATAATCAAAAAAAAAAATTCTTTAAGGAAGTATATACTCATAAACCCTTCATAATGATTTGTAAAGTAAATGAGAGTTATCCTAAGAATATCCCCTGAGAGTATCGTAACCAAGAGTGCAACACGACTCATTGTCGTGCAGCAGTTCTTGTTCGACACTAGCTCAAAGCGGTGTTTTCGGGGTTTACCCCTAGGTACATCTATTCCAGAGCTTCCTCTACCTACTCGTATCCAGACAAGGATGTATTGCTCAGAAAACTCACAAAATCTCTACAATACCAAAATTCGAGGAAGTTATTCTATAATAATCCTCAAAGTCCATCTTAAATCTATGTGCTCTAATTAGAGTTTATCTAAATATAGCTTCCAAGGTTTGTACTAATCTTTCTCTGATACCAACTATAACGCCCCAACCCTAGATACCCAGAGGTGGTGCATTATTACATAACATTGTCATGATCACAAGGAAGATCATGTCTCAAAAGACCGATTAGTTTAGTTGCCTTGGAATAACTAGATACATTAATAAAGTCTAAATTACATCATAAAATGAAAACTAAAACAATATAGTCTCCATAGTCCACACTCTTATCCCCTCATTCTATCCCTGCAAGTCATTCATAAATTACTTCTTCACATCCTGGGAAAAATAAAACATAGAAAAGGGGTGAGCTCAAATGCCCAGTAAGGATAACAATATAGCAGAAACTATCATAAATAAAAATTTAAGGCAATGTATAACTAAAACAAAATCCTTTTAAACATGAACTTCAACATAGTAAGGAAAAAATAAAATGAAATAATGCCATTTACTTATTCACATGGAAATTCTACTAATCGAATAATCACATGCAATATCAATAACAACTTTCATAATGATGGAATGCATAATGCCGGACTATCATAACCACATAGCCAAGGCCTCGTGCCAAGACTACAAATAATATTTTTTCAAGGCCTTGTGCCAAGACACTAGTTTGTCTCATGAGACCTACCGATGAATCTAGGAGCTATAGCGGGCTCCACCCATCACTTATTAAGTCCAATACATTCCCATATAAAAAGGTTTAAACATAAAATAAACATTCGTATTAAAACTAGCACACTAAATGTCAATAATTTCTCGAAAATTCATAAATGGTTTAAAAATAACACATCCACATTCATACATATCACAAAAACTTCAATACAGTATTGAAGTTTTGTATCATAATAAATAAACATCAAATAAGCTTAAAACCCATCAATGGATGTTGACATAGATGAAATCAAAAACTATTTGAGAGAAATATCTTTTTTTTTGAAATCATTTAAAAGCTACATAATTAAAAAAGAAAACATTTACTATTAAAATATTCATATATGCTTTTAAGGGAAGCTTCAAAGATTTTATAATGGCGGAAAATAGCCGCACCCACCGTATAAGTAAAAAATTACATTCTAACCTTAATTCTGTAGAAAAGGTTAAAAGGACCTTGTTTTGAAAACGGCGTAAAGATTCATTTATAAACATCTTATAAAAAGTCAAACAAGGGTATAAGTGACTTAAACCTATATTCTATAAAATAGTAAGAATGTTTTGAAATACATTTTTAAGAAACAAGGATGTGGATGATAAAGAGGTCCCAATAGATAATTATGTACAAACAACCTCAAATAATGAAGAGATTGTGAAATAACCCTTACCTTGTACTTTTCCTTGGTTGAGGGTAGGTTAACCACCTGTATAATGGTGATATAATTGTTATTAAATTATACAAATATCATATACGTTAATATGATATCATATATGATCTTTTAACATTTCTTTGTTAATAATATCTTAGAATTATCGTCGTTTCGAGTGTTAACTTACTCGTTTTCTTTTATATGTTTTGTTACATAAGCCGTGTTTGTTATGGATAGGTTGTATCTTATTTATAACCAGAATTATATCAAGTCCTTAAAAATTATTTTTAATCATAAAATGATAATTATACTTGAATTAATATGATGGACAATGAATCTCATCGCGTTCATGGAGACGGTAGTCCGTACGTACGCACGAGTGACAATATCATTATTTTGATATTAAAATAACATATAATTGGATGGTATATCATATATACAGAATCTTTATCAAGTTATATTTATTATTTACATGAATTAAACATCATTATTATACCCATCCAAATAATAATTTATTGAATAACAATTACACCACGACATGGAGACGATATGTTGTAAGCACGCACGTATGGTGACATGCCATTCAAAGTATGGATAGAATACTGAATATGGTTGTACCATATTTATAAGAAAATCACATTATATATAAGATACTGGAGTTATTATTTTATAATGGGAATAACAAAGAAAGAAGAAGTTGAAGAAGAAAGGAACTTGAAAGAGGGTGGTGAAAACATTACATCTTCTTCAAGTTCTTCCTTTTAATTTGATCAAAAGGGCTCCTTAGGTTGGCTTTCTGATCAAACTAAGGCCTCTAGGTTGAAGTGAGAGATGTTGAGAGAGTATTTGGGTAGGTTTTGGCCGAACCAAAAGTCTTTGAATGTGTGAATTAGTGAGAAGGGTGAGTTCCCTTTTATAAGAGTGGTGAGGGGCACCTTTAGAAAAGCTAGAAATATTATTTTATAATAAATTTATATTCGGTTATTAATGGCTCCAAAGTTTATTATTTATAGGTTTAGGTGGGTATGGGTCGAAAACCACTCAACCAATAGAATTTAGACAGGTTTGGGTGATTATATTAACCTTATCTTTTAGTATTGACTCTTAGTTAAGTAGTTTGACACTTGCCATGCCACTTTGTATTTTTATATTATATAGTTAATAAACTTACTACAAACCTCCAATAGACCCCAAGTGGTCCATTAATGATACACCTATCATGATTTAAATCTCTTGGTCGAACCTTATATTTTTAGGAATTGAATATCAATTAATAATATAATATTTGTTTAAAAAACACTTTTATGTCAATTTTTACACTATTTAGAAAATTGATTTTTGTTAAAATCATAAAAGAATTATTACTTAAAAAAAGATAAATAAAGCAATCCTAACATATCATATTAACCTCTAAAATTAGTTTAATTCATTAAAAGTCTCAAATTATATTTATTTGGGTATTTATAATATCAATTATTTTACTTTTTTACTATTATGGTAATTACTGAATCATCATTGTGTCATAAATAAATTAAACTGTTTAATGTCTAAAAATTATAAATAAAATATAATTATGTAGGAAATATTTTTATCTTTCTAATGAATATTTATAATCGAATTTTTCTTATGAGTAACCCAATATTAAAAATGTTTTATTTATAAAACATTGATTTTACCTCTTCTAACTCTTCTTTGAATGAAATAATAATAAATGTCCTAATCTAATCCAAGTGAACCAAAGAGGTTCATATTTTATTCCCAAGGTTGTTTTTGGTCGAATTAAGCTTGACCAATAGAATTAGGACATGTGTCATGGTAATATTAATATCATTTTACCCTTCATAATCATATTTACTTTTAACCGCGGTAAATAAAAGTAAAAAGTTACTATTCACCAAAAATTATTTTCATCTCATTGAACCACATTTTACTCGTTGATATTAACCGTGTCTCTAGGATTTTCGAAATTCCACTCACAGAAGCGGTAAAACTAAGTTTTATGAAAAATTCAGTTTTTTTAACTACCACTTAGTGGTTTCACTATTCATCAAAAAATGAAGTTTTTCAGAAAAATACCAAAAATTCACCCTAGTCAAATTTCGATATTCCAAATCCCAAACTGAATTCCATTTTGAAATACAAAATTTATAAATTTCAAAAAGTTGGTATTACTATTCATGACGGCTAGTTTGATTGGTTGTGGTGTGTTAGAACTCGATGTTGCGTACAACACACGCTATTGCATTATTCAAAGAGAAGCGTACCATAGAAGCTTGTGGTGTTACAATATATATCACATATAAATATTTTTCCATCATAATTTCCACTATGACTGGTGGTTGGAGATATTTGAACAATCATCATTTCGTGAGGCAGTAGTTTGACGTTTATAGAAACAGTATGTTTGTATAAAATAGATGGAGGTGTGTATAAGTGTAGTTTGAATCCTTCTCATAAAAACAAATTAGTATATTGAGGATACTTGTGATGTTATAAAAGAAAGAAATAAAGAGATTTTAGTGAGTTGTAGAAGTGAAATAAAATGAAAGAACTTAAGAAAAGACGTTACCTTTAAATCAGGTAACTCCCTTCGGTTTGAACCGAAAGGATTTCATGAAGTTTGTTATTATTATGTAAAAGCTTCTAGGTGGAATAGAGGGATGTAGGGAGATTAATTTGGTGGATGTTTAATGATCCACGAGGATTGAGAGGTTTGAGTAATGGGTTATAGGTGATTGATTTTTATAAGGGGGAGGATGGGCTCTTTAGGAAAGTTTGAAAATATTATTTTATTATATAATTATTTTCGGTTTATAAAGGAACAAAACTCATTAAATTAAAAGATAATATTACCCTTGTTTGAAATAAAATTATCTTATAAAAATTGGACAGGTTTTGGATAGTTTTTAAATTTTATAATCTCATTTATTTATATCATTCAATAATAAGGTAATCACTGCATCGTAATTATGTCATAAATAATTTTATTTATTTTATGTCTAAAAATTATAAATAAAATACCATGATGTAGTAAATCTTTTTAGATTTATAATTAATATTTATAGTTGAATAGATAACTTATATAACCCTTTTAAAAATTGATTTACTAAAAGATATATGTTTTAGTCCAATTTCAAACTGAAATTACTTCAAATGACCAACATTTGATTAAATGGTGAAAACATAATATAATAAAAATTTAAAACAATTTAAAAAGGTAATATATCAATATAAATAAAATAAACTAAAATGTTGTTTTGAATTAAAATACAATATTTTTCACTGTTTATTAACAAATGAACATTATGAAAAAAAATACAAAGATTTAATCCAAAGTAAATTTTGATGTCCCAATTCTAAAGAAGAATATTATATTCTCAAATATAGAATATAAAAGTGGAAAAATAAAATTAAAAATGTTTCTCCATCAAAAGGCGATAAATTTACCCTTTAAGAAATATTAGAATATTTATGCCTAAAATCGGATTTTTTCTTATTTGAAGCCTCTAAAATTTATTTGATAAATGTAAAAATATTTAGAAAACCTGTAAAATAATTTTTTAGTTAGTTATGTCCATTCCTGACATTAAAATGGTTTAGCATTAACCACCATTTAAAATAATAATATTATATTATTATTTTTCAGTATAACTCCATGATGTGTGCAACGTAAGATTTCAAAGAAGCTCATTTATGCGTATCAGGTACGCCATCGAAAATAGAATCCCCTTTAATGTAAAATTAATATTTAATTAACAAATATTAAAAAATATGGAAACATATTATTCTTTATTTACCTAGGATGTTACATCCTTCCCCCATTTTGGAAATTGTGTCCTCCCAATTTTTATTTACTTATCAAATAATTGGGCGTATTTATCCGTCAGAGAATATTCAGATTCCCACGTTGCCTCTTCAACCAAATGGGTTTTCCAAAAAACATTTTCTTGATGGAGTACCTTATTCTGAAATACTTGCTATCTTCGGTCAAGAATCTAGACTGGTTGATCCTCATAAGAGAGATTCTCTTCCACCTGAACTACCTCTTGACTCAAAAAATGAGATAGATCCGGTATATACTTTCTCAACATTGAAACATGAAAAATATTGTGTACCTGTTTTAAACTTGGATATAAACCCACTATATATGCAATTGATCCAACTTTCTCTAGGAATTCATAAGGTCTAATGAACCTCAGACTAAAATTTCCCTTCTTTCCAAAACAAATCACACTTTTCCATGGAGAAAATATGAGAAACACAAGATCACCTACCTTGAAAGAAAGATACTTCCTCTAGTTATCAACATAACTTTTCTTCCTGCTTTGAGCTATTCTCATGTTCTTTGGAATCAACTAAACTTTTTCTACCATATCTTCTACCAATTCATGTCCCATTAGTTTCCTTTCACCCAATTCATCCCAAAAAGCTAGAATTCAGCACCGCTTTCAATATAATTCCTCAAAAAGATCCATCTGTATATTGGAATGAAAACTGCTATTATAAGAAAATTCAACCAAAGAAATATGTTGGTCCCAACGTCCCTAGTAATCTATTGAACAAGCACGTAACATATATTCCAATGTCTGAATTTTTTGTTTTGACTACCCATCTGATTGAGGATGAGAAGATGTTCTAAAATTTAATTCAGTACCCAATGACATTTGAAGGCCAATCCAAAAGTTATAAGTGAACCTCAGATAATTATTAGATAAAATGAAGAGGGGAACTCCAAGAAACCTAACAATTTCATTAGTATACAACCAAAAAAGTTGATTTATTGATAGAGTATCCCGAATAGGAAGGAAATGAGTATATTTAGTCCATCAATCAATACTAACCAAGATTTCATTATTATGTCGAGATATCATTGTTAATCCCACAAAAAATTTCATGGATATATTTTCCCATTTCCACTTTGGCACAGATAATGGGTGAAGCATCCCTTTTGGTAACTACAACACGACTTCAAACTGTTTACATGTCAAACACTTCACAATAAAGTCATCAAAATCTTTTTTCATTCTATCCCACTAGTAATACTCCTGAATATCTGTGTACATTTTTGTACTGCCACGATGATCAGAAAACGGAGAACTATGAGCTTCTCATAAAAACTCATTCTTCAGTTGTAAATCACAAGGCACACATAATCTCATTCAAAATCACAAAATACAATCATTATCAATGTTCAAATCAGGAAACTTACCCTTATGAACCGACTCTACATTTTTCTGCCACTTACATCTTCCTTATGTGCTTTCTTAAATCTGTCTGATAGAGATTATTTCACTGACACCTGAAACAAAACAGAGGAATTTACTTCTCCCACAACTTCTATGAAAATGTTCATCATATCTTTAATCAAAGGATCTTGTTCCAAATGTATCAAGGTTAATGTTGAATTACTTTTTCGACTCAAAGCATCAGCCAATTTATTTTCCTTTTCTAGATGGTAATGAATCATGAAATCATAATCTGAAATTAATTCTACCCATATCCTATGTCTCATGCTTAATTATTTATGAGTGAATATATATTCAAAATATTCATGGTCAGTAAATATTTCACATTTTACTCCATATAGATGATTCCTCAAAATTTTTAAATAAAAAACAACATAAGCTAATTCCAAATCATGTGTAGGGTAATTTAACTCACGAGGTTTCAACTAACGTGAATCATAAATAATAAACTTATCATTCTGTATAAGGAAACATCCAATTCCTTTCAATGAAGCATCACTGTAGACGAAAAACTTGCCATTTCAAGAAGGTAGTTCCAAAACAGAAGCATTCACCAATCTACATTTCAATTTTGGAAAACAATCATCACATTCTTTTTTTCAGATGAACATAACACCATTTCAAGTTAATTTAGCCAGTGGGCAATATAATCATGAAAAATTGTCAACAAACCTCTGTTAATAACCTTCCAATCCAATAGAACTATGGATCTCAGTTATATTTGTGGGTCTTGTCCATTCTTTAACAACTTTTTTTTGAAGGATCAATAGTTATTCCATTTTTTGAAATTATGTGACCAAGGAATGAAATTTGTTGTAACAAAAACTCACACTTACTAAAGTTTCAAAACAGTTGCTTTTGTTTTATGGTCTGCATGACAAGCCTTAAATGACTTTCATGTTCTTTATTACTTTTGGAATAAACCAAAATATCATCAGTGAACACAACCACAAAATTTTCCAAGAAGTGAATGAAAATTCTATTCATAAGATCAATGAATATAGCAGGTGAATTGGTTAACCCAAAAGGCATAACTACAAATTCATAATTTTCATATCTAGTGTGAAACACGGTCTTCAGAATGTCTTCTTCCTTTACATTCCACTGATGGTACCTCAACCTCAAATCAATCTTCAAACAATACTAAGCTCCCTGGAGCTGATCAAACAAATCACCGATATGAGGCAAAGGATACTTGTTCTAAGTAGTGATGTTATTCAATGGTCTATAATCAATGTAAAGTCTCATTGAACCATCTTTCTTTTTAACGAACAAGACAGGGGCACCTCATGGTGATGTGCTAGGTCAAATGAAACCTTTATTTAATAACTCATGCAATTTCTTCTTTAATTCTAAAAGATCAATTTGATCCATTCGATAACGGGGTTTTGAAATTGTCTTAGCATCAGGATCTAAGTCTATACTAAACTTAACTTCCCGGTCAGGAATAATACCAGGAAACTCATCATGAAAAAAACCAAGATACTCATTTACAACTGGGACATAATTAATATTAACAGTTCCTTTTTTTTCAACAATATGTCCAAGGTAACATTAATTTCAATATTTTACTAGTTTCTCAACTTCCTAATATGTTATCAAAAGTCAGGGTTCATTCTTGTACACAAAATGAAAATCTTTCTGAAATTAAATCTCTTTAGCTCTGCAGTCAATCTTAGCATGATAAACATAAATCCAATCATTACCCAAAATATCATCAAACTCTACTAGAGGAAAAAAACACAGTTTTTAGGTAGATTCTTTCCACACATAAGGAAATGAAGGTTCTTATAATTTCTTTTTGTATCATCATTCCCTCCCTGTGGTTTTACTATTAGTTCATTATTCATATCGTGAGATGGAATTCCCAATTTAAAAGAAAAATTCTCAGAAATGAAAGAATATGTAGACCCTGAATCAAACAACATGTTTTCATAATCTGAACAGAAAAATAGTATACCTGATAGTACATAATTCGATGTCCCAACTTCTACTGAAGTAGTTTCAAAGGATTTCACCACCCTTTTCTTATTTTAGTCTGTCTACTTTCCCTCAGTTGAGTTATTCGTTGGAAACTCATTTTCATAATGACCCATTTCATTACACTTAAAAAAATTTAATGAATGTAAATCATATTTTTTCTTACCATTACCTTGATCTTTTTCATTGAAATTATGAGCCTAATGTCCCATTTTACCATAATGGTAGAACTTAATAGAATTCAAAAGAAATTCCCCATCTTGGTTTTCACCGCAATTTTTAGAAATTGTAAACTTAAGTTTCTTACCATCAGACTTTTTTTGAAGAGTTCTTTCATTTATTTTACCACCTTATCCTCCTATTTTGTTGTTTTTCAATGAAAACCTAATCATAGGCAAACTAAATTTCCACCTTCTCCACAAATCGAAAAAGTTTTTCCTAACATTTGATCTCACGAGAAGCTAAATCCCTTCGTTACTTTGTCATTACTCCTATGTAAAATGGTTTATTTTACTATCAAAATATCATATGAAATTTGGATCTTACCTTGCCAGTCACGTGAATTTTTATTCATAGGTATCCACCGAATCATCGCCCTTCCTCAATTCCAGGAATTGTTTTTCCATCCTAAGACGAACAACCTTAGGAAAATATTTCTCAAGAAATATAGCTTTGAATTTATCCCAATAAAAAGAATCAATCTTGTCACTATCCATGATATTTTTCACCATCAACCACCACTAATCAATATCACCTTCAAAACGGTAAACAATGAGATTAACCTTTTTATGTTCTAAACACCCCATGACATCAAAAATCTTCTCCAGTGCTTTAATCCACCCTTCAGTTAGCACAGGTTCAGATGATCCTCTGAATGATGGGTGATGTTGCCCCATTAAATTCTCCACTACTGACTTGTTCCTCTGTGGTTGATCTGGATGATCTTTTTCATGGATACCACCCACACATATATCCTGAGTCAATTGTTCTATCGCTATAAAAAATTGTTCAGTTCTGATTCCGATCATATCAGGTTGTAGATTTGGAAGGTTAACTTCCTCCTAATTCAATCCCATCATAGACGCCCTGTTTCCTTTGTGGAAAACAATTATGAACATATAAATATACTAAGAAAACCACCATGATAATCTATAAATTCCATATCATTTTAATATTACCATATATTAATTTATGATCCTTAAATTAACAATATTCTAACTTCTAATGTTATGTAAACTAACCTCTGATACCAACTATAAGGCCCCAGTCTAAAAACATTACATAATCATGAATTTAGTTAATAATTCACATTGAGTATCTTTTCAGGATTAGAGTTGTAGATAATTAATCCATAAAATATACATTACATCTCAAATATTACAAATTTAAAACTTCTACTCAGTATCTATTTTTTCATAAAATAAATAATCTTGAAAAAAAGAGTCATATCTAGTTCCATATTTCAGACCACATGAATTTTCCATGATTCCATCCTTAACCCTATTCATCTTTAATTCCTGTGAAAAAACACTTCCAAAAAAATGTGGGATGACCATAAAAAGATCAGTAAGAGTTATAAAATAAAAAATAAACATTATTCCATCAATACATACCAAGCATAAGCTCTTTAACATATCTAATGAAATCATAATATTTATGAATAACACATAGAAATCATAAATCATAAAGGTAACTTGTGGTATCCATATCATACTTACATTTTAGCTGTCACATCTATATAGGGAGTTACGTTGGAATAACCATCACATTATATTCCCTAAATATCTTAAGAGAAACATTAATGTATAGCTCCGTAACATTACCCAATGCATTGGAGAGCTATCTCGGGCTCAACCTCCCATGGTTTATCACATAACAACCTGTATACATAAAAATTCCCAAGAAACATAACACATAAAAAAATCATAAAGGAAAGGGAACATCTCCACATTGTAATCACAATATATCATCTCAATATATTAAAATAA
Organism: Viscum album; assembly: GCA_963277665.1. NCBI lineage: Eukaryota > Viridiplantae > Streptophyta > Magnoliopsida > Santalales > Viscaceae > Viscum > Viscum album. Next base: position 264,700,261 of record OY728167.1, on the reverse strand, counting down.
TAAATGATTTATAAAAACCATTTTCAATACCAAAATACGTAAAAATGGTATATGGTATTTATTTTCCTTTTAAAAGTACTACGACTTGTTAAGGAAGCCAATGATCAAATAATACTCGTGGTATCAGAAAAGTCGTTGTCACTGCGTACATTAAAAAGAAAAATTCATTTTTGTTGTTTAGTAAAACCCTATGTAGAAAAATATTCCCTTTGAATGAAATGAAAATTTAAAGGGGTTTATACGCCATATAATGTAATATCATATATAAATCAAAATATACCTTCATGAATGGAGATTGAGATGAAATCCCTTACCTTGTGTCAGACTTGACTTGTTCGTTCATTAAATCTTCTAAATAATAAGCTAAAGTTAATTTATACTTTCTTCAGAAACATTTTCAAGTTTATTATTTCTTTTACATCACTTATTACCACGTTCTAAACATTACATAATCATTTAAGTTAATAACGGTCTTTTTGTCGATATTTGGTATTTGTGTCGAAAATGAACTTCTTATAATTACAAGTTGTCCATGTGGTCAAAAGTCCATTATATACATAATTATATTCATGATTTACATAACATATAGATAATATATATCTAGTATATATGTATTTATAATGGTTCATATCATTTGGATTTATGAAAATGAAATGCATCGTTCATGGAGACGGTAAGTCGTACGTATGCATGAACGCTACTTTCATTTATTTTTTTCATTTTTAAAGGAATGAAAACAAAATTATACATTGTTTTATTATAATTCAAGTATAATATAATATATAATTTTATTAACACTGTAGTTTATACATCCAACTTATGGCCTAAACGAGTCATATCACTTTGAGGGGGTGGTAGTCCGCACATCCTCAAATGAAATTATCACGTTTACCCATTATGGAAACCATACGGGTATTCTATTAATAAAAAATAAATAATTATATATATAATATAAATATAATATATATAACATATAAAAATAGTTCCATCATAATGTCTACCATGCGAGGCAGTAGTATATATTTTAACAATCATCATTTGGTGAGGCAGAAGTTCACCGTCCACAGAAACAGTATGTTCGTATCCATTATATTGAGGTATGTGGAAGTGTAGTTGGAATCCTTCTCATAACAAGAAACTATTATATTGAGGATACAATTGTTTTTATAAAATAAAGGAATAAAGAGAGTTTAGGGGGTTGAAGAAGTAAAATAAATGAAAAGAACTTAAGTGAAGATGTTACCTTTAAATCGGGTAACTCCCTTCAGTTTGAAGAAAAATGATTTCTTGAAGTGACTTATACCTGAAGTAAGGACTCTAGGTGGAAGAGAAGAATGTAGGGAGATTAATTGGGCATAGGTTGGATAATAAAAGGGGCTTTATAGGTGTGATTAATGCGTTAGAGGTGATGGATTTTTATAAGGTGGTGGAGGGGATCTTTAGGAAAGTTTGAATATATTATTTTATTATACAATGCTTTTATTTTTCTAAAGGTCCAAAACTAATTAAATTAAAATATACGATGACTCTTGTTCGAAATTAAAACATCCAATATGAATTGGGTAGGTTTTGGATAGTTTTTAAATTTTATAATCTTATTTATTTAAATCATTTAGTAATAAGGTAATCACTACATCATCATTGTGTCATAAATAATTTTATTTATTTGATGTCTAAAAATTATAAATAAAATACCATGAAGTAGGAAATATTTATAGATATCTAATTAATATTTATATTCGAATATATACTTTTATGACCCCATGTGAAAATTGATTTACTAAAAGACGAATGTTTATGTCCAATTTCAACGTGAAATTATTTTCAATGACAAAAATTCGATTAAATGGTAAAAAAATAAGCTAATTACACTTTAAATGAAAATAAAAAGAGAATCTAACCATATAAATAAATTATATTAAAACGAAGTTTTGAATTAAAATACAATATTTTTCACTAATCATTAAAAAATGAAAATTATCAGAAAAATACCAAAATTTCATCCAAAGTAAATTTTGATGCCCCAATTCTAAAGAAGAATATTATTTTCTCAAATAGAACATTTTAAAGTGAAAAAACTATATTTAAAAATGGTTCTCCATCAAAAGGTAGTAAATTTTTCTTTTAAAAATTATTAGAGTATTTATGATTAATATCAGATTCTTTCTTATTTTAAGCCTTTAAAATTTATTGGATAAATGTAAAAACATTTAGAAACCATGTAAAATAATTTTTTAGTTAGTTATATTCATTCCTTTCATTATAATGGATTGGCGTTAACTACCATTTAAAATAATAATATTATATTATTATTTTCCATTATAACTCAACATTTTGTGCAATGAAAGAATTCACAGAAACCCATTATTGCGTATCAGGTACGCCATCTAACATAGAATCCCTATTAATGTAAAATTAAAATTTAATTCTCAAATATTAATAAATTTGAAAATGTATTATTCTTTATTTACCTAGGATGTTACAATCTCCCCAAATATCAAATTCATTATCTCAAAATATAGAATCGAGTCATGGTTGAGGGATGGATAAAAATAGTATATCTAAAAATTTCCAAATCCCCATAAACTATTTGATGTTAGTCTGACATGACCTCAAATTTTTGGTGGTGGGAGTATAGAATAATATGACTAAGAAACAATTTTTTTTAAACATAAATGTATTTATATAATTCCAATCATATAATGAACTGTCCTAGGATTACGTATGATCAGGAACCTGAATTGATATCCCAGATTCCTAAAGGGAATTACTAATCATCGTGGGATGGAAAATAGTGACTGGGCATTATAAGAACACACTTGAGAGTTTTTCCAATAATTAGAGCTATCACATGACATACAGTCTCCCAGAATCTGACATTACACATCCATATCAAAGACATCCTGGCCTTCTAAAAAAAACATATAAAAACATAATTAGGATGTAGATATAAATAGATATAAAGTAATACTTTTTCTTATCCTTCATAATACCTCACATAACCAATATACCACTTCTCACCCCCAACATCCTCCAACAAGATGTAGTTCCAAAATCACCAAATCTCTAAATAAATAATTCAATCCACCAATAAAAATAACAAAAAGTAGTAAATAACACATTTAAAGGGACACAAACTAGTCATTCTAATAAAATAAATGTAGGTCCAACAAAATCATGTCATAGGTACCATATTCCGAATGAAATAACATAAAAAACTAACATAAACTCACCAAATCAACCAATGATCCAAGAGTGGTTAGAAGATGAAAAAAATCTTGAAACTAAAATGATATATAGGAATGAGCATAAAAATAACTAGTAGGTAAACAACTATTGAAACCACGGAATCCCCTAGTAAAATAGATAAAAAAATATTACTCTAACATACGGTATAAAAATAGGTTTTCAAATTCCTTATAAAAAACCAGACAATATTTAACATGGACATTTTCAAATAATTTTTTTATAAAATATAAAAATATGGACTGTTAAACATTTTCAAATTTATATTTTTGAACTTAGGAAAGAGGGGTATGAAACCATTGAAATAAAAGAAATCACAATTTGATTCTTTATCATAATATAATCATGAAAAAACCATTTTTCAAAAAAAATATCAAGGAAAGACATTTATAAAAAAACCCATTTAATAAAACCCATACCGTTTTACTTTTTAAAAAATAGTTCAAAACCATATAAAAAATATTTCGTTTGAATGCAAATCAATACATAATAAAATAGATGAAGAAACCACAAAAAAATTAAAAAATTCATCGAAAAAAAGTCTAAGAATGTGATCCAAACTGTGGTTCCAATATAATCGATTGAGCAATGTTATATAATACAATCATGAAGAAAAGTCAATTAAATTTTTCTAAAAATGACCTAGCATCATGAGAATCATCCTTAGGTTATAGTAATAAAGGAAATGAATTGGTGAAAAGGAACCTAGGCTAACACTAATGAACCTATCCACTTCTTCAGTATCCTCCTAATAATAATGTGAAATAACATCCTAGAATATCTTTCGCTACCATGGGAACAGTATAATGTTTCTAGCTCATGAACTAGTACCCTCTCTGTATAATGGATGAGGTGCAGATGAGAAACATTCCTTAGGTAGGATACTACTAAATAAAAGGTATTTCTCTCATATAGGTCACCTACTGTGTTCATAGGACTTCAATGAATTTTTAATAAGTAGTGAAAAATCATTATTAACATATGACAAGAATAAAACATTTAAATATACTCACACATCACATATTACACCATCTAAAGAAAAGACCCCAATCACATACCAATTCATAAACATCAAAAAACTCATTTCAATTTAGGGAATCCCAAATAAGGATAAAATACTAAATAGAAAAATTAAACAAATGGGTATTAAAAAGTTTCTCACAAATCTATAATCCAATTTCAAATAATGTGAAAATGGTACATTCATAAAATATTTTAGGAATCCTAGCCATTTTCCCATTTTTAGAAAACCATTACCAAATGAAATTTTCAGTATAGCCTCTAACCCCAAAAGAAATCTATGTTTCAATTATCCTTTGAAAAATAAATTATCACTACCCCTTCAAAACACCACTTTGAAATTTAACTCTTTCCATAAAATTAACTTCTTTCAAAAAATAATCCAGTTTCAAAAGAAATCAAATAGTTTTAGTAAACCTTTAAAATCCCATAATATATTTCTAAATGATATTTATAAATCACTGTAAGAACCAAAATCTCAAAATCATTTTAAAATATGGCTAACACCATTTTTTATCCAAAATTATTTTAAAAATATACACACCCATTACAAAAGTGAGAATGATATTTAAAATGATTTCAAAACATTCAATCCCCTTCAGAAAATCCAAATGAACATTTAAAACAACACTTGGAATGTTACTGAAGTTGACACCAAGTATTTAAAATATTTTTATCCTAATTGAAAACATGAAAAGGCTTTTTAGATATATAAATTCCAAAATAAAAAATTGAAAATGTTTGAAGAATTTTAAATGTTCCACCCTTGGTAATTTTACTAAACCATGGAATGCGACATAAGTATATGAATATAACAATAAATTTAAATACAAATCAAGCCTACTAAGACCACAAAATATATTTATATACTCAAAAGAAATAATTTAAAATATGGGAAAAATATTTAACATGAAATAAAACGGAATTTCATGGAATCACTTACCTAAAATGAATGGAAATGGAGTTGAAATGTTTGGTCTTCAACGATGAATGATGAATTGTGAAATAAGGGACCCATAAAATCATAAAACCAAGGAATTAAGTCAAAACCAAGAAACTCATATCCCATGGTTTTGAATGATCTAGGATTGTGAAATGAGGAGGAGACGAATGTGAGGATAGTGAGAAATAAGTGAATTAAAAATATTACCCTGGAGATTCGACCAAGAACAAAGAAAGAATCATGGTAAAATCACCCTAGGAAGGAGGTCTAGTGGAGGGAGGTCACACATTCCATGATGGAAGGCTTGGGGGTGGGGAGGTCATATAATGCTAAGGTAAGGGGGAGGTGAGGGTCAAAAATGTATTAAAATAAAATAAGGTAAAAATGTGGTAACATTAATATAATATTTTTGGGCACTCCACATGGTTTTCCCACATAGTTATCTAAACCGTATAGATTTTTTTATTCTCAGTCAAGATATCCAAAACCATTGTGCATGGATTTCCTTATGACCCCACACAGTTACACTATCTAAGAACAAAAATTTCTAAATATAACAATCCTAATAAAATAAACTCAAGAACTTTTTTTGTATGATTACTACTAACCATGCATAACCCCTACACAAATCAAAATTCACTAAAAATTCCAATCATATGATTGGGAATTTAGATAAATTTATATTCACCCAAAATTAATTAAATTAATATCAAATAAATTATGATAATGACATGTAGGTGTCATAATTCTCTCCATTATGAACTTTATCACCCATAAAAACCCTATTCATGGTAAAATAATTGAAAAAAGGAAGACCCCTCACATCTTTGAAGGAATTGAAAAGGTTTGGAGTTAAGAGAAAATTTCTAAGACCATAAAAACCTAAAACGCGATGCATCTTCTAAATAAACACCTAAATTCCTAAATGAATGAAAAAAACCTCAAAATTTATTCAACCTTGAGAATCTAAAAATAAAATCTAAATGAAGGGAGACCCAGCATAGGTCACCCCACCATTTAGTACGCATCTAAATAGTAAAGCATCACATGATCACTCTGACAATGTGATGTTCACCAATATAACAAAGATTTGAAGAAACCATAAGATAAACCCTAGGACTCTACTAACTATGGAAATCCATAGAGATATAATCTCTAAAAAGGAAGAGGTGTATATAAAACACCAAAGGGAACACAATTCCAAAGAGCATCCAAGATATTAAGACCGGTTCTGCAAAACTATTTGAAACCAATACACCCATAACCACCAACGGCTGTGAGACCATGTTACCAAAACCATAATATATCAAAACAACCAAAGAAATAGGGAATTAAAAATATTACTCAATAATGTATATGACATGGGATCTATTATTGGATAAAAACCAAGAGAAAATGGAGAAAATTGGGACCTAATAACCATGATACGCTCCTATGGTGGACCCTATTAGATCTGAAATGAATCCAGTGAATTCATAATCTCATTTGGTGTTATACAGATCATAGCTACATGAATCACTCACCCAAGGATATACCATGTTTATAAAATGAATTGAAACCAATGTATATGGCCCTCAATATGTCTAACATCACCAAAATCTACCACACATGGTATAATGTATCAGATGTATGTAAAATTATAAAAACACCAATAAAATAAAAATTTAAAAAACAAAAAAACTAATCCAAGAACCAAAATTTCTCATAAAATTGGAACCAAGAAAAATTATACTTCAAGTATACAAGGCTCTAGACTCATCGAGAATTGATCCACAAATAATGAAAATCATCCCAAGATAAAAATTTCACCCAAAAGAACAAAAAGATCAATCCTCATCAATTTAACCCAAAACCATGACAAGGATTATGTAGCCTAGTTTCAAAACAAAAACTAATAAATAACATACTATATCATCACAAAAAGAGAAATAATACTTTCCAATACACTTTGTGTCTAGGAAAAATAAAAAAACAAGGGTGGAACTACCCCTAAAGGAACACAATCAACCTTTACCGAGACCTTTCCATAATGAATAATTTATTTAAAATTGGAAGAAACTCCAACTTGTAATGTCAACTTAATCAAATCAGATGGTCCCAACATGAATTAAGGGATAATGTATAAAAACACCAAGAACACAAGGTATATCATATGAAAAAAAGTCACAATTCATTAAACTCTACCCCATTCCCAAGGAATAAATTATGTTTTCCATAAACACCAAATATTTTAGAAAAACTAAATTTATGGATAACATATTATTTCTATTAAAACCCCTAATTACCCAATGAAATTAAAATATAATTATACCTAGTTTTAAAAAACCCAATTTTTTTTAAATAAGGAAAACACCCATTATTATTAAAGCTCATTTTTAAAACATTTCAAAAAAATTTACCATATCATTTTCTTTTAATGAAAAAGATAAATTATTCAAAATCACCACATGATGTTTCAAATTCAATTAAATTAAAACTAAAATAGGTTTTGAAACTATTATTTTTGGAATCAATATCCAAATCAACCAATTTAAAACAAAATTCAAATTTTTATTAAAAAAACTCAATCATATTTTACAAGAAATCTTGAAGGATGACCCCTCAAACCAAAATGATATCACGAAAGTAAAATTTTATTTATAAACTAACCCAAAGATTTATTTTTATACCAAAAACATTTTCATGGATTACTACCTTTTTATTAAACCCCATTTTACACAACAATCATTTCCAATGGAGGCACAATAGAAATCCATCCAAACCTAATCCACGTAATCAACATATCACAATACCCAATATGACTCGAACCAATCTTGTAAGGATATATGATGAGATGTCTAAAAAATATTCCAAATGGGATGGAGATTTGTGCCTAAGTATACCTCATGGTGTGATAGGTCATGGTCCATTCATACAATAATCCCTATAATGTTCAAAAGATCATGCATTTGGCTGCTACACTAGTTTATTTGTCTATAGAAACCTACCTTATTTTACTGACCCACTCTTCGTACCTATCCCAAAATCAAATCTGACCCCATGGAGACTAAAACTATGAAAATAAAGAACGAAACATAGTAAATAGTAAATCCAAAAAAATCAAATTCAAAATCCATACCCACTTCACATGGTAACATAAGCTTTATCAAGAATGATGGTTATCAAAAAGAATCTCATGACCAACCTTATGACTCAAGATGAAAAAACTAAACTATATATTACCAATACACAACCAAATAAAAAAGAGTAATACTCAAAAAAATAGTCCATGTTCCTACTTTTAGAATAAATAGCATGCTATGATACCATTTATAGTGAACTGACCCAGGATTCCATCCAAACTGACACCCAAATTTATCCTTAACTAGCCTGATGGGTGTTCTAGATCCCCATGGGTAGGAAATTAGGGTCTAAGAATAACATGAGAACACTTAGGAATGATTTTATAAATAATTATAGTTAACTAATAACATAATTTCTCATTATTGTTTTTAAGACCCTTCCCTAGGCGAGACATCAATGTTAGATATAAAAAATGTATAAAAAAATACAAGTATGAGGTAGACATATAAAGATATAAACTAATCCCCCAAGTTTTCCTCCAAAATACCTCACCAAGTCAACATACCTCAACTATAACCCATGATCCCATAACATATTGAATCCTCAGAATCACATAGTCTTTATATAAATATCACACTCAACTATTAACCGTAACCAAAAGCAGTAAAGAAGCCTCTTAAAGGGCCACATTCTGGACTTTATATGAATGTAATGGTATATACTAAAAAAATTAATAGAAACCATAGGTAAAATTCAATACAATAACAAAATAATGTCAACTCTATAAGGTGATCAACACTCCAAGAGTGATCATAAGCTATGAAAAATCCGGAACATGAAATGAAAAAAAGGAATGAGCCTAAAAATACACAGTATGTAACCAACCAAAAAATATAGAAAATCAATTGTAAAATATTTTTAAAAATACTAGTATATAAATAGGGTACAAAAATTCATTATCACATTATTTATAACAAATCCCACACAACATGCCACATGTACATTTTCAAACAACCACCCTTTTTCTAAAATAAAAAACATGTATTGTTTAAAAATTTGAAATTTATCTTTTTAAAACAAGGAATGCGGGCCTTAAAATAGTGGAAAAAATATTAAAATATGAAACAACTAATGTAATTATATAATAAATCTTTTTTGTAACTATTAATATGAATGAGATAGTTATATTAGTTATAAAAATACTATGTAATTTTGAAATCCAAATTTAAACACTTTCCTAAAAAGGTTTTATTTAAAAGAATAATTTATAAAATTTGAAATTTGAAATTGATAAAATGAATATAATTTTTAAAATTAATATATTTAAATTTAATTTGGGAAAATTTTAGGTTTTTCGGAATACATTGATTTGTCAATGAATAGTTAAAAATACAAATTTTAATAAATTTATTTTCTTTTTAATAAATAAAGTAATTTAAGCATCCCAATATGTTTTTAATATGATTTAAAGTATCCTATGAATTATTTTGTTTTACATAACCCACTTAACTGCTTTTGAATATACAGTACATTGGTTTTTAGAAAAATTTTGATTTTTAGTTTAAAATTGGGTTCTTCAAAAAAGTGTTTTAAAATACTTAATGTTTATACTATTTAATTAATGAATATATCCATAATTGGAAATGTTTTAAATTATATTTATAGATTATATATCAATAAATATTATATTATTTTAAGGAAATGTTTATTATTAGTCATATACTTGATATATTATTACTTTTTTCTTAAAAAGTACTCTCCTTAAAAACTAATCGTCACTCTGTGTATGAAAGATTGATATTATATTAAAATTTTCCAATGTTGTGATTTGAATTCAGAAAAATAGATTACATTATTGGAATCAGAATAATTCTTATATTCCAATAATTTCAATTTAATTTTTTACCAATGTGATTACTGAATACTATTAAAATTAATAATAGTGACTAAGGTAAAAACGAGCTTACTTAATGGTCAAACATAGAATATAATGTATGAAAATAATCCAAACATGTCTAACACCCATTTTATGGAGATATTTAGACTTTATAAATTATAGGATCTATAATGTAATATTATTGGGGCTTGATGACATGGAAAAAACATCGGTGGAATTCACTCTTTCAAAAGAATTACATTTGTACCACTCACCTCACTTATAAAAGGACACCCCCTCTCCTCCACTCTTCACACCGACCAAAACAATTGGGTTGGAAAATATGCTGGAAAATAACTTCTAAAATTCCCTCCAATAATCATTGAATCTATATTTGCTGAGGAAATCCAATCATGGAAGGCCATTGGTGCAAACCGAAAAAAGTTACCCGAAGAAGAGGTAACATTCTCTAATGAGCATTTTTATTTTGTTTCCTTATCCAACACATTCAATTTTTATTATACCATGATGATATAATAACCTCAATATATTCTATGTATGGATATATTTTTATGATATGGTTATGATCTACAACCACACATAATTTCATAAAATGGGACAAGAAATCATCATCTGTGTGTATGGCGTACTACTGCATTGCAAAATAATGTCATTCATTTTTCCATTACCACATCACGTAGTTTGGTATAATGATAGATATAAAGTTTATATATTTTATTTAAAAAAAATATCTCTATGGATCAACTATTATATATATTTACATTCCATTCCATAGGGGATACGATAACATCGCCCATGTGTACGGTGGACTACAGCCCCACTAAGTGATGTGATTCGTTTTTCACTAATGCTTTACATGAATGGTAATCAGGTTAAATATAATGAGTATAAGAGATATAAATTAAATAATTATAATATTAATGAAATATTTATCATTATTGAGATATAATATATCATTATCTTTTTACCTTTTCACTCACTGAAAAAATGATAATGTCTTTCGTGGATGTGTGGACTACTGCCTCCTCGAAGCGATGTGATTCCATTTTTCATGAACATATAGCAAGAATGATATATAAGTATATATAATTAAATAATATGGTATTTTTGTTATTATTATGATTTAGGAAATATAAATGTTACCTTATTTCCATAATTATCTTTGAAAAATATAAATGTTACTCATGCATATATACAACCTATCATACACAAGATCATAACGCTAGTTAATTTCCCATAACAATATTGAATTAATAGCTTTAAAATTAAAATTTATGTTTAAATACGATAATTATTTTATAATTATTATTCTTTATATGTTTGAATAATTAATCTTTGACCATAGTAAACCCACCAAAGTCATTTTTGACACATAAGTCGAATATGGTCAAAACATATGACTGAAATTAATTGATTAATTAATTGTATATTATTTGTTAATAAGTGAAATAAATTTAATTATAATCATGAAAATTTTTATCAAGAACGTATGTTATTATAATAGTATTTTTATTAAAGAAGATAAAGACACACGTGACATGTAAGACTCAAGGTAAGGGATTTTGTCTCAATTTCCTTTCATTGAGGCATATCTTGATTTTATACACCTATAGTATTTTATATGGTGTATATAGAGACATTTTTACAAGTTATATCATGAATTCTTTTAGTCTCATAGTAATTCCTTTTAATTTTATTCTTTCATGGGTAATATGATTCAAATATTTACATAGTGACAAGGGGATTTTCCATTAAAACAAATCCAATTTTAAAGTTTTCCCTTCAAACACTATTCCTCTTATATGTCTATGTTTCATTAAATGTGTCGATGAAATTTTATTTATGGTCATAAAGAATGATAATGTATGTTTTATGTCTCTTTTAAAAAGTTACCAAATGGAAGATTTTTTTTGTGTTTAATATGGAAATTTTTGAAAAATGATAAAATGAATGTTCAATTCTCAACCAACATGGTGAAAATGAATTTTCCACCATCATGACTATTATTTGATTATTGGGTTCCTTTTAAAAATTTCATGTTTCATTCAATGAAAAACCATTTTCAATTTTTTATATTGGGATATTGAAAATGCGTTTTCAAAATAAAAAGGAATTTCGGTATCGAAGATATTTTTTTAAAATAAAAGGGAATTTTGATATCAAAAATTGACTTTTCTGATTTTAAAAGTGTAATTAAAAAGTTAAGGCATAGAAAATGTTTTATTCGGGATATGGTACATGAACATTGTATGAAGGGGTGACCTAGAAAGAATTGGGTGGGCCCATTACAACATATATGATGGGGCATCCCAGATAGCTCCAGGTGGGCCTATTATATATTATATGATGCGATGACGTAGATAGTTCTATTTGAGCATGTTATAGTAATACGATGGGGGAATCCCAGTAATTTTTTGGTGATTTAGTTATTGCTTAAACAATGGGTTCACCCGGATAGGAATGCAATGCATTAGGTAATGAATATTTTGTAAGTCTACTATATGGATATTCCAATTTAACGGGTTTTGAAAGGGTTTTATGAATATTAATATCTAAATAACCTAATTTTTTTTAGTTTCTTGTAATGGGGTTTAATGAATATCATTGAGAAAAAATTTGTGTGTGTTTTTCATTTGAAAATGTGTTATTTTATATAATCAAATATCTTTAAAGATAAAGGTTGATGTTATATGATTTTTAATATTTTCACTAGACAAACTATTTCCAGTTTTTTTATATCCATTACTAGGCCATTTATGCTCATCAAATTTTTTCGAATGTTTTTAATTGGATTGGTAAGGGAAAATATAGTCAATTGGAAATATGTAATGATTTTTTGTGAATGAAATCAAGCTTTATTATAATGGATTTACATTATGGGAAAAATTTATGCTAATCAGTGGTGTCCACTTTGTATTTTATTGTTTTATAATGTATGAGTTATAACATAATTTCCAAAAAATATAAAACTGAAAAGATCTTCAAAGTGAGAGAAATTAATTTCATGGCTAAAACTAAACATTATGTAATGTTTATGGTCGGGTACTTATAGATGGTACTAGAGGGAATGTTTTGATATATTTTGTGGACAGGATAATGTAAATGACATTCCATTGAAAAATTTACCATATGGTTGGGTTAAAATGATGTAAAATTTAAATATTACCATGTTACATCATTTAAGCTACTTCTGTTCAGAATGGGTTTCTATAGTGGAAATTTGGAAGCTATATTGGGAAGAAACAGAGAGGAAAATATCCTTCCAATTTAGCATCCCGGGATGGTTGGAGTGAGAATAGAATAGTTTTTTATAGTGATTGATTTTGTGACACATGATATAAATGATAGTGGTATCCATGATAGAGAGGAATTAAATCTACCTTGAAGGAAGACATATTTTTTGATCATTTCGGGAGGAAACATCCCCCATATTTTAGTGAATCATCAAAACATATGATAGATGATGGGTGAATAAATTCTCAAGAAATGATATTTGAAGTCATCGATTTTTTGAAACATCAAAAGATAACTTTAACCATTTATTTTTTTGAAGGTGAAACTGATTGATGGTGGTATTTGGTGAAGAATACCAGAGGAAAATGTGATCTTGATTCCATGTAATGGAAAACATCAAGGATCATTTCCTTATGAAAAATTTATGTAATCTTGTTTCACTATGGGTGGGAATACTATACATAGAATTGAGGAAAAAATAAATATTTTGAAGCTATATATGATGAAAACATGTTGATATTAGTCAGGTATGTATTTGATATTTTTCAAGAAACTAATAGTAAAATTAATAGATTTTACTCACGATTGAAACTATGGAAATGAAGTGATTTGGGTGCATGATAATTTAAACATTTCAGGAAGTAGTTCATTGTGCTAGTATGGTTGAGATGAAATTTTCATACATGTATGTTCGTTGAGTTGAAAATCGTATGAAAAGTTCAAGGTTGAAGGAAACATAGAAGCAACAAACAAATAAGTGTGGTGGTAATCCCCAAAAATGTTCCATGTGTGGAAAATTACATTTCATGGATTATTTGATGGGTTCTCTGATGTTTTTCTCTTGTGGGCTGTTTGGTCATAGGGATCACGTCTTTAAAGAAAAAATTCATAATCAAACAATGATGGGGGTAACCAATAACCATCCAATGGTGATGTATTTTAGTTGAAATGAGTTGGGTCATTATGATAACATTTTTCTAAAGTTAGTTTTACATGATGGAAATAAATATGATCGGAATGATAAAGGTGTAAAACTTTTATTCTCGACCACTATAGTTGATGTTGGCTATCAAATGATGTGGTAACAGGTATGTTACTTAGGTATTTTTATTATTAAAATACCCAATTTGATTATGGATCTTTTCATTCTATCATTTTTTAGATATATACAAGTAAATTAGGAATATCACCTCATAAAAATGAGATAGACCTTTTGGTGAAGTCTTCATGTGGGAGTATTAAAGTGGAGAAAATTTATATGAGTCATCCTATTTTTATCATCTATATAGTCTTTCCAACACATCTTATTGAACTATACATAGTAGAGTTTAATATCATTATTTGTATGGATTGGATTTCATTTTTTAATCTTAAGATAGATTTCAGTTTTATGAAATTTTTGTTCCATTAATTCATTCCTTTGATAACTTACCTAGAAGCTAAGATGTTTATTAGAGTTTCTAGTGAATTTTACCTAGATCACATCATTGAAAATAGTAAACATGTTCAATTTTTTTATGTTCCAGTATTAAATGAATTCATTGATGTATTTCTTGATGGTTTTATTCATGTTATTCTTGATCGATATGTTGATTTTAAAGTTGACTTAGATCTTGATATTAGGCATATTTTTAAACCACTTAATCAAATTCCCTTATTAGAACATTAAGATTTGAAAAATAAATTTCACGAGATTCTAGATAAAAGTTATATATGACCTAGATCTTCAACAAGGTGTGCACCTATATATTTTTTTTAAAAAAATGGTTTAATGGGAATTTTCATTGATTGTAGATCTTTGAGTAACACCACTTTTAATAACAAGTATCTTATACCTCATATCCATGTTTTATTTGATATTCTCTAGGAAGATCACTATTTTTTAAGGTTTACCTGAGGTTGGGGTACCTTCACCTGAAAGTAAATGAAGTAGATAGTTTGAATACTATTCCTTATAATAGATATGGGACCCATGATTTTTTTAGTTATTCCCTTGGGTTTGTTTAATTCACAAACTATATTTATAGAACATAAGAATAGTTTTTTATGAGTTCTTGGAAATGTTTTTGTTTGTGTATATTGACGATATTTTGGTATATTATAAAATAAAATTGGAATATGGAATAAATCCATGGATTGTTTTGAAAACATTAAATGAAAATAAAGTTTATGAGAAATTGAGTGATTGTGAAATTTTGTTGAATTTATTTTTGTTCCATTGACATATTGTTTCTAAATATGGAAAACTAATCACATTACAAATTTTTTTATTGAAGATTGGACAGGTCCCAATAATTCCATAGTGATTGATAGTTTTAATAGATTAACAGTTTATTACCAGAATTTTGTTTAAAGAATTTATCATTTGCCTTTACCACTAACTAAGTAAATGTGAATATGAGTTAAATTAATCTGCATAAAAGAATGATGTGATTGTTTTAAGGAACTAATAAGAATATTTTATAATGATCTAGTTTTAACCATGCCTTTTAGAAATGGTGAATATTTCATCTACATTGACGATTCATCGAAAGGACTTGGTTGTGTCCTAATATACAATGATCTAGTAATTTAGAATGGTTCCCATTATTTAAAACCTCAAGAGTTAAATTAACACACAAAAGACTTGAAATTAGTTGCAATGGTTTTTTCTTTAAAAAATTGATGGAATAATTTATATGGGGTAAAGTGTGAAATATATAATAATCATAAATTATTGAATTTTATATTCACTATGAAATAATTTGACATGAGATAGGGAATATTTTAGAATTGATCAAGGATTATGATTTCATGATTGATTATCATTCTCGAAAAGAAAATAATGTAGATGATTAATTGACTTGAATAAAAATATAAATTACTAATGTAATTTCTATAATGTGACACTTTGGTTAATGATTAGATAAATTTTTTCCTAGAAGATGTGCATACAAGGACATCCCTTATTTTGTTTTAGGTTTTAGCGAAGTAAAATTTATAAAAAACAATTAATCAATCACAGAATGAGGATACATATTTGTAAGAAAAGTTAGAATCCATTAATAAGGGTAAGTTTATATATTTTACTATTGATTAAGAATTTGTTTTATGATTTGGAAATAGATTATATGACCCTTGTGATTCACAATTTAGGAAAGTGTTTTTGACTGGAGCTCATAGTTTTACATTTTTTATTCATCCAGAAAATACTAATATGAATTGATACCTTTGAGAGTATTACTATTGTCTGCAATTAATATATATATTTCTAAATTTACCATTATTTTGTTTTACATGTCAAGAGGTTAAAGCAGACTAAATGATAGATAAGGTGATGGTTCATCCTTTTCCATTTCTAGAGTGGAATTGAGAAAATATATTGATAGATTTTATGTGGGATTGACATGGACTTCAAAAGGTAACAATGTGATTTGTTTTATTGTTTATTGATTAAAAAAATCTACATATTTACTACTCATTCATGATAAAATTATTTGTAAGCCAAATTTCTTTTCTGTATATTAAATTGATTTTCAGGATACATGGAGTACCTATCTCCATTATATCTAACTGTGATCCTAGGTTCACATCTAATTTTTAGAATGTTCTTTAGAATTTTCTGGGAACTAAATTAAATTTCAGTAATTCTATTTCTCCTAAATCAAATAGAAATTCCGAGAAGATGATTTAGACCGTGGAATTAATTCTTTTTTCATGTTCAATATATTACTAGGGAAATTGGTAACAACATCATTAATTGGTTGATTTTTCTTATAAAAATAATTTTTATTATAGTCTAAAGATGTAACCATTTGAGGCATGATATGGAAAGAGGTGTTAGACACCATATTTTTGGGATGAAGTAGGAGAAAGAAAGTTTATGGGCCCAATGTCGGTAGAGGAAATGGATGATATGATGTAGATAATTTACCAACACATGAGGATGGCTCAAAGAATGCTGAAAATCTATGTGGTTAATTGGGGGAAGAATCTTTCTTTCAATCGATGTCATTATGTCTTTATTAATGTTTCTCCTTGGAAAATTGTTTTGTATTTTGGTAAAAAGGGAAATCTAAGTCTTTGGTTCATTGGAATGCATGAATTCTTGGTGAATGTTGGACCAGTCTCCTACTGAGTGGATTTTCCTTCGAGTTTATATGAGGTACACGATGTATTTCTTGTTTCAATGTTAAGGAAATACGTTCTCGATTCATTTCATTTTTTGATCTCAGAGGAATTTTTGTGTTGAAGAAAAAATTTCTTATGAGGAACATCCTATTTAGATTCATGACAGTAGATAAAAAGTGCTATTAAATAAGGTGATTCATTAGGATAAGGGTTTATGGAAAAAGAATATTGTTTAATAGGAAACATGAGAATCTTAAAATGTTATAAGGGAAAGATATATCCACCTGTTTATTAAATAGAGAAACTGTTAGGATGAATTTTATAAAAGGGGGTAAGGATAAGACAACCCAGGTAATGATAAATGAAATCATTTTAATATTTATTAATATGAATTTGATAGTAATAGTTGTTATAAAAATATTAAGTAATTTTTAAATCAAAATGGAAATAGTCTTAATTAAACACTTTTATTATAAGGTTTTATTTAAAATATTAATTTGTAAACTTTAGAATTTTAATTTGATAAAATTAATATAAAATTTTAGATCTGCATATATAAATTTATTTTGGCTAAAAATTCGGTCTTTTTCAAAAAATATTTCTTTTTCTCTGAATTGCGAGAATACATATTTTTATAAAATGTATTTTATTTTTTAAAAAATAAATAATTTAAACGTAAAAATATGTTTCCAATATGATTTAATATAAAAAAAGTTCAATTTTTTATATTTAATCCAATTAATTACTTTTATATAAAAATTATATTGGTTTTCAGTGTAAGTTCTTTTTTGGGGTCAAAAATGATTTTTTCTAAATACTATTTTTAAATAATTAATGTTTTAACATTTTAATTAATTAAAATAATCCAAAATTGGGAATTTTATCAATGAAATTTATAGATTATTTATCCGTAAATACAATTTTATTTTCATTAAATGGATATTATTAGTCATGGATCTAATATAGTGTCACCTTTTTCTAAAAAAACTATTCTTAAAACCCAATTGTGTCACTGAATCTATAGGATTGATATTAAGTTCAAATTTTCTAATTATATATTTTGAATTTGGAAAACTAAATACCATATTTATAATTAGAATAATTTTTATTCTTTAATATGTTTAACTTAATTTTTTACTGAAGTGAATATTGAAATTAATTAAAATTAATTGCAATAATTATGGTAAAAATCAGATTATTTAATGCATAAACATAGAATATAAGTTGTAAAAATGACCCCAAAATGTAAAAACCCATCTTTCTCCATATTTATACATTAACCCTTATTTTATCTAGAATGGAACATTATTGGGTTCCAGTGACATGAAGAAAACATTGAAAGAAATCACTCTTTCAAAAAATAACAAGTGTCCCACTCACCTCATTTAAAAAAGGCCACCCCATATCCTCCACTCTTCACACCATAAAACCAAATTAGATCTGCCAATAACTCCCCAAATCACTTATACAAATCCCTAATCTCATCATATAATCCATATTATAGGGAGAAATGTAACCAAGTATGGCCTTTGGTGAAAACTAAAAAGAGTTTCCTAAAGAAGAGGTAACATTCTCCAACGATCATTTTTGTTTTATTTCTTTATCCACCCATTAAATTCATAATATACCATGATTATATAATAATATAAGTACCTTAAATATACTGTGATTTTTTTACATTATGTTTACAACCAACAAGCATATACACTTCATCAAATGGTTTATCAAATCACCATTCGTTTGTACGGTAGACTACCATCGTGAAAAACGATGTCATTCGTTTTTTCCATTAGCACCACTCATAGTTGGATATAATTTTTGATATAAAGTTTATATATTATATTTATAACATAATTATACATCTCATGTCGTGAAATAATATATAAGTTTTTAAATTCTATTTTTTAGGGGATACGATAACGTCAGTCGTGTGTACGGTGGACAAGCATCCCACGAAGGAATGAAGTTTTTTCCTTTAACACATTACATTGAGGGTAATAATGGAATATTTAATGAATAGATGTGATTTAAATGATATATTTATGATATTAAATTCATTATTATAATTTATTATGTTTACTATATTATTTTATTTTTACCTTTTCAGTCACAGAAAAAATGATAACGTCATTCGTGGATGTGTGGACTACCACCTCCTCGAAGACATGTGATTCTTTTTTCTGTTACCAAATCGAAAGAATTACATATATAATTATATATAATTAAATAATAATTTATAATTTATATTACTAGTATTCTATAAATATAAATTTTACATACCTTCTTTCCATAATCATCATTGAAAAATAGAAATGTTGCCCATGCGTACATATGATCTACTATCTCCATGATCGTAATGTTAGTTAATTTTTATGAACCATATCTCCATAATGGTTTCAAAATTATAATTTATGTATAAAGTATATAATTATATGATTATTATTATCATTCTGGATATGTTTAAATTATGAACACTTTTACCGTAGTCAAGCCAAAAAAATTATTTTTGAGACATTATCCAAATACGGTCAAAACATTTGAATTAGACTTAATTGGTTATATAATTGTATATAACGTATTAATAATTGAAATATAAGTAATAAAAAAATATAAAAAGGTTCTAACTAAATAAATCACATAAATTTATTTTCCAGGAAGATAGAAATACACATAACAAGTCAGACTCAACATAAGGGACTGCATGTCAATTTCCTTTCATTGAGGCCAATATTGATTTTATACACCTATAATATTTTATAAGGTTTATATATATACCCTTTTAAATTTTAATTAATGAATTTATTCATTCTCATGATATAAAACATTTTTAATGTAATCCTTTCATGGGGATTATGATTCAAATATATCTAAGGTGATAAGGTAATATTTGTCATGAAACAAGTATGGTCGCCATCCGAATCGATGCCCGACCCATAGTAAGGACCGAAGGGCATTCACGATCCCCATAGGCTGGCACAAGTGACCAGGTATCAAAATAGAACTTGGTAATGATTATAACCGAACAAACAAATATAAATCAACCAAAAAAATAAACCCAACTAAATGTAAAAGTTTCATCCAAACAAATTATTAACCAAAACCATTGTTTGAGTCACATGTAAAACCAAATCCCAAAAAACACTAAAAATAAAGTATGGTGACCAAAAACCAACCCAAAAACTATCTCCCGGTTAGAGGACACCTCCATCAAGCTGCCACCACAATGCCATGTCAAGAGGTCTGCTAACACCCTGAACCAAAACTCCTAAATGCTGGACGCTTACCTGTATCAGACATAAACAGATCTATTTACACCAAAAGGTGTATGTAGGGTGTGATAAATCACCAAGAAGGATGTCACCGAGAAATGATTCCATGCATAAGCATTAAAATACAATTACATGTGTAAGGATAAATAAAAGAAAGTAACAAATGATTAGAAACGTTAGTGAAAACAATTTTTTATAAAGCGAACATAAAAAAAGATTAAAGTACACACATGGTTGGGTAGTTTCTCAAGTGACACATCATGTATCATTGGTGTGTGCAAAGTAACTGGTATCACCAAAGGATTGGAGAGTCCCTATGGGTACTAGAAATATTCGGCACCCTAGAACGTCGTGTCTTGGGGAAACGTGTCTTAGAAACCATGACCCTCAGAAAATGTGGCTTAGAAGACCACGACCGTAAAAAAATGTGGCTTAGATGGCCACGAACCTCAGCCATCATATGTTTAGTTAGTGTTACAATCGTCAATCCTGTCAGTGAAACTGGGCCAATCCATCTCTGGAACACTAACTCACTAGTCCTAACATCCCCGCCTAATACCCTAGGCTTCCCTCTTGGTGCTCACCTAAAATAAATGTTCATATAACATGTCACAATAACACTTAAAATACAAATGATGTGCTTACACACAAGAACATGTCATTCGCACACCGATATCCTCTATTAAAACCACACGTACACCAAAATATTCTAGAACTTAATCGGCACCTCTTTCACATTAAATTAAACCAGCTGCATAGTTTTATAAAAAAACTTTTTATAATCAATAAATCCACTAAAAAATCATTTAATAGTTTTCAAACTTGTCGCAAAATATTTAAAAGGGAAAAAGTCACTCAAAATAGTTTTCAAGAATAAAATCTTTTTAATAGTATGACGAAACATAATTGCCTCATCCACACTTCCTAACACACACGCCGTACAGTTTCCAAAACACTGATAAATAGTCCAAAATAGGGTTTCACAATGAAATTCACAAATATCACTCAAACATAACTCTAACTTAATAAATTCAGAATAAAACTCAGTCAAATATAATTTTCCAGTATGCAAACAAATAGAAAAAAGGCACTAAAATAATTAGATAAAAAAGAAAATGTATATTAATTAATACTTGTGTGCAGAATCACCTAACGGTGTGTTGCAAATGTCACAATCTTGGCGTGAAATTCTCTCCACATGACAAACAAACCGAAAGGGGTCTATAAAGAAACCTAAAACATGGTATTGAATAAAATAATCAAGATCCTATCAAATAAAAACCAACCCTAACTAAAAAATCACCCAAAAAAAGAACAACCAGTCAGAGGGTAGTGAACCTTTAGAGAGGGTGTGGATGGTCGGTCAGAGCTTGGGGGAGGCCATTCTTCTTGCCTATTCCAGAAAAAAAATTGAGAGGTAGCCACCGGGAAGAGACGTGACCAAATAAGGGGGGCTGCTAGAGCTTTGATCAATCTCGAGGGAGGCACAAAGATGGCCCGACAAGGGTGGGGGAGAACCGGCGATGCGAGACATGGCCTAGGCGCAGTTGGGAGCTGGCCCAGCGAGAGGCAAAGAGCCTAGAGGCATCGAGGGCTTGCTGGAGGCCACACACGAACCATGTAAAGAAGGATGAATAGTGCACCATGGGAGGGAGAGAATAAATGATAAAAAAATAAATAGAAAATAATGGATAAAATAGAAACAAAGAAAATTAATAGAGATAAAAAAATGTAGAAAAAGAACCTAAAAAAACTAAACCAACCTAAAATAAAATAAGTTAAAATAAAATGGTAAATGAAATTAACAATATAAATTAATAAAGGGAGTTAAATAATAATAATAATAATACTATTGACGTTAATAAATAAATTATGTGTTTAAAATGTTAATAACAAAAAATTCCACCCGCACGCCAGGAAAGCCGCTCGGCTTCGCCCGTGCGCTACCCGCTCGTCAGGAATTGTCAAGGCAATGTTCATTTATCAACGAAAAAAGCACACACTAATGTCGTGCTCAGACCACATTCCAAAATAAACTAAAAAGGCAGATAAATTTTGAGATAAAAATAAAAATAAAAACTAAAACATATCGTATGCGAGGTTTGGGTAAGACAATTCTCCCCACTATGATAACATTCCTCCCCTGGAAAGTTAATTCGAAGCCTGATCAGGGAATAGAAATGGGTACTCCTGATCAACCCAAGACTTTTGCTCCCAAGTCTCATGCTCATCATTCCCATGAAACCAAAGAATATGAACCAAAGGAATGGACTTTCCACAAATCACCTTCTCCTAAGAATCCACAATACGCACTGGCCGCTCAAACACTGATAAGTCTAGCTCAATCTCCAACTCCTACCAATTCAACACATGTGATGGATCAGGATTATACTTTTTCAGTTGGGAGACATGAAATACGTCATTAATCGACATCAACTAAGAAGGAAAATCTTACCTATATTCCACATTTCCAATCCTCTAGGTAATCTCGAAAGTCCAACATACCTCAGTGTTACATTTCCCTTCATTCCCAAGCGGCGGTGACCCAAGCGAAGGGACACCCTAAAGAACAATCTAACTTCCACTAAAAAAAAAGATCTAAACACCTCTGGTTTGCATAAGATTTGTGGTGAGTCTGAGATGTCAACAACCACTGTCTAATCAACTTGACCTTCTCAGACGTCTCCAGAACAAGGCTTGGTCCCAAGAGCAAGGTATCACCTACCTCATCCCAACAAAAAGGTGACCAACAAGGCCGACCGTAGAGCGCCTCAAAGTTTTACTTTATAATTGAGGATTTGTAACTACTATTATAAGCAAACTCAACCAATCCCATATGGCTATCCCATGAACCTCCAAAATCCAACACACATGCACGAAGCATGTCCTCTAGAATCTGATTCGACCGTTTCATCTAGCCATCCGTCTGAGGATGGTATGCCATGATCATCTTAATCCGCGACCCAAAATCCATCTGGAGGTTTCCCCAAAATTGAGAGGTAAAGAGGGGGTCCCTATCAGAGACAACCGCTCATGGAAGACCATGAAGTCTGACCACCTCTTGAACATACAAATGGCCCACCTCATCCTCCTTTTCAATATCTCTGATCAGAATAATGTGAGATGACTTGTTCAAATGATCAATCACAACCCAAATAGCATTCCTACCCCAAGGTGTTTGAGGCAAGCCAACAATGAAGTCCATGATGACCTCGTCCCACTTCAAGGTAGGAATGGGTAATGGATGAAGTAGGACAGATGGTCTCTAATGATCTCCTTTCACCTGCTGACATGTGTATCATCTCGACAAAAAGTCGGCTATGTATTGTCTAATATCTTACCACCAGAACTGGCGATGAACATCGTAATACATCTTGGTAGCACCAGGATGGACGAACCACTGAGATTGGTGGCTATCCGACATCACCACCTTCCACAGAGACAACAGAACCACTACATGGACATTGAAGCACAAGGTCCTCTAGGGAGACAAGGACCAATGAAAAGTAGTCTCCACACTATGAAGAAACTTCATAGATCGCTGACAAAACACATCATCGGGCTGCTCCTGCAGAATAAACTCCAAAAAGAGTGGGAGTCAACTGAATTATAGCCAAAAAAGTACCTCTACTGTGCTCCCTGCTCTGCAAGTGAATCTGGGCGAAGAGCCCCATAAAATTCCACTCATCGCTGGACTTACTCAATTCCTACACGGGTACCTTCCTACTCAAAGCATCATCCACCACATTTCCCTTTCCCTAGGTATAAACAATATAAATGTCAAATCCTTGTAGATACTCGATCCAATGGCGCTGCCTCACAATGAGATCCTTATGAGAGAAAATATATGCTAGGATCTTATGGTTAGAATATACTATAGATTTCTCCCCAAAGAGGTTGGGATGCCAAGTCTTCAGGTCGTGCATCACTGCTTCCAACTTCAATTCATGAGTCGGATAATTCTTCTCATGCGGTCGGAGCTGGCGAGAACCATAAGCCACCACATGATTGTATTACATGAGTACACACCTAAGGCTTGTACATGACGCATCATAATGAACCACATAGCCCTCCCCAGACTCTAGTAAGATCAACATAGGTGCAATGGTCAACTTCCAATTCAACTCCTCAAAAGATATCAGGCATTATGGGCTCTATTCAAAATTCACGCCTTTATAAGTGAGTACAGTCATGGAGGAGGCAAGCCATGAGAAATTTTGAACAAAACGCCTATAATAGCCTGCCAGGGCAAGAAAAATCCTAATCTCAAACACATTTCTCAGTTGTTCCCACAACATAATTGCACCGATCTTCTCAAGATCCATTGAAACCCCTTTTTCTGATAAAACTTTTCCTAGAAACATTACTTCCCTGATCCAGAATGTGCACTTAGAGAGTTTAGCATACAGGCGGTGGTCCCACAAAGTTCCCAAAACAATCCAAAGGTGATTCTCATGATCCTTCTCAGAACCAGAATAAACCAGGATGTCATCCAAAAATACCAAAATAAATGAGTAAATATATTGGTGGAACACCCTATTCATGAGTGCTATGAAAACTGCTAGAGCATTCATCAACCCGAAAGGCATGAATAAGTACTCAAAGTGACCATACCTGCTTCAGAAGGCCATCTTAGAAATGTATGCTTCTCTCACCCTAAGATGGTGTTATCCTGAATGCAATTCAATTTTGGAGAACCACACCCCCCCCTTCTGCTGGTTGAACAAATCATCAATCTGAGGAAAAGGGTATTTATTCATGATGGTTAACTTATTCAATTTCTGGTAATCGATGCACACCTGGAGGGTTCCATCGGCCTTATTCGTGAATAAAACCGGGGCGTTCCAATTAGAGATTCTCAGGAGAATGAATCCTTTTGATTCCAAATCGTCTAGCTGTATCTTTAATTCCCTCAATTAGGTGGTGTCCATGTGATATGAGGGAATAGATATAGGTTCTTTTCCCAGTGCCAACACAATCTAGAGCTCCACATCCCACTCTGAGGGTAATCCTGAAAAATCATCTGGGAAGACCTATGGGAAGTCATCCACTACAGGAGTTAACCCACACTGAGAGACACCGCCACCGTCCTCCTGTGCGAGCGATGAAAACTGATAATCATGATTTCCCAAATTAGTGAGTGGAGGTCCCGTGCAACCCGACCGATGATCCAATTATCCATGAAATAACTGAGGACTCCCATCTGGTTCCATAAAGCAGAATCTACGCTGATAGTAGTCAATATGCGCTTGGGAGCACACCAGCCAGTCCATGCAGAGGATCACATCAAACAGGTCCATATCAAGGACCAATAAATGCCATTCCATCTTGAATTCTGATACAGAGAGCATCCCATGAAGGAAACCTAAGGCCTTGCTCCCACTATTCCCCTAATGGTGTTACAAACTCCATAGAAAAAAGATAAAAGTTTGGTTGTTAGGATCCGCAGATTCACAAGACATGCATATATAAAGGAAACTGAAGCACTAGTATCAAGTAAAACAAAATCTATAGAAGATGCAATCAGAATGGTACCTCAAGCAGTCAATGTTCCTATATCAGATCTCACTGGTGCCTGGTACACATCATTAAAATGACTGGTCCCTACTTGATAACGATCGCACGCCTGAGGCTCTGCCTTAATCTGGCTCTACCCCGAAGATGATCCAGTCCTGCCACCACAGACACCAAACTGAGATCTCGTCATCTTGGTCGGCTCTGACTGAACTAATTCCCCTCTGGAAGCCATAGATCCAGTCCCACTCTGGTAAGGGTGTGCAATCCTGCAGAAATACTGTAGATGTCCCACAACTCCACACCCAAGGCAAGGTCTGGGAGGGTATGGACATGCAGGTCTGATGTGCCCTACCCTTCCACACTAATGGCACACCACAGACCCTACACCAAAAGACCGAGATGAAGTCTGCCTAGGAGTATGACCTGAGCTTCTACCACTACACTTCCATTTCCCATCATGCTTCCTCTTCTTCTCAGATGAATTGTCACTTCCAAACCCTGAAACTGATCCAGAAAACCCTGAATTTCCTCTCTCTTCAATCTCGACCATGCAAGCATGATCGACCCCCTCGAATTTAGTTCCCATCTCGAATTAGAAAACCGTAGAGTGGATTTCTGGTTGAAGTCCCTTATCGAAGTTCTAAACTTTCAAATATTCACTTGAAACAATCTCAGGCACATACCGCACTTGCTCAGTAAAGAGGTTTGCATACCCCATCACTGTTTGATCCCATTGTGAAAGATCCATGAACTTTGGGGATCTAGCGTAGGACAGAAACTCGGGACAGTACTACTCGTTAAAGATAGCTTTGAAATCCTTCCATCTCATTTGCTCATGCTTCCTAGCCTGAATCACTGATTCCTACCACCTGTGATTGGAAACATCTAGCTGGAATGAGGCATACATTACCTTGAATTCCTCTAGCATGTCAAGAAACTGAAACATACTCTCTATCTTTTCAAGACATTCTTCTGCCTCTTGAGGTTCATAACTACCTCATAATGAAGGAGGTTTATTCTTCAGAATCTTCTGAGCATTATCCTTCTTGTGGGCAGACTCATCTCCTCTAGCTAGAATAGGTTAGGGGGAAGGATCCCCCCTATCCTAATGGCTGAATAGCTTGGACCACAGCTTCTACCAATATCTGATCCAGCAGAGAAGGAGACCTTTTTTTGACTTACTCCTGTGGGTGCATGTAAGCTCTCCAGGGAGAAATCTTGCTACAAAGAGTAATAGTCATAAAAGAACATCATAAATATATCATATCTAAAGAAAAATCAAATATCTTAGAAGATAATTAATCCTCAGTAAAACAAACTTACAAAAGTAACATCGTGGGAAAATTCTCTTTCCCCGCCCAATGCCCATGCACAGTCTGCAGCCTACGTGTCCCACCTGGAAGAGAAGTCAAACAAGCATCCTAACACCCCATGGAGACTCAGAGTCTCTCATGAGGTATGCTGGCGAGGCACCCTACTCGCAAATAGAATTATGAGCCCCAACAATCCTAGCTCCGATGTAACCAGAATCATCCCAAATAAAATAACCAAATAGCTTAAACCTACCTTTGATACCATTTTGTCACGAACCAAGTCGGGTCGCCATCCGAACTGATGCCCGACCCAGCCCACGACAAGGCCCAAAGGGCGTTCCTGATCCTCATGGGCTGACACAAGTGCATGGGTATCAAAATAAACCTTTGGAATGATTTCAACCAAACAAAAAAATATAATGAAACCAACAATATAAACCAAAAAAAGTAAAAGTTACAGCCAAACATGTCTTAAACCAAAAACAGATTTTGAGTCACATGTAAAACCAAATCCCAAAAAATAATAAAAGAAAGTATGGTGACCTAAAATCAACCCAAAAACTATCTCCTGATGAGAAGATACCACCCTCAAGCTTCCACAACAATGCCACGCCAAGAGGTCTGCTAACACCCTAAACCACCGCTTCCAAATGCTAGACCCTTACCTGTATCAGAATTAAACAAATCTACTTACACACAAAGGCATATGTAGGGTGTGAAAAATCTCCCAGCAGGATGTCACCAAGAAAATATTCCACACACAAGTATTTAAAGACTATTAAATTTTCAATGATAAATAATAGAAATTATGAAATTCTTAACAACGTTAGTCAAAATTGTTTTTTATAAAGTGACCTTAAAAAAAGATTAAATTAGACACATGGTTGGGTAGTAACTCAAGTGACACATAATGTATCATTGGTGTGCGTAAAGTAACTGGTAGCACCAAAGTATGGGAGAGGCCCTATGGGTACTAGAAACAGGTGGGACTCTAGAACATCGTGTCTCAGTGAAATGTGGCTTAGAAACCACGACCCTCAGAAAATGTTACTTATAAGACCATGAACCTCAGAAAACGTTGCTTAAAAGGCTACGACCCTCAGTCATCATATGTTTATTTAGTGCTGGAATCGTCAATCCTATCAGTGAAACTGAGCCAAGCCATCTCAATAACACTAACTCACTAGTCCTAGCATCCCCGCCTAATACCACATGCTTCCCTCTTTGTGATCACCTAAAATAAATGTTCACATGGCATGTCACATTAACACTTAAAATTAAAAAGAGGTGATTATACAGAAGAACAAGTCAGTCACACACCAATATCCTCTATTAATACCACATGCACTCCAAAATATTTTAGAACTTAACCCGCGCTCGTTGCACATTAAATTAAACTAGCTGCATGGTTTTATAAAAACACGTTTTATAATCAAGAAAACCACTACAACAAAATAATTAAACAGTTTACAAAAATGTCGCAAAATATTTAGAAGGGAAAAAAGTCGCTCAAAACATTTTTCAATACAAAAACATTTTTCATACTATTCCTAAACATAACTGCCTCATCCACACTTCCTAACACACACGACACACAGTTTTCAAAACAATGATAAATAGTCCAAAATAGGTTTTCACAATGAAATTCTCCAATACAAATGAAACATAAATATAACTAAATAAATTCATAATAAAACTCAGTCAAAGATAATTTCTAAGTATGAATAAAAATAGACAAAAGGCGCAAAAATAATTAGAAAAACAAGAAAATGACTGCTAATTAATACTTGTGTGTAGAATCACCTACCTGTTTGTCGCAAATGTCAATATCATGGCGTGAAACTCTCACTACATGACAAACACACTACAAGGGGTCTATAAAAAACCCTAAAACAAGGTATTAAATAAAATAATCATGATCCTAAAAATGAAAAACCAAACCCTAACTGCAAAATCACCCAAAAAGTAAGAACAACAGGTTAGAGGGTAGTGCACCTATGGTGAGGGTGTGGAAGGTTAGCCGGAGCTTGGAGGAGGTCGTTTGGCATGGAAGTTCCAGATTAAAAAAATAAGAGAGGGAGTCCCCAGGAAGAGAAGTGACCAATGAAAGGTGTCTAATGGAGCTTCGGTCGAACCCAGGGGAGGTGCGCGGATGGCCAGACGGGGGTGGGGGAGAATCGATGATGTGGGACTTGGCCTAGTCGGATTTGGGAGCAGGTCCGGCGGGAGGATGAGAGCGTAGCGGCACCTAGGGCTTGATGGAGGCTACACATGAACCAGGTAAGGGAGGATGAATAGTGCGCCGTGGGAGGGAGAGAAGAATTGATAGAAAAAAAAGGAATAGGAAAGAAAGGATAAAAAAAGAAAGAAAGAAAATGAATAGAGTTAAAAAAAGTGGAAAAGGAACCTAAAAATAACTAAACCAACCTAAAATAAAATAAAATAAAATAAAATGGAAAATGAAATTAATAATATTAATTAATAAATGGGATTAAATAATAATAATAATACTAATGGTGTTAATAAAAAAATTACTTTTTTGAAATGCATATAACAAAAAGGTCCACCCGCACACTAGGTAGGCCGCTCGGCTACGCTCGTGCCCTATCTGCTCGTCAGGAATTTTCAAGGCGGGGTTCATTTATCAACGCATAAAGAGTACAGTAATTTCGTGCTCATACCACTTTCCAAGAAAACAAAAATTAAAAAGGAAGATAAATTATGATATAAAATTAAAAATAAAAACTAAAACATACCATATATGAGGTTTGGGTGTGGCAATTTTCCTTTTTAAAATATACATTTTAAATTCCTTTCCTTAAAACTATAATTCTCTTCCATGTGTCATATTTTTAAAATGTTTTTCTGAAATTTTTGATATGGGAATAAAAAATCAATAATTACATTTTTTGTCTCTTTTAAAATTATTTTCAAAGGTTTTCAAAATGAATCTTCTAACATGTTTTATAATCAACCTTTTGACAAATGAAAAAAGGAATGTCCAGTTATTAATATGCATAGTGACAATGAATTTTACAACACTATGACCATTATTTAATTTATGGATATCTCAGAATGACTTCATGTTTCCTTAAATGAAAAAATATTTTCCCTTTTTGTGTATTTTTTAATGAAAATTATTTTTCTAAAGAGAAAGGTATTTTGTTATTTGAAATTTTGGTTTAAAGGAAAAGGGTATTTTGATATAAAAAAATGATTTTCTTCTGAGTTTCAAACTATTTTTCAAATGTTAAAGAATAATTTTTTTATTCATTATATAGAACTTGAGAATTACATGATGGGGTGGCATAGAAAATGCTATGTGAGCCAATTATAGCTTATATGATGGTGCAGACTAGATAGCACTTGGTGGGCCGGTTATAGCTTATATGATGGGGAAGCCATGATATAATCATGGGGAGCCTATTCTAGTTTATTTTTTTAGGGAGGCCGAGATAGTGTTGGTGAACTCATTATATCTTAAACAATACGAACACTTAGATAGTGCTAGAATTCTTTGGATAATTACTATATTCTAATTAATCCATATAATTATACTAATAAAAATGGTGTCAAAATACAAGTTGGGACACCATCCAACCAGACATTCGACCTAGTTTGATACATAGACCTATGGGAATTCCAAATCCCCAAAGGATATAATCTACTACAAAGCATCAAAATAACCCAAATGGGATCAATTTAGTCCAAAAAATCCAGGATCAAAGAAATAAAATGAACAAGTGGAAGAACTAATGATGAATGAATGTCAATAAATTTTCAAACAGATCCAGATTCAAATAATTCTATACCAAATAGAAAACGGGACTTAATACAAAACTAAAACAAGAAAATGCTACCATGATCTCCATGTGAACTCTTGGCCAGCACCAATCACAAGTCGGGCCTATTCCAATGGAGAACAAACGAACATAAAACCTACACATACAAAACAGACATGGTTTACCAACATGGAATAATCCATGTATAGTGTGAGCTTAACAGCTCAGTAGGAAACCACCACAGAATCCATAATTTTCTATTCCCAAAATTGTCCACAAACACTAGTAAGAAATACATATATGAAATTAGGTTTTTCTCATTTTATTAAACACACACAAATTTTCCTTTTTCATAACAACACCCACCATATCACTATTTTTAAAATAGATTACTGTTTTATAATTATAACCCGAACCAAATTCTATAAAAAGTGTTTCCAAGATACGATGAATGTAAACATAATGTATAAAAAATAAACCACATGTAACAGAATATAAATAAGAAAATATATATAGTAACCATGGGAGTTTATTAAACATCCCTAGAGAGATCCCTGGATGTACTCTAGTCTGGCCCAACTACCGGCATATGGTGTAGTTCCAAAATTAGTAACAAACTGGATGTTCTAACTGCCAATTGAGTGACACAACCCACTTAGCCTCTAAAACACACAAGGGGTACCATACCATCTAATCAGTTTTGATAATCAATCATCACTTGTCCCTCTAAAAGATTCCTGGGAAACCCACAGTAAAAGTATATGGTGAAAAAATGAGGCTCTCACACGCGTGACTCACTATACCTACCCCCAACACACTTGCCTACCCCAAACACCAACACCACCTATGTGATAACCCAATATTTTGAAATCCTTTCTAGGGGTGCAGTTTCCACAACAAGCTATATAGAAGTTCCAACCGGACCATCATATCCCAGAATCATTCAATTCATTTTTTAAAATGCCATAAGATTCCAACTAGGAAGTTGTACTTTCAAAAATATAATTCATTTTTTAATATCATAATGTTCCAAATAGGCCTTTTATCCTTTCAATTCCAATATATTGGCTAAATATTCCAAACCACTTTCAATAAAACTTAAAACACCTCTTTCACATAAACAATGACAATAAAATGCATTACTTTTCAAAACCATTTCCATTTCCAACATAATTTAAAAACCAATATGAAAACACACAAAATATGTAAAGGGACCAAATAGGATTTTATACCATTTGAAATCCAAATACATACTAAAGTACTAAAAGGGACATAATTTTGAGTATAACATTTTAATCCATATTTAACCCCCTTGTAAACTATGAACCATTTGGAAAAACATTTAGTATTAAAGGAATTTAAGACATATGGGAGGGGGAAAGGTTTAGTGTTTTGAAAACCACACCTTAAAGTTAAACAAGGCCATTATCATTTGTTCGAACATCCATACGTGCACCCCGTAAGGATGTGGATGTTCCTATATGAAATAGAGAACCCATAAAATCCAAAGAGAGAATCCAAAACCTTTTTAATGAACCATATCTTGCACATAATGTTAATATCACCATAAAAATAAACTATCATAATGTAACCAAGGCCAAACATACTCTTGACGAACTCAATTTCATAAAAAGGAACCTAAATTTTTTTATTGAACATCTTTCACACATGAACACACAATCATATTGAAGAACACTCTTTAAAAATAAATTCACACCAATTTTTCACCATTAAAGCCCCAAATCAATTTACACTAACACATCGTGAGAATGAAAAAAAATGAAAATTTATTTAGAAATACAGAATAATAAAATCAAATGGTCTAGAAAGGAAAATAATGGATACACCCACCTCGATGATATGTGAATGAGATAAAACATAAATGGATGGAAGACATGATTCCAAAAAAAATCCATAGGCCCTAGATCCAAATAAATCCACCGAAATTGGTGAACCATAACCCTAGGGTTCGACTAAGAGAAAACCCCTCCACTAATAACAATTTAATTGAGAGAGGATGGAGAAGAGAAGTGAAAAAATGAGACAAATGGATAAAAACCCCATGAAACTAACCATAGAAACTTATATATGAATACATGGAGGGAGGAAAACCAAATGAAGTGGGATTCTGGGACCCCTTCTTGCACATAGAATGAACCAAGGGGAGGGGGATCGATTTGGGTTAAAACATAAGAGGGGAACAATTGGAATTTCAAGAATTTAAAAATATAGGTAGCTCTCATAGTGTGGATACATGATTTAGTAAATTGTGTGCCAACTGTGTGCTCTTTAATGTAGAAGTGGGGTACCCCACATGGTTTGACCACATGGCTACCAAACTGTTCTCCAAATTTGTTGAAAACCTCTGTCAAGTTCCAAAACCAAACCACATTGTTGCAGAACCATTTTGAAAACGATGCTCAAATCATTCACCTCACCACAAGACACCCAAAACAAGTTTCACGGTTACCTAAGATGGCTACAGGGTTCCCCATAACCATGTGATAATCATGTTCCCCTTGCTGCCAAACCCAAAACATCAATTTCTCAAAAAAAAAATTAAAAAATTTATACTAGGTATCTACCCAAACATCAAACAAAAGATCCAAAATGAAGAAAAGAAAAAAATGAATGAATTATAATGGTCAAGGTGTGATAATTTTCCCCACCAAAAACACATACTTCCTCAAGAAAGACACCCATATAAAAGATAACCAAAACTATAAACCATGCCTGATCAACTCCAAAATAAATCAAGAACCTTAGGTTGGCCTTTAACTCCACAATTCACACCCAACCAATCAAAAATAAACCACAACATATGAATTAAGCAAGAACACGAGAGGGTTCACCCCCACCATAATATCTCAGCTATCATGGAATAATTAAAACTCCCAACACCAATGGGAATTAAACAAGAACTAACAAAACCCCTTTTATACAGACTAAGAAACATTCCCAGCAGTACCGGAAACTCCCAACACACACTAGACATCTCCAATGCAAGCCAAGAATATCTAGAATAAGGAAAAACCAAGAAAGAAAACCAAATAAAGTGGCGAACCAAAACACAAACCATCAACTCCAATAAACTCAAGATTCTCCAAAACATGCAAAAATAAAATCTAAAATCAAGACAATCCCACACAAATTCCAGAAACACTCAAAGAAGAATAAATAATTCAAAAAGACATATTCATATAAACTCAACCACTCTGATTACTATATAATAGGTCTTCCATACATTTATAATGAAATTATGAATTAAAAAAACAAAAAATATAAAACAAGGAAAATTCAAACATATCCACCTCAAGAAATAAGAAAAGTGATAGGCCAAGGTTCCTCGTACACTCTGGTAGTTCCCGACTACAAACGAGCTTCACTCAGGGGCCTATGAATGTAGAAATGATGAATTAAGTATCTACTTCCTCAAATCCAAAAGCTGACATCATTTGATTAAGAATTATTATTCAAGGAATTCATCATACAAAAATTCTCCAGATGACCCAAATGAACACAACGATGGATCTTCTTCGGAGGACCATGACAAGACAACTTTGAATTCCCAAACTAGCCACAGTAGTAGCACATAAAGGAATAGTCTGAAAAACTAGAGATCAGAATCAATGAATGAGACTCCACAAATATATTTTCCTCTGACAAGCACTCTTCACCATATGGGGAACCATAATGAGAAATAAGAGACACGAGATTTCCAAATGCCATAACTCTAAAAGTTGACTCAACTAAAAAATACCCATCCACCAATTTCCTAAAATGATGATCCTTGGAGGAGAGGGATTTATCCTTGAACTCTATATATAGACCCCAAATGAAAAGATAATCCCTCAATATATCATACAACACTACCTACAAAGAAAATGAGACCATCTCCCTAAAGTGGTCAATATAGGACTTCATCATTCGTTGGCCTTGATGAATACTCATGAGCTATTACATTCTCTTCACATTCTCCTTCTCAGGTATAAACCATTATAAAAATAAATAATTAATCACTTACAATATCATCAAAACTTGCATTGACTATAGAGAAAATATCTCTCATTCATCTAAAGATGGACCCTCAAACAAACCTAGGATAGCATGAAATCTAACATCTTCAAGAGTTACTAATGATATGAATACATGATATTCTTCCTTAGGCCACCCCACTACCTCTAATGGAACTCAATCACCATGAATTATAGGAAAACCCGAAATGATCCAGGAACTGGGCATGACTCATTAGACACATTGGTGCCCTTTCTAGGCATAATATTCTGATTAACAGGAGAAAAACAAAAACAAAATCAACATATACCTAAAACATGATAAAAAATAACCTCTTATGGTAAAAAATAGTCTCATGAGACAACAAATATATGAAAAATTGAAATTCATCTTTTAAAAAATCACAAATTTAAATTAAATACCCAGAAAATACTTTTTCCAAGTAAACTTTTCAAAGCTGAAAGACACTCCATACATAAAAATACACTCTTCCTAAAACAAAACCCACATTAAAAAACAATTCCTAGAATCATTTTTATTTTTAAAATACATTATTAGAAAACCAGTTCCCAATTTTAACTTCAATTACACACCCATGAAATCATATGAACCATCACATATGTATTCATCTGCTTCCGTCCACATCATTCACACATAAGTTCCCACATGAACTTTCCATACAAGCCCTCACATATGTGAGATTTCATAAAGAGTACCAAGAGACATGATTACCATTTCATTATCAATACTAAAGATTTCACCAAATTTCCAATCTCGAACATTTCATTTTAAAAACCATATTTCCAATTTAAAACCATTGGAATAAAATAATTTCCTTTTCAAAAATAGATTTCT
This sequence comes from Viscum album, assembly GCA_963277665.1. Classification (NCBI taxonomy): domain Eukaryota; kingdom Viridiplantae; phylum Streptophyta; class Magnoliopsida; order Santalales; family Viscaceae; genus Viscum; species Viscum album. Next base: position 264,663,998 of record OY728167.1, on the reverse strand, counting down.
TTTTAAAATATTTCTCACATCTACCAGGACCGAAATAATATATAATTCATGTAAAACTACCCGAGTGTAGAACTAGAAGTAATGCCTAGCCTAGTGACATGGTTAGTGGGTCATGCCTTGAGAAAATATCAACTAATAGGAGGATATTGTACCTTATTATATGTCTTCACATGGGTCACTACCCAATGTGATATTACAACATAATACCGACTCAACTCCATTATCATTCCTCACCAAAAAACAATCAAAAAACAAAAATAAAGTCACAATACCTAGACAATACTTAGGAACTAGAGAATTTTAATGATAAGGAGTTCATGATGCCTTTCTCGTACCTACCAAACAAGTCCCAACCATCCTAATATCCAACTATCAGACCCTGAAAATAAAAGAGGGACTACATTGATACCATTTTGTCACGAACCAATCCAAGATTCCATCCAACCCCGCATCTGAACTGGTTAGAGACATGGATTGAAGGGTGTTACCAATCCCCATGGGTTGGAAACTATTGTCGAGCATCAAAATAATCCAACTGTTTTTGATTTATCCCAATAAAACCATGATCAAATGAATTAAAGGAACAAGTCGTAGAACAAATGATGACTAACTCTTAATAAATATAAAAATAGTTCCAGATACAACAAATGCTGATCAAAACAAGAACATGAACTAAATAAAAAACTAAAACTAAACCACAATACCACAATCTCCCCATGAAATCTTAGTCACCACCAATCAAAAGATAGACTTACAACTAAAGAGAAAAACTAAACCATAAGCTAACACATGAAAAAAAAGATCTCTTCTATAGATACCAAATGGTACATATAGGGTGTGATCTTCACAGTTCAGTAGGAAAGCACTATAGAATCCATACATTTCCATTCCCTAAAGAGTCCAAAAACACTAGTTTGAAAAACATATATAAAGCTAGGATTTTCTCATTTTTATAAACACAAAAAACATCCCCTTTTACAAAAACAATTACCACCAAATCACTATTTTCAAAACTGATTACCATTTTATAACTAAAACCCAAACCAAAATCCAAACAAAATGTTCCAAATCTATGATTAAAGTAAAAATGTAGTATAAATGAGAAAAAATGTGCCACAAAATATAACCATGAAAATAATATAGTAATCATGGGAATTTCCTAAACATCCCTAGAGCGTTACTAGGACATACTTGGGTTGGAGTCACCTGGAAACTTATTGTGTAGCTCAAAATTCAATAGACAACATTCCGTTATAACTACCAATAGAGTGACACAACACACCTGGACACTAAAAACTAATGGGTACCAACCCATATAATTGGGTTTTATAATAAACCATCACATGAGGCTGTAAAAGATGCATAGGAAACCCGTGGTAATAGTATATAGTGAATAAATGAGGCCCTCAAATGCATGTATCACCTTACCTACTGCCACTACACTTGCCTACCCCAATCACATGAACCACCATTGTGATAACCCACTCTCTAGGAATCCTCCATAGGGGTTCCTATTCCACAACAATCCATACATAAGATCCAAATAGGATGTTATATAAGACAAAATTTGAAAAAATTTCTCCAAATGCACAAAGATTCCAACCGGAAATTTGTACATTCAAAAATTAAATTCATTCCCAAACATCATAAATTATCATCTGGTATTTCTACACTTTCAATTCTAATATATTAATAAAATGTTCTATACAACTTTCAAAACAATATTAAACACCAATTTCACATGGACAATGCTAAACATGCCTATAATTTTCAAAACCAATCCCATTTCCAACTCCATTTCAAAACCAATCTAAAAAAACCCAAAATATATAAGTTTAACAAATTAAATTTTATATCATTTGAACACCAACTTTATCCCAATGTCCCAAATCAGACATAATTTCAAGAGTAACATTCAAACACATAATTAACGCACATGGAAACCATGAACCATTTAGGAAAACATATTGGATTAAATAAAATTGATAATGTGGGGAGGAATAAAGTTTGAGTATTTTGAAAACAGGGTCTTAATGTTAAAAATTTCCATTATCATTTTTTCGTACATTCATATGTTCACCCCGTGCACATTTGGATGTTCCTACATCTAGTGGAAAATCCATGAAATCCTAAGAGAGAATCCAAAACCATTTTATGGAGCAACATATTTCACACAAAGTTCATATCACCGTCAAACAAAACTATGATAATCTAACAAAGGATAAAAATACTCTTAAACCACTCAATTTCGTAAAATAACTATGAAACATTTTATCGAACACCTTGCCCACATGAACATAGAATAATATTTAAGAAAACTCTTTAAAAATAATTTCACACCAATTTTTCATTATTTAAACAACTAATAAATATACAGTAACACATGATGAGAATGATAAATACATTTTTAAATTATGTAGAAATACACAATCATTAAATGGAATGTTCAAGAAGGAAAAAATGGAGACACCTACCTTAATGGAATGTGATAGTGACGAAACATAAAAGGATGGAAGAGCCAAGCCCAGTGGAAAATCATCACACCTTAAATCCAAATAAATCCACCAAAATCAGACAAAAATAATTGTAGGGTTAAGCCAAGAATGGAAACCACCCAGAATGACCCAGAATATGAGATATGAGGGGGTATTGAAGAGAAAATAGGAGATTTTTTTTCAAAAACCCTAGAAACACACCTTGGAAACATGGAGATGCATACAGAGAGGAAATATAACCATATGAAGTAGGGTTTTGGGACCTTTTTGTGTTCCGAAAGAACCAATGGGAAAAGGCTCGATTTGGGATAAATCATAGGAGGGGGACAATTGTATTTTAGGGATTTTAATAATCTGTGCCTCTAGCATGGTTTGGATACATAGTTTCATAAAACATGCGCAAACCATGTTCCCTTTACTAGAGAATAGGGGAAGCCCACATGGGATGGCCAAATTGTTACCAAACCTAACACCAATTATGTTGATCACCTCTATCTAATTCCAGAACCAAACCACATTGTTGTGGCATGGTTTCATAAACTGTGTACAACCTATTCACCTCACCAATGGATATACAGAAAAAAATTTATGGTTACCTAGAATGGCTACATGATTCCCCTTAACTGTGCTCTAATCATGAAAACCTTTCTTCCAATCCAAAAAACAACAATTTATCAACCAAAAAGTCAAATATTTCAGCCAGGTCTCAACCTGAACCTCATACAAATGATCAAAAATCAAGAAAAGAATAAAAAAGGAGCTATAAGATTAAGTGGGTGACAATGGGTTTTGAAATTTTTTTATGAATGTGATGATATAAGTCATCAAATGGTGTTTTAATTACTTTCTATGGGTTTTAATGATTTCCATTGAAATAAATGTTCACTGTGGTTTTCATGTGTACTTTATATTTCATATGATCAAAGAAAATTGGAGATAAATATACACATTATATGAGTTTTATTATTTCCACTGGAATAATTAGTTCTTTATTTTATATCCCATATCAAGAATTATTTTCTCATCCCACATTTTAAAATATTTTTCATAGGATGGGTTAGGGAAAGGGTGACGTCACATTGAAATTTGTGAAGAGTTTTCATGAAATAAATCAATATTTATTTTAAAAGATTTACAATATGGGAAGATAGATACAAATAGAATGTTTCCATTTGGTTTAATATTGTATTTATGGTAATATTTAGGCCCTAATTCTCTAAACCTCATAACACGAAAAGATCCTAAAAGTGAAAGAATGTAGTATATTGAATAACACTCAAGAATATGTAATGTTTATGGATGGGTGCTTATAAAATAACAATATATACATATTTCCTAATATTATCAAGAAAACCCATTTCTCCATAAATATAATGAAGGAAAAAAATTCTTAAATTATTCTAAGAAAAACCAAACCATTTTCCTTTTTATTCCAAACATTCAAACCATATAAAAATAACTCATTAGAAAGAACACCAACACAAACCCAATGTGATGAATAAACCACATCAATGAACCCAAAAATCAATGAAACATAATCAAATAAAGATAACAAAATACTAATTAAAATATAATCAATTAATATTGGGGGAATAGTCGAATCACGAATAAAGATACCCTAAAGTGTCTTCAAAAGGAACTAGTGTCATGGTCATTGTCCCTAGGATCTTGTAATAATAGAACTGAACTAGTAACAAGGAACCTAAAAAGGAACTACAAAACCTTTCCATGTCATTGATGGCCTATGATAATATTGGTAAATAATGACCTTCATGTTCCTTCTCTACTATGGGAAAGTAGATATTTTTTAATCACATGGCCTGCAACCTTCTTAGTATATCAGATGGGATGTATCAGAGAAACATTCCCTGTGGAACCTATAGCTAAAATCGTGGGATATATTACATATGGTTTAGTTACTATATTCTTAAGACTCCCATGATAAGTCCTCAGGGGTGGATAATCAATAGTTACATAAAAAATTATAAAACATTTAAAATTTCTATCACCTCACCTCCCACACCATCACAATAAATAACCACAATCTCAAATCAATTTATAAAAATCATAAAAAACATGTCAATATAATAAATACCCCCATGTGATCCTAATAATTAACAGGAAGTATATGTAAATGGGGAAAAATGAGGGTCACACATGTAAAAAATTATTTACCATAATGTTCCAACCAGGCATTTAGAAAATAGATTGTAATGCAAATCCACTTTTTCATATTTTAAGTTTTTCCCAAACCGCATTAGAAAATAGTTTAAAACCTCAATTGAAATGAAAATTTCATGAATCCTTTAAAAACCAACAAATATTTTAAAACCAGCATAGAAAAATTAATATTTATATAGAATTCATTTTTGGGTTTTGGAAGTGCATGATGGTGAAGGGGTGATGATGAAAATGATGAGTTCAGTTGGTTTTTGGTGATGTTTGCTGTAGTTTTCAGTGGTAGATGACAGTGTTGAGTTGATGGTTTTGTGTTCTGATGATGGAGATGATGTACAGATAGGATGTGATTTACCTCGAAGAAGTCACACAGTGTTCATCGGTCATCTCGTAGGATTTGAGGGATTTGCGGTGATGATGTTCTCCTTTAAATTTTAAGACATGTCATGTGATGACATCTTTGGAACTATTTTAATATTTTTAATTTTTAATTCTTCAAGGTGATGTGTTTTTTTGGGGGTGTGAAATGATGCTTGAAGGTATGTATCTATAGGTTCCCAATTAGCCTCAAAGTGTGGTATCAATATTAGAAAAATTGATTGGATGTAAATTAATAAACCGCTTACAAAGGAAACCAAACAGTAGAAATAAACCTATTTATGAAACCCATAATCACTTTTAAGAGGATATTTCTAACTCATCATGAGATGCATGGTCTAAAAATATTTTTAAATTATTTCCAACTCCCTTATTGTTGTAAAAAATGTCTTTATAACACTATAACCCAATTTAAAAAGTGAGACCAACTTTAAACATGATTTCAGAACCTTCTAACTTTCTTAGTAAATCAAAATGATCATTTAAACTGATACAGGGAATGGTACTTAAGTCCATTAACATTCATTAAACCATGTGAAATACAATAAAAAAAATAATAAAGGTATGGTTGATACATTAATTCCATTATATTCCATTCAAAATACTTGAATAATTTTAAAAGTCCCACTCTTGTAATTTATCATGAACATGCTATGTGTCAGAAACCCATGCCAAGAAAAAAATTAATATAAATATTAATTAAATCCTACTATGAACACCTCATATGATTCTAAATTCATAAGAAAATATTTACAATAAATAATAAAATTACAACAAGCCACACAAAGTATTTTTAAGGGAAACCCTACATCAAAATTAACGATTATAAAGCATGCATGCATCACCACTAATGGAAGAATACCAATCAAGAAAAAAGCGACGAACAAGAATCATAAAACCAAGAATCAATGTAAAGGTTAGAAAAGCCAAAAACCCTAGTGGTTGGATGATCCAAGACATGAAAACGAGGTAGTGGGGGATAAAAACAAAGTTAAAGGGAGAAAAAAGTGGAGAAGAAATATTACCTCCAAGATTTGGCCATGAACCAAGATAGAATCGAGGGGAAATTTCCCAAGGTATGAGGTATGAGGGAGGGTGGTCGTGAATTTCATGGGGTATGGCCAAGGTGTTTTATCTTTATTCTATGGGATGAGGGAGGAGAAGGGACCAAATACCCTAAAATAAAATAATGTTAAAAGTAGTGAAATTTTAGAAAATATTTCTAGAAAACCCACATAGTTTACTAAATCTAGTAGAATCCACTGGACCCCTAAAAACAATATAATTATTTTCCCCTGTGACGTCACAGAACCCAAATTCTAAAGCCCCATATATACCAAAATCCACTATCCTGATTATAGACCCCCACACACAGTTTCCAAATGTTTACTGTTAACTGTGCGTAGCCCATGAATAGAACAAAAAATCTCTAAAAATTATGAAATCATCTTGGGAAATCATAAAAATTAAAATTCACCCAAAATTAATTAAACTGAAATTAAATAAAAGGTTCTAGTTACAAGTATGTTTCACAAAACCCAATATCTCCATCAACATAAAAACTTTACACCACATGATCCATCACCATTGGTTGGAATGTCTATTGAGAATTATCCCCACTAAAAAATATAAATATCTTATGATTAACTATACTTTATTACTATGTACCCTCAACAATTACATAGAGGCACCATTAATAATTACTTGGAATTATAGAACCAATCATAATACATGAAATGTAAACCCAACATACATCAACACAACTATCCATGATTATAAAATAAAATATTTCTATTATTTATCCTATCTATTTATATAAGAACCATCAGCTACATTATTTTTCAAATAATTAGTTTTAATTGAATCCCTAATAATAAATATAATTTCTATTATATTTATATAATTAGTAGGAACAATTGGTAACTACATTAATATAATAATTACATATCATTAATTTTCTCAAATCTACTCGATGGCCTTTATTACATATCATGAAAGCTGATGTAAACTACTATTGTTGATGATAAGGGGAATTCATAAGAAAAAAGTAATAAATACCACCATGGGTGGATTTTAGAACAACCCATACTGATGTGGGACAATTTCATCTAAATTATACACCCCTTATATGTATTCGGATCAAATATATCATCTCATAGAGATTAGTAAGATCCCAATGGAATCATATATGAATCGTAAAACAATCATGAATATAAATTAATTCCACACAATTGAACCCCAAATAAAATTCTTGCATATAAATTTGTCTTAAAAAATTAACTATTCATAAAAAATTTTCCAAATACAATGTTAAATTAACCTTCTAACCCCTATGATTAGATTCTGTGTCATAAATTTAACAACGAAATTTCACTACCATAAAGTCCAAAATTAAAAAAATAAAATACAATAGAATATAAAAGAAGATATATGTCAATTTATTAAAACTGATATCATAAATGAATGAGATAATTAATTAGATAATTTTTTTTTATTTTTAAAAAAATATACCCATCAATATTTAGTTACCATTATGATAATAATATTTTACAAGATAAAATAAATATATGTCTATACTTCCCCTTATTTTGAAATTATTGTCCTTGAAAATTTTAACTATAAGAATTACAAGGAAAAAATAATAAAAAAAGAAATCAATGATATTTTCATTTTATTACATCATTAAAAAAATATTTTATTACATTAAAAAGAAATGACTACAACAAAATAGCATATTAAACCCTCCTATGTGATCCCCACTTCTAGTCACATTCATCCATTCCATCATTATTCTATAAAATTAACAGTAAGGGAATAACCCATTAAGAAAAAAACATTCTCCCTAGTATTTTGGGTCACCAAAGGATGTTCTATGTATGTTGAATCACACTATAAATAAATCTACCCATTATTTATCACATGATATGAATTATAAACATACTTGATAAGAAAAGAAACATTGAATGAATTGTGAATCTATCTTACGTGAGAGATAAGTTACACTTAATAAGACACTTATACAACAATTTACAACACCAAAAGGTCCAATAAACCTTGGTGATGTTTGATTCCTTTTGCAAACCTACAATTTCCATGATTAAGGGATATTATCAAAAAATCCATGTTCACAAACAAAAAACTCCAATAGTCTCATACTCTTGTCCACATGTGACATTTTTACCCTAAAAAGATATTATATTATCCTGAGTGGTGTAAAATCATTCCATCACATCTTTTAACTATACTAGTCCAATAATTGATGATTCACCAATATTAACCCAACAAGATTTTGATTGAAAAGTTCATCTTGATATCATCTTATGTGGTTCTATATTCATGGACGAATTATAAATATTCTTATAATAAAATTGTATCAAAAAATGATTTTTCAAAGATCTATCAATTTCCATCACAAAATAACTCAATATATCCTATATCATATAAATTTTTCTATGAGTACTACCATAACCCTAATGATGAATTGATGTTTTAAGACACAATTTGGTACTAAAAGGTCATTTTAATCCTCTATATATATTAGAAGTAAATCAATGATTACAATGGTATATTATCCTATAATTAATACCATATTACATTATCACTATTTTTATATAATGTCTTTCTATACTTTTCAATAAAATTTACTCATTAATAAGAAAAAACATAAGATAAATTACCTAACCGATCTGAAATAACAAAAATACCAATAATATATCTATGTGCATGAGGTATACCGACTGTGAAATACATGGACATATCCTAAAAGTTATGAAATGAAATACCTAGTTTTTGTAACTGGCAGTATGATACCTGATTCTCAAACAAAAGTCGTTAATAGGTAATACACATTTCCATGAACTTAGCTAATGATCTCATTATCCCATGATACCAACACAATATATTTATAGTATAATAAATCCGATTAATATCATGATACACATCCATTAGTGATCTATGAAACTAACAAAAACCTCATCATGCATACACTGAGTTAAAAATATGTTCTCTCAATATATGATATGATTACCTCCACCTTTATCAAAATATGATATGATTCCCTCCACCTTCAGATTAACCATTATGAGCATCTTTGTGAATAATAAAATTACTCAAAACCATTGTATTTGGATACTCATGTTGAGAACCCATCAATTTCTAAAATAAATAAGAATAAATCATCAACTGATATATGTGAGATACACTATCAATTTTTTTCATATAAAATGTGTATCTTAAAATACTTTTATTATCTTCCATTCCTCTCTTGAATCTTGATCCACATCTCTATATGATTTCTTTCACAATGAATCTTCCACAAAATTATTTTTTATTGGACTATAAATTATTTTAAAATAATTATTATATAGAAACTAATCCCATATAATTTATCTCAAATTGAAATATTTCTTACATAAAATGAATCTCATATATTTATTATCCCAATAAATAATAAAATATTCTCTTTGTAGATATTATCACCATGGTGTAATTGCAAATTTCACTCCCACAAGATCCAAATCATGATTATCATTATTGCATTCATGAGTATGTGATTATATAGAACTATATACAATAAAATATTCCCTATATAAAAAAATCCCAATCCTTGTTGAGATTCATTATAATCTACCATAAAATGAATCCCCTCCTCAATAAATCAAATAACTAGATCACTTATCAACTACACAATAAAACATTAAAAAATTATTTGAAATTATTCCAACAAAAAGAACTCCATTTATCTATTAAAGTATTTATATGAGTTAATATAAAATAAAACATGATAAATGAACTATAATAATACTAAATAAATTCTGAAAAACTCTAAACCTTAGAAGAATTACTCTCTGGCCTCTGAGAAATAACGAGTTTGATCTTTAAAGGGACAACTAGAATTCCTTCCTCTTATAAAACCAATCCAAAGAAGTAAATATTGTGTGTCAAAATGTGTTATCTATAAAATATCTCGCACAACTAATGCTTCCAAAAACATTATAATACAAAATTTAGATATTCCACATGACCATATATTTTTTTGAATAAATAATAATTTCGTTAATAAATATGAAAAAAACTGATCCAAATACGTCTAAAATAACTAATTCATGATTATTATATATAAAACTAATGAACACATAACTTTTAATAATTCCACAATAAATTCAAAATGATAATATTGGCTTAAAAATACTAAATTTATAATTTTTTCATATTATAACCACATATGATGGAAACCAGATCAGAAATTAGTCTTCAAAAATAAACTCACACCCTTTAACATATTAGGTATATTATAAATTTAAGTTAGTGGACAATGGTTATTTAATATTACCCATATTAGTCATTTATACTCAATATATAAATTTGAGATATTATTCCCTTTTATAAAAAGTAATAATAGAGATTCTCACAGTAATACAATAGGTCATATAATATATTTTCAAAAATTCAGTAACTTTACTCCCCATAACATGTAGCTATTATAGTTCCATAAGATAAGACTAAATAAAAAAATTTGAAACACTTTATTGTAACTTTATCCAAAGTTCAATATTGTTCCACATAGGTAAACTCACCCATTTGTATAGAAAAATATTTATGAATTTTCACACAACTCTAATAATATTCCCCTCATCGAAATAAAATTATCATGGAATAATTCTCTCTAACTATGATAATATATCCCATGGATCAATAAATTAATGCTCCAAAAGGAAAAATCATTCTATAATAAAAATCATACGATCCCATTCAAAGTTAGGGAAAATAAACCTTAAATAATAATTAATATCCCTAAGATGATATTGAATTTCAATAAGGGTATGTTAAAGAAATTATGGATAAAAATATTTATAAATGCCAACCATACTGATTTTATTTACATTGAGATATTAATTCATCTCAATTTTTTTCCATATATAGAAATGTAGTGTTTTGATAAATCCCACATTGGGATCATAAATTGGAGTTCTTTTTGGGACGATGACTCATGATCTATGATTCATACATTATGTAGTATATATTCTAATGAAGATCATGAATGTTTTTTTTTATTTTTATTAGATTTTATTAAGATTGATAATAATGAATATTTCAAGTAAATTTCGATAACAAGGTATGGTTAAGTTACAATATATCATGGTTATTTTCAAATATGATTAATATAGAACTTTTCTTCCAATTAATACTGAATGTTAAAGACACTATCAACTTATGATTATAAAAACATCATGTCAATTTCAAGATATTGAGGGTTAATTTTTAGAGACTTATATAATTTTTGGAGTTTAAATAAGTGATTATAAATGAAATCTAATTGAAAATATAAGAAAATAAAATCATTATTTTCACAAAAAAACATCCTGGTTTTTAAAAAAATTCAGTCTGATTATGGTGATAAAAAATGAATTTTTCAATTTTATTTACAGATATCAATATACTGTGTTTTTTATATTTTTTTTACTGTTGTATGAAAACAATATAATAGTTTTAGAAAACATTTTTTGTTTATTTTAATATATTTTTTTGTTTTAAAGGATATGTATTATTGATTTTATGGTGATAGATAATATATGATCCATATTATTAGATTTTAGTTAAATTAAATTGCATTACATAGTTCCTAATAAGATTACATGGTTTTTGGATCACAATAAATAATTAGAGATTAAATTATAGAAACAATATATAGTTGAAAAAATTATATAATAATTTCTTAAGAATTAAGGGATGGTTCATTTAGTGCTAAATCGCGGAAAACATTAATAGTAGTCAAGAGAACTATTGAAGGAATAAAAAAGACCATTCTTCTAAATTTATACGTAATAAATGATCATTATTCACATTATTTTCACATCTTATTTTGTAATGTTTAGAAGGTATACATTGATTTTCAGGAGATATTTTTTTCAATGGGTTCAAGGATATCAAATTTAAATAAAAATTATTTATTGATAAAATGACAAAGACCATATAATGTGTTATAACATCCACTAATCATCAAGGACAGGTAACACTGAAAGATTAATTAAACCATGTAAAAATAATAATGTTTGTGAAATTTCAGTATTATTTTATCTCTTATAATATTTCTTTTGCTTTAATTATTGTTTCTATATACTAAATTTAAAATATGAGAATTTTATTATTAAGGTAAATCTTTTTTGTGTGCTGATTCTGCCCCTTATCAATACTCCACATATATATATATATATATATATATAATATTATCAATTTAATCTTAGAGACTTGATTTTCTCTCTATGATCCTGAGATTGATTTCTATTATTCATATCTCATTTAATTTATTTATAGATCATATCTTTTATGTTGTATCAATAATAAAGGAAATTTATATTTTCAATAAAAAGATTCTATATCTATGGAAGGAGTTGTTGATTGATTACTTTCTAAAATTGGGACTGGATGTGATTTATATCACAATAAATTGATTCAATACAACCAAATAAATTAATACTTATTAATTTATGGATAAAATTATATTGAATTTGATGGAAAATATCATGATATTATTCTTTTATAACTCTCATAGAAGGAACTATTAAATTTTTTAGGTTTAAAAACATTAAAAACCATATGGGGTAAAATTCATGGTATTCATGAAGGAGATTCAAATGTGAATGTTCCCTGAATACAATTATTTCATACTCAATATAGGGACATCAGTATGTAAGAAGATTAAATAATAGAGATTTTTTTATATGTTTAAACAATATTTCTAACACTACATGAGGATATAGAGAAAAACTTGAAGAATACTATATTTTTATGAAATAGATGGAAATTAAATTAATACATTTCATACAATGGATTAATCACATTAGGATCATGATTTGAATGACTATATGATTTTAAAATTGAAACAAATCATGATTTATTATGTGATGAGGAGAGCCATGGAATCGAAAATAAAAGGAATATTTATTAAATATATTATATTTAAAGAATTAAATGTTTTTAAAATAAACTAGTAAAAGAAATATCAATAAGATGAATCAAAGAATTAATCATATAAAGAAAATTATAATTAGTTTATATCACTTATCTCAAAATATTTTATTAATGGAATGTTATGTACTAGGGTAAAACTAAATTAAAATGTTAAAATTTTAGAATGAGTAGACATATTTATTTAATTACCTATCGAATACATATGAGGAGGATGAGGATGATCGATCTAAATGATCTTTCAATATTAAAAAAAGTGGATAATGGTCACAATTAAATAATTGTCTCTAAAGGTAAAAATAAAGTCTCTACTATAAAAAAAAGATTAACTTTCTATCAAAAATTAAATATTCCACTTATGATAAGGAAATTAAATCATAATTATAAATATTATAGGATGAAGGTGATCATGATTTTTTAGCTTACTCTAAAAACATTAATGAATCCTATAGTAAATAATAAAATTGTTCTTAGGATGATGAGGAACAAAATATGAAGAATTATATGTTAAAGATAAATCTCTTGGTATAAAATTACAATATTACTAATATTTTAAAGTATATCACATATTTAAATATGATTATTTATTAATATGATATCAAAATATATATCAAGAATGAAGGATTGTTCTTGAATAGGGTTTTTTATCTCAATTATATTATTTCCAAAATAAACATAATAATTTATGACACAACCAACAACATTTTCATGAGTTAAAAAGTGGTTTATCCACTTCAATAAATGATTCTTTAAGTATAAGAGATTCTCAATAAAATTCATTATGTTATTTTGAAATATGTTGAAGTAGTACGAGAATCATCTAAATCCCAAAAAAAATTCTCAAAGAAAAAATGAAATATGATGTCAAAAAAATATTATTGATAACATTCTACGGTGATATAAGGAAATATAAATATTAATGACAATTACACTAATAAGTGGATTGTAGTATTTATGTCTTCTAAGAATGGTTTAACACACATTGGTTCATTTAGTGTTGATGTGATAAATTATAATATATATAGAGTGTATATACATAAAAAGTTGAAGTAAAAGATTTAACATAGTGGTTTTGAATAGGGAGGCATAAGTAAGAATGGTTAATTTAATAAAAATTATTGAATATTTCAACCTTTTAAAATATAATAATAAAAGATAATCAATATAATTTTCAGCGAGTGAGAAGATAAAAATAAGAATATATATAGGTGTTTTAGTGTTTATAGGCATGAGAAATACATGTGATTATGTAATATATATTTCTATCAATAAAAAATGGTATTTAAATCATTAGGAAGAAAATTTGAAAATATAAAGAAAAAAACAACTCCACAAATCAAACAAGATATGATCGTGAAAAAACCATTTCATTCAATTGGGTAGACTTTTAGAAGTTGGGATCAATAATTTAATACACCACATATAATCTAAGAATTATACTAGATTATTTGAATCAAACTGTTAACCCCAAATTTAGTAATAAGATAAATTATAGAGAATAAAAAATTTCTTGAGGTTTCTTATAATGAGTTGAAACATAAAAACTCTTGGATGTCCGATAGTGATTTCTCATCACGTATGTATGGTAATAAAAATAATTTGAAAGGAATTTAGATATATGATGGAGGATCTATAACTTTTGGGAATGATATATATCTAAACATAGAAGGAATATAATTTATTTAAATCAGGTAGACAAATGTAACTTATAATAATTTTTTCTTTGATGATGAGTGGAGACATAATTTTTTGAGTGAATATAAATTTTGTGAAAATAGAAAAAAGTTATATATTATAATAATGAATTTATCATTAGAATATTAAAGGATACAACTGTCATAATAAGGGGATATCATATATACGGTAATCTTATTAAAATTTTAAATAAAAATAATTCATATTTCTTAAGTATGGAATAAATGAATTAGTTTTGGAATCGAATAATTGGTTATTTGATAGAAAATCAAATTCAAATATTTATAAAAACTTATCCTATTATAATTATTCCAAATATAAACTGAGAAATATACAATTCTTATAATATTTTCAATAAATGAAATATAGTGAAAAAATTTACAATTCAGTGGATATAAATTCACATATGGAACTTAGAATCGTGAATGAAAAGTCTGTTTATCTATGAGTCACAAATAAACCAATAGAGATAAATATTTTATAACTTTTTTGAATATTTTAATTATAGTATATGTATTTAATTTGTTATCTTTAACTTATAATCTCTTAAAAACAATTTAGGTTATCTAATATATGTTTAGAAATAATCAATATATACTCATAATAATTTTCAATATGAAAATGGATCTAAATATATAAAGTGAGAGTTTATAGAACATCCTAAAAATAATGGAATGAGGAATCAATATAGTTTCCTATACATTCTCCAACATAATTTAGTAGTGAATTAGAATGAATAAATTTTGGTTGATATGGAAATAATTATTTTATTAGAGAATGAAACTTCACATTATGAGTTGAAATAATCTATAATAATGAATGTATTCACTCAAAACTGATTATATCATTGAATGAATTTATTCAGCACATCATATGGTTTATGGTTTTAGGGGAAGATAAATTTTTATACCATAAGGGTGTTTTATATATCTTACCGATTCCAGATAAAAGAAACACATTAGGGTGATTTTTAGAAAATATTTGACAGGGGGATATTTCTTGGTTAATCAACCACTAAATGGAATTATTTTTATTATAACATGAATATCAATACAATTGAAAAAAACAATGATTTTAATTTTTTGAGTAACATGAAAATAAGATAAAAAAATTTTCATCTCCAAATGAGAAACTAATTTTGAAAAAACATATCAAAAGATTCCTACATCAACTGGTGGAGAATATTTGATTTTTGCACAAGATGTTTTTCAGATATCTAGTCATGGAGAAGAAAAAAATCCATGTTGAGCAGTGAAAAAAGGAATATAATAAATTTTTAGAAGGAACATCATTTGAGAAAAAATTAATGAGATCTTTTACATATAAAACAACAAGAATTTATCCTTGACAATAATGGAACCAAATATTACAAGTAGAAGAAAAACATTTATAGGCTTATACATGCTTCATGAGAATAATGAATGCTAATTTTATAAATATAATTTCCCTTCAGAAATCACATGTACCACATCATGAGACCAACATAATCTTATTATAGTTATTTTAATGTTACATTTAGAGAATAAACATGGCCATAGGAATTAAAAATATTACTTTGTGATAAAAATAGAATGTAAGATATGTAAAAAAATGAAAATACAGACGAGCTAGATCCACCAGAATAACTACTTATGTGAACCATGTTGAAGGAACCGTGTTGATTACCTGAGTGGAGAAGTTGGATTTGCAAGGCCCGATGACGCGTGGGAGATTAAAGAGGTTGAATGCAACAATGGGTACTCATCTTTCTTCATTAAAGGCCCAATGGGTCTTAACTTGCATGGATGGAGAAAATGGGCCTATTATCTCACTTATTCAAGCCCAAACATGATGCTTAATTCTTGGCCCACATGGTTGCACGAATTTGGAAGCCTTTCCCACATAGAGGATTCTAGAAATGGCATCTTTGGACACCAAAGTAGAATCCGGTGGGCTATAGTTGGAAAGTTGTGTGTCACTTTTCCAAAAGTCTTTGGTGGGATTTATCTTTTTGAATTTAAGGTAACAAAGTATTTTAGCCCTTATGACATTAGGGTATTAGACCCTTGACTATTGTACCACCCTCTTGTCTATAAATAGCCACCCCCATGGCACTTGTATGGAATTCAAGATTTAATTGAGAGCTTATGCTTTGTTTTTCTCCGTTGTGTGAGGATTGTTCTGAATTTTCTCCTAGATCTTGTGCATTCTTGCCTTGTCAATCTACAAGTTAGATTGGTGATCCAAGATCACAAATCCCCTAATTTTGTGCCTCAACCCAAGTGATTTGTTTTGTGGATTGGCCACCACATCCCTCCTTTGAGTGTATTGTCTAAGTAGTTGGTCGCGCTCCATATAGAAACTGTTTAATACTTGCATCCACTATCCGTACCCATTATCCATCACTTATCCCCAAACCGTATCATTCATCTGCATCCCTACGCCGTGAAGATCGGGCCACCCCACTGCGTCTCACATCAGTTGGTATCAGAGCTCCGGTTGACATGGTAGGCATCTATCCCTTCACTTATATTTCTTTTACCCATTAGCCTTCGTATCTTTCCTTATTATCCACCCATTAAAAAACCATTCCTTTGAAAACCTCTAGAAATAGCTTTTTTTGTGCAAGATCGAAATATTTTCACATTGAGTGAACTGTTCAACCATCTTATTTTCACTTTAAATTCTCTATATGTGATTTATATCTGAAAAAAAAATCAAATTCTCTCAACTCATCAATTTGTGCATCTCAAAATTAAGCACATCCTTTTCTTTGAGAGATTTCAAAAAAAATTCTTACTCTCCGTTTATCATCTTGTGCTTTAAAACTCCTAGCACAACACTTTTTGGGGTGATTTGACGAAAAAAAGAAAAAAAGCAGATACAATTACTTCACCATCATGCTTTACATTATTCACACTTTCCATATCCGTATATCGCTTTATCCATCATTTTGTGTCATCCCCATATTATATTTGGCTCATATTGTTATTAATTTTTCTTATCTTACACAATTGGGCAAAACCCAAATACCACCTTTCTACCCCCTTTTCCACCCACCCTTATCCATTTTTCTACCTTCTTTTCACCCTTTAGCAATTACCACTCAAACGGGTTGTGATAAACCATCATCCAACACAATCTTGGTTTGGGAAGGATTGGCTCCATGTGATCATCCCAAACAAGGTATTCCATAAGAGCTTGGAATTTTAATTGAGTGTTTAGAGTGGAGAGAAATAAGCAAAAAAAATCTTGTGTGTGTGTGCACATCTCGTGTGTGTAAGTGTGTATGTGATTGTGTGCATGAGTGTGTATTTCTTTCGTGTGTGAGTGTGTATCCTTGTGTGCGTGAGTGTGTACATCTTGTGTGTGTGTGTGTGTACATCTCGCGTGTGTGAGTGAGTGTGTATCATTGTGTGTGTGTTTCTCCCCGTTCAGGTTTGCGTTTGTGTAACATATCATAGCAGAAGATCGTGGGAATAAAATTTTTCATGTTAGCAATGAAGGAATTCGAAGTAGATCTCCCACACCTGAAGCTAGGAAATTCCAAATGAAAGCTTTGGTGAGCCACTTTGAGAAGCTTCTCGATCGGAAGTTGGAGGTGCTACATGAGAGGATTGATAACCTGGAGAATCAACCAAGCCCAAGGATGGTCCATGATAACCCACACGAGCTTCGACACCACGTCACCCCCACATCATGGAGGATGAGATGGAAAACCTTGATGGTGATTTTGAGGACGTCTCGCAAAGGAGTAGGTTGTACCAACAACCTAGAGGTGGACAAAGGAGACAACATGATGATGACCTACTTGGCGGGATCAAGGTGAAGGTCCCTTCATTTCAAGGGAAAAGTGATCTGAAAGCATACTTGGAGTGGGAGATGCAGATTGATCAAGTCTTTTCTTGTCATACCTATTCCGAGGAGAAAAAGGTAAAACTTGCAGCCCTTGAATTAATTGATTATGCATTAATATTGTGGGATCATGTTCAAAAGGAGAGTGCCCGATATGGAGGACGTCTTATCCAAACATGGGAAGACATGAATTTTTCCATGCGGAAGCGCTTTATTCCCTCACACTAGCATAGAGATCTCCACAAAAAACTTCAGAGGCTCACCCAAGGTAGTAATACCATAGTGGATTACTGTAAGGAGATTAAAATTTCCATGATTCGGGAAAATATTGAGGACGATTCGGAGGCAACCATGGCACAGTTTTTACATGGGCTCAATCGGGAGATTGCGGATCAGGTGGAGATGTACCACCATGTAGAGATATAAGATAAGATCCACCGAGCCACCATGATTGAACAAAAAATCAAAAGGATGAGAAACATGTGGAAACCCACTACCCCTTTCACACCATGGAGAAATCTGAGGAAGGAGATTGGAGAACCGTCAAAGGAAAAAGAGGTGGTTGATCAAAAAAGTGATAAGGTAATTATTCCACCTAAGAAACCAAATTTTGAGGCTAACCAAACTAGGAATCGAGGTATTCTGTGTTTCAAATTTCAAGGAAGGGGTCACATTTCTAGTGAGTGCCCAAACCGGTGCACCATGACCATCAACAGGTTTGGAGAATGGGAGACCGATGGAGAGAGTTCGGAAGAGGAGGAGGAAGAATCTCCAGAAATTGATAGTGGAGAGTGTGCAGAAGATGGTGAGATTCTTGTCACTAGGAGAGTTCTAAGCACACAAATGACCATGGGAGAGAAGGAGCAGTGGTAGAACCTTTTCCATACACGGTGCAAGATCCATGGGAAGGTATGTAGTGTTATTATTGATGGAGCAAGCTGTATTAATGTTTCTAGCACCGAGTTAGTAGAGAAGTTGGGACTTCCTACTTTGAAGCATCAACATCCATATCAGCTTTAATGATTGAATGATTGTGTAGAGATAAAGGTTACCAAATAGGTGAAGGTATTTTTCTCCATTGTTATTTACAAGGATGAGGTATTGTGCGACATTGTTCCTATAATGTCGTGCCACTTGCTATTGGGTCGACCATGGCAGTACGGTCGGCGTGTTACTCATGATGGTTTCTTGAACCTTCACTCTTTTGTACTCTAAGGGGAACCTATAACCCTCAACCCCATGTCCCCTAAGAAAATTTTGGAAGATCACATTTTGAGTGAAAAGAAAAAAAGAGAGTGATGGGGAAAAAGAGAGAAAATGAAAAAGGAGAGAATGAGGGGAAAATTGAAAATGAGAGAAGAAATGAAATGGAGAGCAAAGAAAAATCAGGAGGGGAAAAAGATTTGAGAGGAGAGAAAAGTGTGATGTTGGAAAAAAAAGAGTGACGTTAAGGAAGCATTGATCTCTCAACAAAATCTCTTAGTACTTATGTACAAAGAGGTGATGTTGAAAACTAACGACTTAACATCTTTTTTTCCACATGTAGTTGAGTCTTTGTTGCAGGAATTTGAAGATGTGTTTCGCAAAGAGGTTCCACCTGGTTTTCCACCCATTAGAGGTATTGAGCATCAAATTGACCTCATACCTGGAGCATCACTACCGAACTGCCCAGCATATCGTACCAACCCAGAGGAGACAAACGAAATTCAAAGGAAAGTTCAAGAGTTGTTGAATGTGGGGTATGTGAGAGAGAGACTTAGTCCTTGTGCGGTACCAGTGCTTCTAGTACCAAAGAAGGATGGAACATGGAGAATGTGCATTGACTGCAGAGCCATTAATAACATCACAGTCAGGTATCATCATCCTATCCCTAGGTTAGATGATATTCTAGATGAATTAAATGGTTCAACTATTTTCTCAAAAATTTATTTAAGAAGTGGCTACCATCAAATTAGGATGAAAGAAGGAGATGAGTGGAAAACTGCATTTAAGACAAAACATGGACTTTATGAATGGTTAGTCATGCCCTTTGGTCTCCCCAATGCACCTAGCACATTTATGAGGTTAATGAATCTTGTCTTACGTGCATATATTGGAAAATTTGTGGTAGTTTACTTTGATGATATTCTAGTGTACAGTAGGACTTTACATGAACATGTAGATCACTTAAGAAAAGTCCTAGAGGTGTTAAGAAAAGAAAACCTGTTTCGAAATACCAATAAGTGTGAATTTTTCCACGATAAGATAGTTTTCCTTGGATTTGTTGTGAGCGGAAATGGAGTTGAAGTTGACACTGAAAAGAACAAAGCAATACAACAATCGAAAACTCCAACCTCGGTTGGATGGTTAAGAAGTTTTCATGGTCTTGCTAGTTTTTACAGAAGATTTTTGAAGGACTTCAGCACATTAGCAGCACCATTGATTGAGTTGACAAAGAAGAATGTTCCTTTCAAATGTGGGATAACTCAAGAGAAGGCCGTCAATGAACTTAAGGAGAGACTCACCCACGCCCCTCTACTTGCACTTCCGGACATTGGTAAGACCTTTGAAATTGAATGTGATGCAAGAAGAATTGGAATAGGAGGCGTACTCATGCAAGAAGGTAAGCCTATTGATTTCTTTAGTGAGAAGTTAAATGGACCAACTCTAAACTATGCTACATGTGATAAAGAGTTGTATGCATTGTTTAGAGTACTAGAGACATGGCAACACTATCCTTGGCCTAAAGAATTTGTGATCCATTCTGATCACGAGGCTCTTAAATACCTTAGGAACCAACATAAACTAAATAGGATACATGCAATATGGATGGAATTCATTGAATCATTTCTATATGTCATCAAGCATAAAAAGGGTAAAGAAAATATTGTGGCTGATTCACTTTCATGATGATATTCTCTTTTATCCTTGTTGGATTGCAAAATCCTTAGTTTTGAATACATTAAGTATTTATATGCCACTGATAGTGATTTTAGAAAACCTTATGAACATTGTAAACCTAGAGTTAGTTGGTAAAAGTTCAATTTACATGATGGATTCTTATTCCGGATTGATAAGCTTTGCATTCCCAATTTCTCTATCCGTTTACTTTTACTAAAGGAGTCACATTCGGGTGGGTTAATGGGGCATTTTGGTGTTTCAAAAACACTATGTGTTCTTAGTGACCATTTTTATTGGCCTAGGATATCTAGAGTTGTTGAGAAATTTGTGGGAAAGTGCCTTGTTTTCTATAAATCCAAATCGAAACTGAACCCACATGGACTATACCTTCCTCTCCCAATTACCAACACCCCTTGGGAGGACATATCAATGGACTTTATTGTGGGGTTACCACGGACCAAGAGGGGAAGAGATTCCATTTTTTTTGTGGTGGATCGGTTTTCAAAAATGGAACATTTTATTCCTTGTCAAAAAACAGATGATGCAACTAACATTGAAACACTTTTCTTTCAAGAAGTAGTTAAAATTCATGGAATGCCAAGGACGATTGTGTCAGATCAAGACACAAAATTCCTCAGCTAATTTTGGAAGACATTATGGATAAAACTAGGAACGAAGTTACAATTTTCCACTACTTTTGATCCGCACACTGATGGACAAACAGAGGTGGTGAATCGAACACTTTCATCCCTTCTACGAACAATTGTGAACAAGAACATCAAGAATTGGGAGGAGTGTCTGCCACATGTGGAATTTGCATATAATAGGGCCAAGCATTCAACTAATCAATATTATCCATTTGAAATTGTTTACGGATTTAACCCCCTTTCCCCTATTGATCTATTTCCTTTACCTTTGCAGGAAACTACTAATATGGATGCGAAAGAGCGTGCATAATTCATCAAGAAAATTCATGACAAGGCAAGGATAAATATCGAGCAGATGACACAGAAATATATTGATCGTGCAAAAAAGGGTCGCAAGAAAATGTTTTTTGAGCCCGGTGACCTTGTATGGGTTCATATGTGGAAGGAAATATTTCCCGACAAGAGGAAATCCAAACTCATGCCACATGGCGATGGACCATTCCTAGTGCTTGAGAAGATTAACAACAATGCTTACAAGATTACATTGCCAGGTGAGTATGGTGTAAGTGCCACTTTCAATGTCTTTGATCTTTCACCTTTTTTGGGTGTAGAGGATGAAGAGTTGAGGATGACTCCTTTTCAGGAGGGGGAGGATGATGTGAACCATGTTGAAGGCACCGAGTCGATTACCCTAGTGGACGAGTTGGATTTGCAAGGCCCGATGACACATGAGATATTAAAGAGGTTGAATGCAACAATGGGCACTTATCTCTCTTTATTAAAGGCCCAATGGGTCTTACCTTGCATTGATGGAGAAAATGGGCCTATTATCACACTTATGCAAGCCCATACATGATGCTTAATGCTTGGCCCACATGCTTGCACGAATTTGGAAGCCTTTCCCACATGGAGGATTCTAGAAATGGAATCTTTGGACTCCAAAGTCAAATCCAGTGGGCTATGCACTCAAAGTGAAATCCGGTGGGCTATAGTTGGAAAGTTGTGTGTCACTTTTCCAAAAGTCTTTGGTAGGATTTATCTTTTTGGATTTAATGGAACAAAGTAGTTTAGCCTTTATGACATTAGGGTATTAGACCCTTGACTATTGTACCGCCACCTTGGCTATAAATATCCACCCCCATGGAACTTGTATGGAATTCAATATTTAATTGAGAGCTTATTCTTTGTTTCTCTCTGTTGTGTGAGGATTGTTCCATATTTTCCCCTAGCTCTTGTGCATTCTTTCCTTGTTAATCTACAAGTTAGATTGGTAATCAAATATCACAAAGCCCCCAATTCTGTGCCTCAACCCAAGTGTGTTGTTGTGTGGATTGGCCATCACATCCCTCCATTGAGTCTTTTGTCTAAGTAGTAGGTCGTGCTACACATAGCTTTGATTGACTAATTGCATCCACTATCTGTACCCATCATTTGTCACTTAGCCCCGAACAACATCTTTAATCCGCCTTCCTATGACATGAAGATCGGGCCACCCCACTGCGTCTCACATCCACAACACTCATGATAAATACTATAAAAATGAAAACAAAAACATATTTGTAAAGCCATATGAATTTTGAAAATGATAATATATAACCTTTATAGAAAATATGAGTGAATTAATAATGAAATAAATATGAGGTATTTATAGAAATTAGTGACCCCAATTAACGTCACAAAACTCACTATTAGAACAATAATTTACTGTTGGATTTTCTACCTAACTGCTAGAATTGTAATCTAACCATTATAAATAGTAACATGACCACTATAATAGTATCCTCACCTATGGAAGTAAAAAATTATAATTAGTTATCATATAAAATTAAAATATGACACATTTATATACTAATATAGGTAAAAAATGTTTTAAAAATGATAAAATAAGTTCTCTTATTTTAGTAAAACATATAAATTTTATTTTTATTTAAATAGAAAATATATTAATTTAAAATAATATTGTTTTTTATATCATTATTTCATAAGTTAATATTATGTTTTATTATAATGATAATATAATTTTATGAGAACTCATGTGATTCTTCAAAGGGTCAACAAAATTGATCACAATATATAAATTGGAAAATTTCATTGAAATGGGGATTTCATTTATAAATTAAAAAATTAATATTAATAGTATTATTTCCATGAAATATATTTAATTTTGGGAATATACTCATTTAAAAATGGTCTGGGTGAATTCATGGTAATTTTTTAAAATTGTTGAATTTTTTGTGAATAGTGAAATATGATAAAATATGATGTTTAACGTTATAATCTACATACATGAAATTTTTAGACATGAATTTTGTAAAAACACATTATTTTCAACTCAATTGGACCATTTTCGGTATATAGTTTGAATAATAAATAATATTGATAGTCTTGAATCAAAATAATATAGTAATGATTAAACTATTAAAAAAACCCTATTCTGCCCTTATAAATACCACAACTCACACCCCTTTACCCTCACAAATTCAATGCATAATAAATTTACATATTTGTATATGATTATTTACCCTCTAATATCCCACACACTTTAGTCCTTCTGGTATAACCAAAATCACATTTCAAGGTTCCTTAAGTGGAAGCCTAAGAGGAGACATCCAAAGGAGAAGGTAAATCCCTCAATCGATTCTTTATGTTTTTATTCATCCTCATCCAAAAAAATCCCATATAACATGAAATAATAAATTAAATTTCATCTATTTATATGATAATGTAATATATTTAATGTAATATCCACCAACCATTATCTTATCTTTCCATCAATTGAATTAGAAAAGAAAATGATGTTCAGAATATGGTTGGTTCACCACCTCTATGAACAATATATTTCATTTTTCACCACCTCCTTCAAGGATGGATATAAAAATATTATTATGGATAAATAAGAAGATATTAAGTATTATATTGTTTAATAAATTTATTTAATTAATATATAGAGATAATATTAAATTAAATGAAACTAGTTCATGATGGTCGGTAAAACCACCTAAATTAACTAACCGCATAATGTTAACATTTTTACTAAGTGAATTTCTTCTATGTCAGAATAGATAAGGATATTTATGTCCATTAAAACATCTATAAAAAAATTAATAACATTTAATTTCCCTACCAAAATTTTATTTTATTTTTATTACAATTTCCATAATTATAAACAACTGATATTACCATGGAGGCATAAAATGAATGTTCTCAAAAAATAATATAATTATTTTATCTCATTGAAATGGTTTTGAACAAACATAATAATATAATAATAAATAATAGTTATATATATGGAAAAGGATCTAAATTATCTATTAGTGAATTTAATTTTATTATTCAAGATATTATGTGAAATTTACGACGGATTCTAAAATATATGGAAAGTGATCTCTCTAAACCAACCAATTTTATTTTGGGTTATGATCTCTATCTTACCTAAGTTTATCACTATAATATTATATTTAATTATTATATATTCATCATATATTCTTCAAAAAATATATAGATATCTTAATTAAACTTTCCTTGATAGGGATATACATGTTATAAAAGGTTCCCTTCTTATCCTATCCCGATAAGCACACTCGAATTAATAGAACTTATTGGTTTCTTACCCCATCACAAGAATCACTCCCTAACATTATTTAAACCACACATGCTCTCTAAAATTTATCATTTTATCTTGGAAAATTATTTTATTACATTTATGGTTTTATGGAAATTATTATACCCTTAACTTCTTTAAACACATGTTACCCTTTTTCTCGAATCCCCTCTTAAGATGTCATTTTTAATGGGATTTCTATAATATTATTGAAGTCTTTACTTCACATGGAATTCATATTTCATTTAATATGATTAAAAATATCCAATAATTCATAACATAATTATTTCGTTTTTTTTATATTCCATCTGGTCATGTTATATGACATGGCTTTGACACCTAGTTCTTTCCATGTGTAACCATTATGTTTATAAATTTTGTTTGGTTTCCTTATATGACACACATATATATTTACATGTTTTTAGGGTAATTCAAAAAGTGATCTAATTAATTGGGAAATGTTTTTGTCTCATGAGACAATAAGTTTGGGATTGGGGAGTGAACATAATCACCCATGGGACTCTATCTACCATCTGATGTTGTTTATGATGTTTTCCATGATTTATTCTTATCTTGTGTTTTTTTCTTATAATTAACTATGTTTCATTGATATTGTCATAAAATGTTCATTTCATATGTACATATGAAATTATTCATGATCCTTATATTTTAGGATATCATATTACGTTGTTTCAATAACATGTTATGCTTCGTTATCATTTTTATTCCCATATGTGGAATTATAGACCACATATTTTTTTTCTATTACAAAAGTAATCTTTTATTTTTTTAGGGCATAAAATTTATTTAGAAATTAATTCTTTAAATTAAAATAAATAATTTTTGACTAATTTTTATACTGATGTATTATCAACCAAGTCTTCCAAATAGACAAGGCATCACAATCATTTGATTTATTTATTACCTATTTATGTCTAAAATCATGTAATAATATTTATAAGAGGCTTCAGTCACTATATTTAGTATATGATAACTGTATTGTTTTTATTGGGGAATAAGACTAAAATAATATAGTGAGAATATTAGGGATAAGTCTTAGTGTGAGATAATATCCTAAATTTTCGAGGAATTATAGAGTGTGTGGGTTTTCATCAATTATATCCATGTCTATTTATTACTAGTCAATGTTGATCTAACATATTTGTACCTAGGATTAATAACCACATAACTGGGAATTGTTTATTAACTCAACCTCTACTTGGTGCATGATATAGAGGCCTTGCTACAAACCTATTTTGAAACTCCAAGGGGATATAATTTGGAAAACACACAAATTATTTAAAAACCATTATGGATGAATTTAATGGTTTGATAGATCAAAAAAATAATTGAAAGATTATCATAAATAACCTATATTGAAACATAAATACTGATATGTTTGGATATATGTTTCATTCATAATTTATTCCCTCTATGTTCATTGTTTCCATTTCTATATTTTCGTATTTTGAGTATTATAATCCCTATTTTTCTTCTTTTAGTTAATGCCAATAAATTAGATAAATCATTAAATTAACCATTTTGATGGGAAATGTGTGGATTTCACTAATGAGATGCTTAACTGGATGGGATATGAAGTAATTTTTATTGTGATTATTCCATGAAAGTAATAAAAAATTAGAATTAATAAAAATAACATAGTTGTGTTTCAAAACACATCAATGAAGAGAATGATAATGCTTAATTATAGTTCCGGTGATAAAGATGACAAAGAAAAAAAAATTGATTCTTTTTTGTGTCAAATGTGTAGGAATATGAACTAAGGGAAATTATTTAATATAACCAAAATATTCATTATATATGGAAGAAGAGTTCCCCTAGAAACCAATTATTGAAGAAAAATGAATAGTTTGGATAACAAGATGTTGGGAAATAAATGTTAACATAAGGTACCACTAATTGTTAAATGTCACAGATGTGGGGAACTTGGTCATTATCCAAGTTAATTCCCAATGACAAGGGGTAATAAGTATGATAAATACAATCCATTTAAAATATAAGTGAACAAGGAAGGGCCTACACTATGATGATTCTTCATATGGGTCATTATAATACATTCACACTTATACACCACTATTGATTGGTGCATGTATTGTTGTATTTTAATTCATGATAGTTTTTTATATCTTGGAGGATTTCTAAGAGAATTACTTCACTACCCCAAAATGATTTCATTTCATTCAGAAAATAATTATATGACTAGTTTATCACAATTAGATGTTTATAGGAACATAATTCCAGAGAATTATATTATTCTATCTTTACTAGAATTTGATGATATATTGGACATCGATTGGGTATTCTTATATAAATTCAATGTAAACTATTGGGAGGGAGATATTATTCTTCACATAATAAGTTATCCTTGGATTCTACATATGTGTTAGGTGGAGGATGAATCTCATTGGGACTATTATTCTCACTAATGGATATTATTTCCTTGGGATAAAGTATCTCTAGACCAAATGATTGAGAAAAATAATAGAATCATTATAAAAGAAATGATAATTATAAGGGATTGTATTGATATATAGTAAGATCTTGACCTTTTATGGAGTCATCTCGGGCAAATGTTTAGGTACTTTTTGATGTTTTTATGTACCTGTGATTTTTAATAGTGGCTTGGGGTGTGATTGGGGGAATTTTTAAGGAAAACAAATGGAAAGTGGGTTGTGCACGGTTTGACAAACCGTGTGACCAAACTGTGCCATGCATGCAAAACATGACAGAGAGGTCGGTATGGTTTGTTCACACTTTGAAAACACGTTCATCCAAACCATGTGAACCATGAAAAAATGGATAGATGGTTGACATGGTTGGTGCACAATTTACCCTAACTGTGCGCCTCTGCCCAGGAAACCATGCGCGTGGGATTTTAATTCTGAAAATCCTTTTTAAACCCACCCAAACCCCCAGGACTTATCTATTTTCTACATTGGATTTGGATTTATGAATTCTAGGTGTTCCCAAATCCTTACAGAGAGATTACATGGCGATCCAGACACCATTCTTCGAGATCGAAATCCTAGATTGAAGATATTATCTCCTCCCGCTAAGTGAATTTCATCCTATTGCTTCTCTCGTTCTTTCCTCTACCATTACATGATCTTTTCATGGAGGATCTTCACCTTTTTTGGATATAAACCTATGAGTTAAGATTTAGATCTTGGATTTTATATCTAGATCTAGTTTTTCAGGATCATGATGCCTTTGATCTTAATTTTTTTAGGGATTTAAATTTGGAGCTTGATTGACGACGTTGTGCTGCTCGGATTTTGGGGATTTTTTTGGGAAAACATTTTTTAAGAAACTAAGGTAGGCTGTTTTAATCAAACTCCCATAGTACTGATTTAATATATGTGTATGATTTTATGAATTTTCTAAATTCCCTAGATAATTGAATTCCTAAATTAGAGTAATTAGGAATGTGGAATTGACTTGTGATTTTCCTTGGTGGTTAATTGATAAATGATCGCGGATCAAACTAAGGGGGTTGCCCAAATTGATATTTGTTTTGGAGATTGACTTTGGGTTGAGATATTTTCTTGAGATATTGAATTTTTTTAATGAGATAATCAATTTTGGGGAATTAATTATGGAATTATGTTAGGCTAGGTATGAAAATTAATTGTTAGAATTAATTATGTGCGAAGAAGTTCACCAAAGATAATTAATTGGGAGAATTAATTATGTTCTCATATGTGATCCAAGATAATTAATTGTGAGAATTAATTATGACTTTTTTGGTTTTGATTAGGATAATTAATTGCGTAGAATTAATTATGGAAAGATAATTGTATTGATTGATTGATTAATTTATGAATTAATTAATGGGTTTTATTCTTAGTTAATTGTTGAATTAAATAATGGACTTTGAAATGAAAAACTAATGGTTGGATTAGTAAATGAATAATGTTGAAAATTATTAGGACTTAAGGAATGATTAAATGGATTAGATGTTTTGGTGAAAGGAATGGCGTCCTAGACCAATTAGAATTTGGGACTTGGACATGGTGTTTTGCCCTAATAGTTATTCAAGCTTGACATTATGAGGTGTTAGGAATGACGACCTACACTGATTGAGAAAATTAGTGCTAAGCATGAAGACCTACACTCTACGAGATTTGTGGTGCTAGGCATAATGGCCTACACCAAATGATTAAGGATAAAAATGAATGATGATTCAACTGAGAATGGGGGTTCTAGGAATGATGACCTACACTAAATGATTAATGATGATTAATGATGATTAAAAAGGGAAACTTGATTTGAAATTTGCATAATGTTATGATTAGAGATTGAATCAATACATGATAACTATTTAGATTATGCATTGTATTTATTGATTCATAAAACTGCATGCACTATCTTTTGACTGGACTCATTTTATACATCGTTGGGGGTGACCTATTGAGTTATACTCACACCCTATTTGGGCCGCCAGATCAACACCCGAGAAGACATTTTTATTGTAGGACTCGATAAGGATAAGGCCCTTTGATAGGTTTCTATTTGGGATTAGAGCATGGGAGAGGGAACCAGATGTATTTCAGGACCTATTTTGGAGTCATTGTGTCTTTACATTGAGTTTCAATGTAGAAACTTTTCACATAAATTGTCATAGAATGTTTCACCTTTCAGTTGAGTATTATATTGTCTAATTTTGACTATTATATGTTATAATATTATTATAGTTATTTATACTCTTATTCATTTGGTTATTTTTATTTTATTCATATGGTGATTTATTCTAATAATAA
Organism: Viscum album; assembly: GCA_963277665.1. NCBI lineage: Eukaryota > Viridiplantae > Streptophyta > Magnoliopsida > Santalales > Viscaceae > Viscum > Viscum album. Next base: position 264,633,541 of record OY728167.1, on the reverse strand, counting down.
AGGGTATAGTCTCCCAAAGACTGACTTACCAGACCCTCACTGCTAGTCGGCACCCTCTGGCGTAATGGAGGCACACTTGAGGGCATGTGGCCAACCAGATTGGGGCACCATTCATTTGCTCTCGGTTCGGGACGTCACAAAGTGGAATCATAGGTGTTTTATTTTTATTTCTTTTTCTAATGTCTTACTGCTTTTGGGAAAGGTAAGAAAGAGACTTGGAAGAGTCGAGGCATGGTAATGAGCTCATGCATGGGAGTTGCAAACCCATGTACAAGGGAATTTCTAAGTACTCAGGGTGAGATTGTTGTGATTTTTTGTTGTTGTTACAATTGAATATTATTTCACCTTGGCTGATGCAATTGTGGTGTGATGTGATATTTGTTTGCAAAATTATTGTATTTTGATTTGTGGCCTAAAGAGGAAGGATATCTGAGTCTTCATGCATCATTATAGGCACTCAGGGTTGTAGTAACAAGAATCATTCTTGTAACTCTTGTTAAACGGGTTATGGGTAAGTTGATGAACTGGAACTATTTTTTTTCTTGTTGTGAGAATGAAATAATTATGAAAAATGAGAAAAAATGGGTGTCTAATGGGAACCTTGATTGATGAAAAGAGTATGAAAAATTAATTAATTGTTGAAATAATTAACTTTATATAATGCGATTAATTAATGGTTGAATTATTGAATGATAATGAATATACTCTTTTTAACCAAGACCTATGAGTAGGATGGTTAAGGGTAGTGATAAGGCCTTGGTGTTGACCGTGTGGAGAGAAAAAGGAGAAATGACATGTTGAAACTTGCGGCATTAGTTTATTCCCTTACATAAATGTTATAAGGTAGTGTTATGAGACATGATACGTGTGTTAGGATTTTAGGAGTATGCCTCCAAGATTATTTTTAGGGAGAGAAGAGGGGTATGGTTCAGAACAAACATCCAAATAGGAATCATGAGGCACCATCCAAGCAAGATGAGGAAGAAGGGGAACAGTTCTGAGATAACTTTTCTCGTTTCATGCAATTCATTGAGAGAAACACAGTCTCGGTTCAAAAAAGAATATCAGAGTTGACAAGGTAATTTTTACTTCAACACCCTCCTACTTTTACTAGAGTGGGTGGACCTGAGGGGGATGAATTCTGGATTTAATCCACAGAGATGATAGTTGAAAATTTGGAGACTTCTGCTGAGATGAGGGTCATGTTGGCTTCTTATATACTCTAGGGTTCCACAAAGCGTTGGTGGGACATTCATGTATGATCTGGACAGACTGACGAGATGTTATGGACACACATTTTGTCTATGTTATTGGAAGACTTCTATCTAGACACGCTAAAGAAAGGGAAGGCTTCATATTTTATGCATCTAACATAAGTAATAATGCCAATAATGTAGTACGATGAATGTTTCACAGATTTACAACATTTTGCTCCATCTCTGGTGGAAGATGCGGCTTCTTTGAAAAAATGATTTTAGGACAGACTTAAGTGTGAAATTAAGTCCTAAGTGAATATGTTTAGGCTGAATAAATTTTCATAAGGGGTTAATGAGGCTCTCATTTTAGAGGGGAACCTAAACGAGGCTTCCAGTACTGGACTGGTAGTCGGACGATCAGGGAGTATGCTTTCCAAGAGAAAGAAGCGTCTTCACGAGAATCTTAGTCAGGGTAGTGGAAAGAAAGGTGGATAGTCGGGAGGATTGGTTACAAAATATCTTTCTCATGTGTTTTGCCACCAGTGCGGTAGGAGGTAACACTATCGTACACATTTTCCTCGACCACCAGTGCAGTGCCAGTTTTGTGGAAATATGGGACATCTAAATAAGTTTTGCAGGAAGTAGTAGCAGGCTAGTGCTGAGGGACCATCTTCTAAGAGTCAAAGTGTGGGAAGGGGGTCTTCTACACCATATAGGTCTGGCAGCTAGAGTTATACAGGTATAGGAGGTAGAGGTAGTTTATGTGGTGCTTCAGGTAATGAGCGCCCGTATCAGCAGAGTGGTGCTACTCAGGGGAGTCATACAACACCACATGGAATAGGGGAAGGATAGTTACATGTAGTGCAACCTATACATATGGAGATCCAAGTAGTCCCATTGATAGTGAGAGGTACCATTCTAGTTTCTTTTACTTTAGTTACTCCTGAGTTTGATAATGGTGCCTCTCATTGCTTCATAACTGCAAATCGTGTTAATGGATCGAACCACGAGGTGTAGTCTGTAAGAGGGATGATGAATATTGATACATTGTTGGGAACATGGTCTAGGGATATCTATTTATGCTAGGTATGTTATCTATAGATCATAGATTATCGTTTCCTATGGGAAATCTATGTCCATGATATAATGAGCTATGATCTGATTATGGGTATGGACTGACTAGTCGCATACTGAGCCTACATAGATTGTAATCCAAATAGAGTGACCTTTGTATCTCTTGAGGGTGACCAATATTTCCTTCATGGAGAATGGGATATCCATGCAGGAAGATATGGGCCAATTACTTAACAAATGGGAGAGCTCACAACCCAAGTTGCTAGTCTTTTACTAGATCATGGGAGTGGTAGGCAAGATTTCCTTCCACCAATAGTAGAACTATTTCAGGATGTATTTCCTGAAGACTTTTTATGGTTTCAATCTAAGAGAGATGTGGAGTTCCCTATTGAGCTCTTGTTGAGGGCTAGGCCGATATCTATTCTACATTATAGAATGGCATTGATGGAGCTTCAAGTGATAAAAACATAGTTAGAGGAGTTGGAGGGTAAAGGTTTAATTTGTCCAATTATGTCACCTTGGGGATCAGATGTTTTGTTTGAAAAGAATGATGATGAGAGTTTACACTTGTGTGGGGATTACTGAAAGTTGAACAAAATAACTGTGAAGAACCGATATCCTCATTCGCGTATCGATGATTTTTTTGACCAGATGAAGGGGTCTTGTGTGTTCTCAAAGATCAATCTGAGATCATTGTGTCATTATGTGAGAGTTCAGACCTCCGATATATCGACAATTTCTTTCAGGAGCTGGTATGGCCATTATGAGTTTGTCATAATTTTGTTTCGGTTCACTAATGCTCTAACAGTTGTTTTGTCCTTGATGAACAGGATCCTTCATCCATAATTAGATCAGTTTGTGGTGGTGTTTGTGGTTGAAATATTAGTGTACTATAAGACTCATGAAAATCATGATCAACATATTGAAATTTTCCTGAGTACACCGTGAGATCATCAGCTATATGCCAAGCTATCTAAATGTCAGTTTTGGATTGACTGGGTTCATTTTTTGGGACACATCATCTCGAAAGAAGGTGTGGCAGTGGACCTAGAAAAAGTGAAGGGAGTGATTTCTTTGGAGAATACCAAGAATATTTTTGATATTCAATGCTTTATGGGATTAGCTGGTTATTACAGTAGTTTCATCAACGAATTTTCCTATTTGGAAGCACTGCTTACTAGTTTGACAAAGAAAGGGATAAGGTTTGTTTGGATAAAAGCATGTGATAATGATTTTCAGGATTTGAAGTAGCGCTTGACATCAGAACAAAGTTTGATCTAACCTGAGTCCGATGAAGAGTACACGGTGGATTGTGACACTTCCGGGGTTGGACTCGGAGCTGTGTCAATGCAAGGGGATAAATTCATTTCTTATGGGTCTCAGCAGTTGAGGACACATGGATGGAATTACCCTAATCATGACCTCAAGTTGGAAGCAGTGGTTTATGATATTAAGTGTTGGAAACACTATATTTTGAGTGGAATGTTTACAGTTTTTACAGATCACAAAAAATTGATATACATCTTTTTATAGTGCGACTTGAATCTTCATTATCGAAGATCGGTAGAATATGTACAGTCCTTTGATTTCTGAGCTGGCATATAAACCCGAGAAGGGGAATAGTGTAGCTAATGAATTGAGCAGAAAAAATAAGACTCAATTGGAACATGAGTCATGTATAGAGTGGAAGATGATGACTTTTCCGGTGAAAATGCATGTCGTAGTTCAGGAGAGTCAGGAGAGGATGACTTTGGTTTCTATAGCAATGAAATCTACAATCTTGAGATGTATTAGGGACAGGTAGTATGATGATCATGAGTGTTTAGCCTTGAGGGAAATCCTTGAATGTAGGGAGACACCTTCATAAAAGAAAATAGAAGAGGATGAGACCATCTATGTGAAAAATTGGGTAGTCGTTCCTATAAGTATTCGAGAGGAACCCATATGATAATTTCATGCTTCAAGGTGGGAGGTACGTCCTAGGGTGACAAAAATGTATTGTGACCTTCGACGACAGTTTTTGTAACTACCAAAACATTTATTAATGAAATTTCCTCTTGATCTAAATATATGTCTTATGGTTATAAAATATATTCAGTTATTTGGTTTTATGTTTTTGGATTTTAAAATATATCTAAGAAATGTTACCATTGTTAATATAGCCATTGAACAATGATCTCATTATTAGTATAAATATAGGGCTTTAACAAATCCAATTTACTCAGAAAAAGGAACAGATGGCCTCATTTAGTAGAATTTATCCATATAAATCCCATTTGTCAAACCTCAAAAAGTATGTGGCATCCCTGAGATTCTCTCTTTACCAAGACTAAGCCGATCATCAACACATTAATCTCAAACATAACTGCCTTTGACAGAAGTGGAAGTTGATATAGATTACCACACGAGTGATGTTATCCGAGCCACCCCAAGAGTTTGTCACCAAAGCAGACCTTACCCTTCTGTCTTATGAGAGTGTTGTAAGGGGTTATGTAGTGAGACCCTAGTTCTTTGATTATGTATATTATTTTTGTATAGGGAATATAGATTCATTTTATTATTGTTACTTTGTAAATAGTTTTTTAATAGTATTTTTAGTTAATATTCAATTAAGAAATCTATTTTTGATGAATTAATGGATTTTTGAATTAAATAATATTTTAATAAAATAATATCACTGAATTAATTTTTATTAAATATAAATTATTGTATAATTTTTATGAATACAATTGTAATTTTTATTATGGGTTGAAAGCAGTTTTGTCAAAACCCATGGATTTTTTATAAATGTCAATTTTTATTTTAAAAGTAAAAATTCTTATATTCAGAAAATTATTTAGATAAAACAAATATTATTTTTGTAATCAGGATGTTGAAATTATCCAATGGCGAATTTTTCATAATTATATGTGAAAATAGAAATTTTTGGTAAATATTCAATAACATTTAAATATATAATGTGTTTTATGACATCATGATGACCCAATATTGATGTAATAAAATACAATGAATGAGTTTTCAGAAAATATATGTTTTATCTTTAAAATAATGTTATTTTAGATTTTTTTTATTAATTTTATGGTTCCTTAGTGGACCCTCCAAGACGTATAAAACATTTTATCTTTTTAAAATGATTTCCTTGAGAATGTGACTCACCTCCACATAAGCAATCCAAATATTTTAATATGTTATTACATTGTACTTATAAAATAATATTTCCACACCCCTTTGGAAAAAACCATGGACAAACACTATGGGATGGATTGTTTTTTTGATTATATTAATGTGTAGGGTCCAAAACCTAAATAATAAGGAATTCACCCTATTTTCCAATATAAACCCAACCAAGTTCCCACTTCCACATCACTAAAATCCATTGTAGCTTGACCAAACTCTTCCCTCCTCCCTCTAGAATCCAATCAAGGTGCCCCAAGCTCCCACGAAGCCTCTCTCAAGCCCCACCCAAGACTTTGTGGATCGCACTTCCAAGTGAGGGATTCCTTCCTCTCTCATTTTATCTAAGTTTCTTAATATTGTTATGCACTTTTATTTTAAATTATAAATGTCTGGGTATGATTATTCACCTCCTATATACTTTCCTATTTATGTTTTAATGATGTTATTCCCCATTATCTCTCTTTGATGCCTTCCATATTTACCCGTTACCATGTGGAAATTCCGTAAGGGATTTCATCCTTTCTCATTTTTGTCCAAATTTCATTATATTGTTATGAACTCTTATATTCAATTAAAAATGTTGGGGTATGATTTTTACCTTCTCCAATACTGACATACTTATGTATGAATTATGATATACCCATTTATCTCCCATTAATTCCTCCCATGTACACCTGTTACCATGCCGAAATTTTGTAAGGAATTTTTCTCTCCTCATTTACATTGAAGCCATTATTTTGTATTATGAATATAAATTCCATAACATATGTTAGGAAATGTATATATATGGCCACCTTACATTCCATTTATTGTACATTTTATTATAAACCTTTACTCTATCATCAACCATTTTTATGAATTCTTATGTCACGCCGCTATGCTACCAAAAATTGCACCACGGTTTTCCAAGCCAAAGTCATTGTGTAGTGAATACCATGTCCATTTATCTATCAAGGGTATAAACCTTTAAGAAAATTTTCTTATTGATTATAGAGTTTAATGTATAAATTACACATTCCTTTATCATGGAATAAATGATGATGTTTAATGAATCCATGTTATGTGATCCATGTGGAAAACTTATGCATGAAATGAAATGATTAAGAAAGGTGTGCCCAGATAGCGCTCCAATGAATTGGGTAAGGATTATTATCATGATACATCAAGTGAAATTAGGTTTTAATCATTATAATTCAATTTCAATGAGGGTTTACTTATACTGCATGTTCAATGAGCCTTGGCTCATGCTAATACCATGTCATGTGTGGTTTCCACATTTCAATGTTATGATACTCATGGTATATCATGCCTTAATGTTTGTAAAACCATGAGATTTTATGATAAATATTATTTTTAATTTATTTTATGTCTTTTTTTTAAAACTCACCAAGATTATCTTCCGCTATACGTAACACCGTATTAGCTTGTAGTATACGCAACACTATTCTTGGCTTGTGTTGCACACAATGTCTAGTTCTTTCGAATAAAATTCATTTTACACAACACCAAGTATAGATTTTTATCAATTTATAAATGAACTATATTTTGATTGTGTTATATGAAACACCAAAGGAATATTTCACTACACACAACCCTGACTTGGTTTGCATTACACGCAGGAGCGACCTTCCTCAATAGCGTGTGTTGTACGCAATACCGAGTTTCACTAAACAACGATATATTGTTATAATATTATTATAAACTAGCTATTAATAATAGTATTAACATAATTTGGAGTTTTATAACATTATAATTCATCTTACTCATTTTATAGAACATGGTATGAGAACAAAATAAATTTTTCGTATAAAATAAGTATTTTTAAAAAAATGCAGTTTCGCTGCCTTTTGATGGAACACCCATTTTAATTATAATTTTTGACATGTTAATATGTTCAATTTTAAAAAATAAAATAATTATTTTTAATCATGATATAAAAAATTACTTTGGATATGTTTTTGATATTTTTCTGATAACATTCATATTTAAATGAATAGTAAAAACACGCTAAATTTTAATAAAAAACAGCTTTTTTCATCAAGATAATTTATATGGATAAATTATAATGTTGAATGGTTTTAAATTATTTATAGAATATATTTTTACCATTTAATATAACTTATTTCATTATCATTGAATTACATTGAATTCGTAGGTTAAATCAATTCAATCTTTTGCAATTATTAAACAAAAACCCATTTTTTCGACAATGATATTAATTTTAAATTAAGTACTACGACTTCTGTATTTTGAATTTGGAAAAATGGATTTTTTATTTGTAATAAGTAGTTCCAAATTATGTTAATAGGAAACTATTTATTTTTGGGCATTATGAATAGTAAATACGGTAAATTTTATTGACCACAGTTGAAGGTAAATTAGGTAATTAAGGGTAAAAATAATATTATAAAATTACCCAAAAACTTGTATTAATATAATTTTATGATTATATTTCGTCCTACAACATTATTAGGTAGAACTGGAATCTATTGGAACCCACTTGTATATGAATAAGACCTTTAGATTATTTTATTTAAAAGATTGTCAAATATGTCTCACTCAATCCTTAATAATTAGTGTATTTTTAATATAAGGTTATACAGAATATAAATTCTATTAAAAATACTAATTTGAAAACTAAAATGTTTTTCTTTATCATGGTAATTTATTTTTAATTTTTGAGAAATATTTGATTACCTTAATAGATTATACATTTTTCATGCAGACATTATTTATTTAGTAAAAATTCAATAATATAGTTTTTATTAAAATAATAATACTCATTAAAAGACCAAAAATCTTCATCAAAACATATTTTTATAGTATATCTACACCATAACCATCCATGTGTCGACTTGTGGACCATTTTGAGCATTATAAAAAATATTATAGCATTTATATTATTTTATTTTAAATGATGTCAAAGTTATCATCTTCATAATTTAATAAATATAAAAATTTAAATGTTGTGATTTTAAGATGATAAATTCGAGTAAAAGTGTTATTATGAAATTTAATATAATTATATTCATCAGATGATTTTATTTTTAATTTTTATGCAACAAATAGATATATTAAATAACTATACAAAAATATTGTAGTAATTATTTTTCTAAGAGAAATATCAAATAAATGGTTTTAAAAATATTAAAATAAATATTATATGAACTAATTAATCTGCACAATGATTTTTTTAGATAAAAATGAAATGTTGGGAATCTATTAAATATTTTGGTTAGAAAATATTTTTTTTGATTTTATTTAAATTCAAATAACTAAATAGTGTCAAAATTGACACTATTGATATTATATAAAAATAACATATTATTAAATTGTTTAAAAATCACAAAAATATTTAAAAATTAAAAATTGAAAATTATATGATCTAAAATGTAATAAAGTATCTAATTATGGAAAATTAAAAACAAATAAGTAAGTATTTATAACAATTTAATAATTAGAATATTATTACCACAAATAAAATTAAATAAATTAAAAAAGGATAAATCAATGTGATAAGGTTTAAAATAAACCTAAAACATATCTAAATTTTATTGGTTGATTATATTAAAACCCTATATCATATTATCTTATAATTGAGTCATTTTTGGGCGTTTTTATGTGGGGTTTGAATTTATTATAAATTAGTATTTTTGGGGTTTCCAAAAGTTCCCCTATCATCGCTTATAAATGGGCACCTCCTCACTCTAATCTTCACACCATTTGGAGCCTTAAATCTCGGAAAATGCCAGAAAATTCCTCTTCTCAACCTCTCAATTTATAACATAGACTTTCTGGTCTTCTCAAAAGACCTACTCTGGTGCCCTAAGAGGAAGTTAAAAAGAGGCACGTCGAGGAAGAGATAATCCCTTCTACTGTTTCTTTCAAGTTTCCTTCTTCTTATACCTCCTCTTCTTTAGTTGTTTCCTAATAAATTAATAACATAAGTATTAATTATATACTGATATGTTATTATAAATTGGAAAAAACCCTATTTCACCTTTTATCCATCCAACGGTAAATGAAATCACCACGCGTGCGTACGTATGGAATACCGTCTCCACATCATGGTGTAATCTATTTTTCCACCACCAACTTACTTTGGATGGGTATAAGGTTGTAAAGAATAACTATATATTATCATTATAACATGATACTAATTCTGAGATATTCTATCATCCCCTCCAATTCCATTCAATAATTATGGGAACAATATCATCGCTCGTGCGTATGTACGGATTACCGTCTCCACGACACCCTGACATTATTTATCCATGTTAACCATTCAGTAATGATTATAAAGTATATATAATGAATAATAATGATATATATGACATTATAATGATACTGGATTTATTTATATGTTATTTACTTACATCCATTCAATTTAATAAGGAATCCAAAATAGCGTTCATGCGTACGTACGGTCTACCGTCTCCATGAATGATGTATTTCGTTCCATTTATCAAAATATTATATATATTTATATTCTGAATATTTATTATATATAAATCATGTTCTAAATTTTGGATGTAAGTAATCATGATCTAACTAATGATATGAATAATTAAAATTCAAAACACATACGACAAATGAAACGATTTTACCCAAAAAAATGCATTAACATGGAATTGACAAATGAACGGGTAATATAAAGTCATAAGTGAATCTATATGATATCATAAATATTATTATGGTTCTGTTACATGTTAAAAATATTTTTAAACCCACTATACATGTGTCTTGGACACATACATAGGAAATTGGATATAAGGTAAGGGATAATTATTTCAATATTGTTCTTAACTGAGATTGTTTATTCATAAGTATTTACTAGGGTTATATTTATCATCCATGTACATGTTTTCTAAAAACGATTTCATGTATGTTTAAAGTCTTTTTTACCCATTTTTTCCTTTTACCACATGGTATGGAAGGAATCTTCCTTTTGTTTACCATAAGTGGAACTTTTTGACTTTTCTGACAAAAGTATGAGGAGAATGTTTTTTTAATCTTATATGACATGAACAGATTTTTATGGTTTCACAACGCCTTATTTCCGTAAAGCTTCACCTACAAGATTTCATGATTATTTTCAACATAATCAATTTGTTTTAAAATGTCATGGAATTTTGAGAAAAGAAAATTATTTTTTAGAAGAAGGGATATTTTCCTCAGGAATTCATTTCAAGTGTTTTATCAAAGCTATTTTCCATCTAAGATTACATTATTTTATATGTTTATGTTTCAAGTATAATTCTTCTATTATTTACATGGTTTTATTTTTCTTATGATGAAATGCTATCCATTTGTTTTATATGTATTATGTTATGATGAGATGATGTTTATGAAACCCATTTTATTCTTCGGGTTATAATGAATGATTTATGATTTTTTTGTGGCACACGTAAGAATGATTTCAACATGAGATGGGTGGGACCTATATCTCCCTCCAATGCATTGGGTAAAGATTTATATCTCATGAGATAGACATGGATGGAATGACAAGTAAACCCGGTTCAGTAATGGAATTTGTCCACTAGGATGGTCTTGGAAGCAATGCCTTGGCTACTATGGAAATCATATCATGTGCTTAATGGTTTCCCATAATTTCATGTTTTATTACCATGCTATTTTATCATGATTAATGTTCCTTTAAGATCTATGACTTATGTACTTCCATGATTTATTTCATGACTCAAGATTTTGATGTTTAAAATTTATGATCATGTTTTTATGTTCAAATGAATATGGTTTGTTTTATTTTCCCCATGCTTACCCTTAATAAGCATTTGAGCTCACCTATTTTATGTTTTATTTTCCCCAGGATATAAAGGAAGGTTTTAGGTAGAAAATAAGGGGGAAGACATTTATGGGAGATTTTGAAGATCTTTCACCATATTAGAAGTTTATGTTCCATGTTCCCAAAGGAACTAAACTAATACGGTCATTAGGCGTCTTTTTGTGTCATGTATTAAGTTCTATGCAAAAGTAATGTAATGTCTATGTAGGTCAGGATTGGGTCTCTACCATTGGTATCAGAGCAAAGTTTTAGTCAGCCTTTGGAAACTAGGATGCGAAAACTTTAGTCATATCTTTAGGGATATTTCTAAGGTATGTCTATGGATTTCCCTAAGGTTATGTATAAGTATAGGTTACAACCTAGAATTATTATACCGATCACAAATAACCTAGGATTAATGCTAAGATGTTAAAGATTAAAAGTACTCCCCTTTATTATGTTTTTTTCCTAGTATGAATTTTTCCTCCCACACTATTCTTTTTGGGTATTAGAAAATGACTGGAAATAGAAAGATTCATGTTAATTGAGAATATGGTGGACAATGGAATGATATTATTCATGAGGAACAAAATGAAACAGTATTTGGAAGGTGAAACATAGTTATTATGCATAATAAAAAATCTCATAATATGATCAATAATATCATCTTTGGTATGTTTCCTAACTCGGCTAATAATTGGAAGATGGAGTTTCATGATGATAATAGAGGAAACAAAGATCACTTTCCCTCATGTAAATCATGTGGGAAGAGGCATCATAGAGAATGTTTCAAAGGAATTGAAAGATTCTTTGGGTGTGGAAAAGGACACAAAGACAGTAATTGCAAAGGAAAAGGCTCAGTTAACACAATAGAGAAGGAAGATTGTATTGCTAAGACATCAAAAACGGTTAAATGTTTTAAATGTGGAATGTACGAGCATTATTCAAACCAATTTCCTAAGGAAAAATATCATGAAGATAATCAGCATGGTCGTATGGGTAGTATTTATGTTGATGATGATGAAGAGACTAAAAATGATATATGAGATGAAAGGTGTGTTGAGGAATAAAATGATGAAGCTCAGGTAATGGTTTAAGAAGGTTGTGAAATGATTGTATGGTTATCAAGAGTAATGTAGTATAGGAAATTTAATGGTACTATGGAATACTGAAACATCTAAGGATTGTTACACTATTTTTTTTCCTAAATTATATGAAAGTTTATGTTGAATGGTACTAATAACCAAGAAATTTTATTCAGATATTTTTGGAAAGTAAACGATATGTGCATAATGAAGGGAAAAAAAGATAATGAGATGTTTGATAGTATTCATGAATTCGTGACTGATATAAGGAAAAAGTTATACCGTGGTTTGAGTATATAGAAATTTAGGGATTTTGGTATGTGGAAAGAGTCAACTTTTGACAACATTCATGTTTTCACCAAGGTTCAATGGTAATTCATGTTTCAAGGGAATACAAGATTAAGGTATTCACATGTTTGGAATGCGATCAACAAGATATATCATATGATATATGTGGGATAAATGATGGTATTCACATGCTTGGTAGATGACCTTTCTAGTAATCATTTTCATTATACTATGAGGTTAGAAAGAAGTATTTTGGATAAGACTAAACATTGGAATGGATTATGTTTGACATCAGATAGTATTGTTTAAGTATATAATTTTTTGTTGATATTATTTTTAGAATGTTATAATAGTGTAGTTTTAGAAAAAGGAAAACCTGCAGGATGGGTGACAACCTGTCACGTCAGACAAAGATGCGGGAATCGTACCCACAACCAAAGCGCGACATGCCTTTATCACCTACCACCGGCCTACCTGAAGTTCTTGGTTAGTATAAATTAATTTTATTTTATTAGGCGGTATGATTGTTGAAGTATATGTCCATTTTAGGAACCATATACGATTAATCTCACTATAGATGGAATTATGTATATTTAATAACTTTTTGTAACCTTATGTTTGAGACAGATGGAATAACATATCATTCTATCACATGATCTGCTAACACTTCACGAATGATAAATTCAACTTCATTTCTTTCAGAGATGAAGTGGAAATTGTTCAAGGCATGAAAAATGGTGAGATTATACCAAAATCAAGTAAGTATTCCTTTTAATTCATCAAATTTATGGAAATGATCTTGAAAACCAAAAATGTTGTCCTAGTACCCTTATATCCGATGAATCATATTGTACCTTAGATCATCACACATTTATGGCTTTGTGATTGTTGGATTTTTCAAAGCCATGTTCTTTACCACTCTTCATCAGTACATGATGGTAAGATTTCTCTTCCATATCCATATTTTGACCTATGTTCTCCTTTGTGGAAACTTCATGATGAGTTAATTTTGGTATCTTTTATGTTTCTAATGATCCTTTTTTAAATGACGTTTTAGTATTATTTTTTACGATGTGGGTTTTTATGAATGAAACTTTCATGTAGTAAACCATTTTATCCCCGACGAATTTTGAGGGAGAAATTCCTTTTAAGTGGGGTAGAATGTAACACCCCGAGATTTTATGAGAAATATTCTTTTTAATTTCTTTGATGTCTTGTGTGGTTCACTTCACCATGATTATCTTGTGCTATATGAAACATCGTATTAGATTTTAGTATACACAACACAATTATTGGCTTGTGTTTCACACAATTTCATGTTCCTTCGAATAAAATTTATTTTACACAACACCAAGTATATATTTTGAACAATTTATAAATGAAATATATTTTCATTATGTTATATGCAACACCAAAGGAATCTTTCACTACATGCAACCCTGACTTGGTTTGCATTACACGCAGGAGTGACCTTCCTCGATAGTGTGTGTTGTACGCAATACCGAGTTTCACTAAACAATGATATATTGTTATAATATTATTATGAACTAGCCGCTATGAATAGTATTAACCACATTTCAAATTTTATAACATTATCATTCATCTTACACATTTTCTAGAACATTGTATGAGAACAAAATAATTTTTTTGGTTGAAAGAAGTATTTTTCAAAACAATACAGTTTCACCGCCTTTTGATGGAGCACCCTTTTTAAATCTAATTTTTGACATGTTTATAAATTCAATTTGAAAAAATAAAATAATTATTTTGAAAAATGATATAAAATTTTACTTTGGATATGTTTTTGATATTTTTCTGATAACTTTCATATTTTATTGAATTGTAAAAACACGCTAACTTTTAATTAAAAACAACTTTTTTCATCGAGATAATTTATATGGTTAAATTATAATTGTGAATGGCTTTAAAATATAATTAGAATATATTTTTACTATTTAATATAATGTATGTCATTATCGTTGAATTTACAATGAATTCGTAGGTTAAATTTATTCAATCTTTTGCAATGTTTTAAACAAAAACCCGTTTTTTCCGACAACGGGATTAATTTTAAATTAATTACTGCAAATTTTTTGTTGTGAATTTGGAAAAATGGATTCTATATTTGGAATCTGTAGGTCTAAATTATGTTAATAGGCTACTTTTTATTTTTGGGCATTATGAATAGTAACTACGGTAAATTTTATTTACCATAGTTAAAGGTAAATTAGGTAATTAAGGGTAAAAATAATATAATAAAATTCCCCTAACACTTGTCTTAATATAATTGTATGACTATATGTCATCCAAAAACGTACTTGGGTAGAAATTTAATCTATTAGAAGCCAATTTTATGTGATTAAGACCTTTAGTTTAATTTATTTAAAGAAAAGTGAAATATGTCTCACTCAAACATTAATAATTAGTGTATTTTTAATATATGGTTATAAAGAATATAAATTCGATTAAAAATACTCATTTGAAAGATAAAATGTTTTTATTTATCATAGTAATTTTTTTTGAAATTTTAAAAAAAGATTTAATTACCTTAATTTCTTATAGATTATTGATGCAGAAATTATTTATTTAGTGAAAAATCAATAATATATTTATTATTAAAATAATAATACAGAATAAAAGACGCAAATACTTCACCAAAAAATATTGGGCGAGTATATCTACACCATAAGCATCAATGTGTATACTTGTGGATAATTTTAATCCTTATAAAATAGATTATGACATTTATATTATTTTATTTTAAATGATGTCAAAGGCATCACCTTCATAATTTAATAACTATAACAATTTAAATCTTGTGATTTTAAGATGATCAATTTGAGTAAAAGTATTATTATGAAATTTAATATATTTATATTTATCATAGGATTTTATTTTTAATTTTTATGCAACAAATAAATGTATTAAATAATTATACAAAAATATTGTATTAATTATTTTACTAAGAGATATATCAAATAAATGGTTTTAAAATTATTAAAATAAATATTATATGAACTAATTAATGTGACACATGATTTTTATAGATAAATATGTCATGTTTGAAATCTAAGATATAATTTGGTTCAAACATATTTTCTGTGTGTATTTTATTTAAATTCAAATAAATTAATAGTGTCATAATTGACACTATTAATATTTTTTAAAAATAACATATTATTAAATCGTTTAAAAATCAGAAAAATATATAAAAATTAAAAATTGAAAATTATATGGTCCAAATATAATAATGTATCTAATTATGTAAAATTAAATACAAATCAGTAAGTATTTATAATAATTTAATAATTAGAATATTATAACCACAAATAAAATTAAATAAATTAAAAAAGGATAAATCAATGTGATAAGGTTTAAAATAAACCTAAAACATATCTAAATTTTATTGGTTGATTATATTACAACCCTATATCATATTATATTATAATTGAGTCATTTTTTGATGTTTTTAAGTGGGGTTTGAATTTATTATAAATTAGTATTTTTGAGGTTTCCAAAAGTGCCCCTCTCATCCCTTATAAAAGAGAACCTCCTCCCTATTCTCTTCAAACCATGTTGAGCCTTCAAGCTCATACAACCCCATAAAATTCCTCTTCTCAACCTCTCTATTTATATCATAGAGTTTCTGGTCTTCTCAAAAGACCAACTCTAGTGCCCTAAGAGGAAGTTTAAAAGAGGCACGTCGAGGAAGAGGTAATCCCTTCTACTGTTTCATTCATGTTTCTTTCTTCTTCTGCCTCCTCTTCTTTAGTTCTTTCATAATACAGAAATAACATAAGTATTAATTATATACTGATATGTTGTTATAAATTTTAAACTACCTTATTTCAGCTTCTATCCATCCTACGGTAAACAAAATCACCACTCATGCGTATGTATGGAATACCGTCTCCACGCCGTGGTGAAATCTGTTTTCCCACCACCACCTTAATTTGGAAGGGTATAAGGGTGTAAAGAATAACTATATATGATTATTATATCATGATACTAATTCTGAGATATTATATCATCCACTCCAATTTTTTTGGTTGATGAGATTACATCCCTATCTCATCTTATCTACCAATTGAGTCATTTTTGGAAGTTTATGTGGGTTTTGAATTTATTATAAATTAATATTTTTTAGGTTTCCAAAAGTGACCATGTCCTCCCTTATAAAAGGGAACTTCCTCCCTCTTCTCTTCACACCATTTTTAGCCTTCAATCTCTTCTAATCGCTGAAAATTCCTCTTCTAAACCTCTCTAGTTATATCATAGAGGATCTGGTCTTCTCGAAAGACCAACTCTAGTTCCCTAAGAGGATGTTTAAAAGAGGCACGTCGGGGAAGAGGTAATCTCTTCTGCCATTTCATTCAAGTTTCATTATTCTTCTACCTAATTTTCATTAGTTGTTTCATTATAAACTAATAAAAAAAATTTTAACTACATACTGATATGTTATTATAAATATGAAACAGCCATATTTCACCATCTATCCATCCTATGGTAAAAGAAATCACCGCGTGTGCGTACGTACGAAATATCGTCTCCACGCAGTGGTGTAATCTGTTTTTCCACCACCACCTCACATGGATGGGTATAAGGATGTAAAAATAACTATATATGATTATTATAATATGATAATAATCCTGAGACATTTTATCATCCACTCCAATTCCATTCAATAATTATGTGAAAAATATCATCGCTCGTCCGTACGTACGGATTATCATCTCCACGACGTGATGACATTAATTCTCATTGTTAACATTTCATGATTGATTATAAAGTATATATACTGAATAATAATGAGATATATGACATAATAATGATACTGGATTTATGTATATGTTATTTAATTACTTCCATTAAATTTAATAAGGAAATGAAAACAGTGTTCTTGCATATGTACGATCTATCATCTCCATGAAATGTGTGTTTCATTCCATTTGTCATTCTATTATATATATTTATATTCGGAATATATATTATATATAAATCATGTTTTAAATTATGGAAGTAAGTAATCCTGATCTATGTAATCATATGAATAATTACAAGTCAAAAACAAGTATGACAAATCAAATAATTTTACCCAAAACGGTCCATTAACATGGAATTGACCAATGAACGGGTAATATAAAGTTTTAAGTGAATAATATATGATATCATAAATATTATTATGGTTCTGTTACAAGTTAATAATATTTTTAAACCCACTATACAGGAGTCTCAGACACATACGGATGAAATTGGACATAAGTTAAGGGATAATTATTTCAATCTCGTTCTTAACCGATATTTTTTATTCGTAAGTATTTACTGGTGTTATATTTATCATCCATGTCCATGTTTTCTAAATTTTTTTCATGTATGTTTAATGTCCTTTTTACAAATTTTAGACTTTTACAACATGGTATGAACGTAATCTTTCCTTTGTTTCCTATACGGGGAACATTTTGACTTTTCTGACAAAAGTACGAGGAGAATGTTTTTTTAGTCTTATATGGCATGAACGGATTTTTACGGTTTCATAACGCCTTATTTACGTGAAGCTTCATCTACAATATTTCATGTTTATTTAAAAAATTCTTTTCTTTTAAAATTTCATGGAATTTCGAGAAATGAAAATGATTTTGAAGAAGAAAGGATATATTCCTCAGGAATTATTTTCAATTGTTTTATCCAAGCTATTTTCCATCTAAGATGACATTGTTTAATATATTTATGTTTCAATTATAATGTCTCTATTATTTACGTGGTTTTATTTTTCTTATGATGAAATGATATACATTTGTTTTATATGGATTATGTTATGATGGGATGATGTCTATGAAACCCATTTTATTCTATAGGTTATGATTAATGATTAATGATTGTTTTGTTTAACATGTAAGAATGATTTCAATATGAGATGGGTGGGACCAATATATCTCTACAATGAATTAGGTAAAGATTTATATCTCATTATATAGACATGGATGGAATGACAAGTAAACCCAGTTCAGTAATGGACTTTGTCTACTATGATGGTCTTGGTAGCAATGCGTTGGCTACTATGGAAATCATATCATGTTCTTAATGTTTTTCCATAATTCCATGCTTTATTACCATGCTATTTTATCATGATTAATGTTCCTTTAAGATCTATGACTTATGTACTGCCAAGATTTATTTCACGACTCGTGATTTTTATGTTTAAACATTATGTTCATGTTTTTAAGTTCAAATGAATATGGTTTGTTTTATTTTCTGCATGCTTACCCTTACTGAGCATTTGAGCTCACCCTTTTTATGTTTTCTTTTCCCCAGGATATAAAGGAAAGTTTTCGGTAGGGAAAAAGGGGCAAGATATTTAGGGGAGATGTTGAAGATATTTCACCATGATTAGAAGTTTATGTTCCATGTTTCCAAATTCACTAAACTAATACGGTCATTGGATGTCTATTTGTGTCATGTATTATGTTTTCCGAAAAAGTAATTTAATGTCTATGTACATCAACCTTGGGTATCTACAATGTTCATGTTTCTCTTATGATCCATTGATATGACTATTTTGAAGTGCCCAGATCAGTGTGAATCACTGAGAGGGGGAGGGGGTGAATCAGTGATCCCTTAAAACTTTTTACTAATTGATTCTTAATCAATTAAACCTCTATGGCTGGTTAAAGCCTCGATCCACTCTTCTTGTATCTCTCAACCTTTCCCGAATGATGCAGTAATGAAAAGGCACAGGACACAAGGATTTTACAAGGTTCGGCACCAAAGGCCTACATCCTTGCCATGCTCTCTCAGCATGGATTCTCCCATTATAACTTGTTAGAATTACAATGGTCGATACAGAGTCCCACTGTATCTCTCCTGAGTCCCACAGGAGGGTCTTTATACTGCGTCCCACAGTGTTACCAGAGTCCCACTGGCCTGCTCCAGAATCCCACTGAAGACTTCTTCTCCCTGAGTCCCACAGGGTCTTCTCCTGGCTCCTCGAGTCACACGAGTAGCTCTTCTTCACTTTAATCTTCTTCAAGTAACTTCAGCAGCCTGGGATAAAGGCTGCTGGCCTTGCTCTGTACCTCTGATCACTTGTGATGATCAGGTCTTCTCGTCTTGCTCAGGATTTATCTCCTTCTTCTCAGGATGACCTGGCCTCTCTCTTCAACTACTGAATACTCAGACAACTGATATCTTTAACTTCAGTCTGGTCCAGTCTCACATCAGAACAACTTCATGCACTGAGTGCATGGCATCACAATATCTTCAAGATCTCCTGGTCTTGGACTCCTCAAATGCACACAACCAGATTTGGCTTTGTTCACGTGTGCACGTGCATGCATGCATGCATGCACTCTCCTTTCCTCTTCTTGGTGCAGTAGAACCACAAAGGGTGTAACACTTTAAGCACACACCATCTTATCAAACTTCACACTCTTTATGCAACTTGTTCACACACTTAAAAGTGTGTTATACTTTGGTGTGAGTCTTCTTCTTCTTCTAAGTGTGTCCACTCCTCTTAGAGCACACACAAAGGTTCGGCCACTTCACTTTGTTGTTTTGCACACACAACTTTGTTCTTTGCTTTGCACACACACAATGAGTGTGTATTCGGCCTCCAATATTTTTGCACACCCCAAGCTATGCCTCGGCCTTCCTCTCAAATGCACACACACACAAATTGTGGTCTTGGCCTCTACTAATTCTTGCACACCTAATAGGATACGGCCTCTTCACTAGATGCACACCCCAAAGGCTACTGCCTCTTATTCAAATGCACACACACTGGATATGGCCTCGGGTTCTCCTTGCACACACAATACCGTAGGGTCTTCTTGTTTCACACACACCCAAGGCTGCGGCCTTTACTTGCACACACCCAAGGTGTGGTCTCGGGTTCTCCTCTTCTTGCACACTCACTTAAATGTGTCCTTCTTCACTTATGCACACACACACTAAGGTGTGGTCTTCACTTCACCCATACAAAGCTACGGCTTGGGTTCTCCACTTTGCACACACACTGCCTTCTTCTCTTTTTGCACACACAGCCCGAACACTCAACTCCACTGCCGCGCAGGGTCACAAGGCGCAAGGGTGCGACCTCTACTGTCTTCAAATGCCGCGCGCAAGCCCTCAAGGTGCACAAGGCTCGCGAAAACACTTCCTGCCGCGCAAGTCTGCGGGCAGAGAAGGATGCAACCACGGGCGCACAAGGATGCGGCCACGGGTCTTCCTGTCGCGCAAGGAAGGCGCACAGGGGACTCCCTTTCTCTTCTTTCGCGCAAGAGGTGCGAAAAAGGAACACACGAAGACAAGAATGGCTTCGGGCTTCTGCCGCGCAAGTGGTGCGCGCAGGGTCTTCTTCGCGAAGCAACGGTGCTCTCACGGGACTCCGGATCTTCAACAAAGGATCAGCAGCTTCTTCTCGAGGGCTAGGCCTCATTTATATAGGCAGAGGAAGGCTTCAAATCCTCCGCGTTTTTTAACTTCAAAATGCCGAGATCTTCGGATCTTCAAAATCTTTACGAATCTTGATTTTCTTTCCTCTGTTTCACGCGGGATCTTCCTCTTGAATTTCCTCTACGTGCATGCGACTTAGAACGCATGCACGGCCTTCTTTAAACCCTATCCATGCAAAGGCACGAACACCGAATGGCCTCGCACCTCCGGTTGATTCGGCCTCGCTCGAAATCCTCCTTTCATCGCATGCATGCTTATTTTATTGCATGGTTATGTTCAGTAGGCACAGACGATCACAATGGAGGTTTCGGATTCGGAAATGGTGGCCGGGAGCTCAAGATAGGTCGTCGGGATGCCTCTGGTTCAGCGGCTGCTCGCGGGAGACTTCGGCTCGAGCTCGAGGAAGAAGACAGTCGCTGGGCCGTTGGATCAGCCGATCAAGCGACTTTGGACGGCCTGGATCAGATCGCGTCGCCGCGGATCAGTTGTGCGGCCGAGATCTGGCGCGCGATTGATCGTGCGGCCAGGATTACTCCCGCGGAAAAAATCCGCGTCCCACATCGAAACGGCGAGAGGTTTTCTCGCGGCTTATCAACATGCCGCTCCCCCAGCACACTCAATTGAATCTCCTCCCTCCACGGTGCCGCCCCGCACCGTGTTCTCCCTGCGGGCGCGCTCTGCGCCCACTCTTGCCACTCGGGCGCGCCACTGGCGCCCACTATGCGTGCCTTCGGGCGCGCGCGCTACGCGGACTTCACCACCACGTAGCTCGGGGCTTATACACGGCCCCAGCCTCCTTTGGGCTGGCCCCATGGGATCCCCTTGGGCGTGGTGACTGGTTCCCACATGTGCCTTGGGTTGAACCCTTAAGGCTGGCCCTTGAGGTTGGCATATTTTTTTGCTTGAATATACACTAAGTATACAAAGTACTTAAGTGTAAAATGCCAAATGCCCTTTCTCCTCTAAGCCATTTCTTCTCTCTTCTTCTTAGGAATTCAAGCATTAATCTTCTTCATTAGAATTCCTCCATTCTTCTTCAACATATGATCAACATTTAAGAATGGAATTCCCGAAGGTTTCTTCATCTTCAACCGAGCTCCTGAATCAAATATTTCTTCAATAAACTTCATTGATCCAATCAGGGATCAATTGGAACATCTTCTGATTCACATGCACTAAGTGATAGTGCATGGACTTCTTCAGCTCACTTCATCCACTTAGGACTTGTGGATGGATCTTCTTCAACTCCTCATGCATTGTTACTACAATGCATGGTCTTCTAATCATGTTGTGACTTTGTATCATCATGATACAAGTTCTATGAACTTAAAGAACAGCTCAACAATCGTCAGATATCCATGGAGAATGTTTCAACCATATTCTCCAATGCCACTTAGTGAATCTCCTAAGTGACATTCCTCTAAGTTCCATGGCCATTCTCCATTCTTTACCAACACCATTACAACCTTTGTCATTCACATTTGACATTCCCTGACTTCCATTCATTCCAAGACAACTTCATGTCTCATTGACAACAAATGCAACACAATGCACTTCAATCTCCCCCTTTGTATTTGTTGTCAATACACTCCTTTAGCACATATGAATGGGTCAATATGTGTGCCAATATTTTCTCCCCCTTATTGGCAATCAAATGCAAAGGTGTGGTGTGGTTCACTTTCAAAAATATCTTCCTCCCTTTGAATAGCATATTCTTGAAAATCACTAAGAGAGGGATGATGCCACATGTTCTCTTTAGCAAAGAACCTTTAGTACATCAGCTCTAAGTCTACTTGGGCTAACCCGGTGTAGAAAACAAGAGTGATATGACCAAGGAATTCAAAGCTGTCCAAAATTCACTGTTCATGTGAGATCATGCTTAGGGGTTTGAAAATTTTTCAGATATAACACTTAATTGCTAAATCCTGCACATACTTCACAAAACTCATTAGAAAGTTCAGTGCAATGATAAAGCTCCCCCTTTCATCCATTTGTATTCAATCCATACTCCCCCTTAATTGACAAGATAAACTCAATTAAGAAACAAGGGATGAAATCATGATTGGAATACCTTCACTTTTCTCAAGATGATATTAATTTCAGAACATCATCTTCTCCAGATTGGCTCCCCCTCAAGGGGTGCACTCCATTCAATCCAAACCACCCTCCAGCTGAGAATGATCATCATCTTCAATTCCCTACAATGTTAGCACATGTAAATACTAATAGTATAAGGGAATAAGATGGAACCTCCTTGGTTCATCAATGTGAACAACAAGGTTGAGAAGATTCTCTCAACCGAGATGTCCCATTTTCACCAGTCTTCACACTTGCACATTTGATCTTCATTGATGATTGTGCTGGTGTGGTTCTCAAACCATCTTCATGTGAAACCTTTTGTTTCCTTTTTGCCTTAGCAATTGCCAGAACTTCATCTTCAGCTCTCTGCAGATCTTTGGCAAGTTGCAACTGATTTGGCCATATGACAAGTGAGTCACTTGGGAGTGTGGCCTCAGTTCTGGATATTCCACATGGTTCCTTTGATTCTGTCAAGCTACCTCTACTAGGCAACTTGTTTTCAATCAATCCCTTCTGCTTCTTCTGGATTGATTGTCTGTTTGAGTCCAGTCTGCTTCTATTCAGTTCCATGGCTTGTTCACAAAGATCCATGGTGTGTCCTTTCTTTCCACAGTAGAAGCATTTCTTGGTGGTCCTTCTGGATGCATCACCCTTCTTGGACTCAGACTCCAAGGACTTCTCTTCATTTCTAAAACACTTCTTGGGAGCATTTTCTACTTTCTTCTTGCTTCCCAAGGAATCTCTCTTAGCCAGGTTCTGTGATCTTTTCTTCTTTTGAGCTTTGGATACAGTTGGAGATTGACATGTATCTTTTTGACCACTTTTGCAATCATCCCAGATGTTGTCAAGTAATCCAAATCTGTTAGCAGTAAACAGATGTCTCTGGACCTGTGGATGTTGCTTCTTTTCTTCTGGCTTGCTCCCCCTAGGCATGGGCTTCCTCTGTGCTTTGGCATTCAGTGGATTGTACCAACAATCCTTTGCACAATGCCCATACTTGTTACAACACCAACATTGACCCACAAATCTTGACCTCTTGATTCCTTCTGATTGTAGGGTACTTTTCTTTACCTGTTGTTCTGTTTCAGGAGAGCTCTGCTTCTTTACTGTCTTCATCCATATTTGTTTGGAATTATTCTTCCATCCTGCACTTTTTGTAGAAACACTATTAGAAGCATCGGTACAAGATGGGATGGATGGTACCTTCTTTTTAGAAGTTGTTGCACTTTCACTAGAGGATGTCTTTCTATTAGAATCATCCTTCTCAAAGCATACTTGAGTAGCAACATTTCTCCTTTCAGTTGACTGGGAGGCTTTGGCTTTGGGTGATTGCTGATTTCTCAATATCACCTCTAATTCTAAGCATTTCATATTGAGGGAGTTCTTCTCATCCTCAATAGTTCTTAGCCTTCCTTCCCATTTCTCTTCCAGCTGTTTTATCTGGTCTTCATGCACCTTCTTTAATTCTTGCAATGAATTGTCCATCTCCTTCACCAATTTGACTTTTTCTTCAAGTTGAGCATCTCTGACAACCATTGATACTTTATGCCTCTTTTCCAGTGCATGGAAAACATCTTTGACCACAGTCTTAAAGAATTCTTTCTCAGAAAGGCTTCTCTGCAATTCTTCAGCAGTGTCTTCATATCTTTAATTACAAAGAGAAAAGGTTTCATCTTTGGCATTTACCAGCTTTCTGAGAGTGTTGGTTATGCCAACCCTTTTTGCCAATTGGACTTCTAGAGAATTGGCTTCATCTTCTAGCTGTAATTTTTCTTCCTGAAGATCAAGGAGGCCTGTAGCTATACACATTGCAATTTCCTTGGGGACATTCTTCTGAAGATATTTGATTGCATTTAGAAGATCATTGTTTCTTCCATCTTCATCACAGCTAGAGCAGGCTTCATCAGAAGAATGATAAAAGGAATTGTCATCTGATGTGACTTTCACATTTCTTTCCATAGAAGGAGTTTCTCTGATTGCATCAACCTTCTTCTTCATCTTCTTGGCCTGTTTCTTCTTTCTATTTTTCTGAGTCTTGGCAGATATCTCCATTTGAGGCTGGTCACTCATTTCCTCAAATCTGCACTCCATATAGACTCTCTTGGATCTTTTAGAGGTAACCTCCCTCTGATACCAATTGAAGTGCCCAGATCAGTGTGAATCACTGAGAGGGGGAGGGGGTGAATCAGTGATCCCTTAAAACTTTTTACTAATTGATTCTTAATCAATTAAACCTCTATGGCTGGTTAAAGCCTCGATCCACTCTTCTTGTATCTCTCAACCTTTCCCGAATGATGCAGTAATGAAAAGGCACAGGACACAAGGATTTTACAAGGTTCGGCACCAAAGGCCTACATCCTTGCCATGCTCTCTCAGCATGGATTCTCCCATTATAACTTGTTAGAATTACAATGGTCGATACAGAGTCCCACTGTATCTCTCCTGAGTCCCACAGGAGGGTCTTTATACTGCGTCCCACAGTGTTACCAGAGTCCCACTGGCCTGCTCCAGAATCCCACTGAAGACTTCTTCTCCCTGAGTCCCACAGGGTCTTCTCCTGGCTCCTCGAGTCACACGAGTAGCTCTTCTTCACTTTAAGCTTCTTCAAGTAACTTCAGCAGCCTGGGATAAAGGCTGCTGGCCTTGCTCTGTACCTCTGATCACTTGTGATGATCAGGTCTTCTCGTCTTGCTCAGGATTTATCTCCTTCTTCTCAGGATGACCTGGCCTCTCTCTTCAACTACTGAATACTCAGACAACTGATATCTTTAACTTCAGTCTGGTCCAGTCTCACATCAGAACAACTTCATGCACTGAGTGCATGGCATCACAATATCTTCAAGATCTCCTGGTCTTGGACTCCTCAAATGCACACAACCAGATTTGGCTTTGTTCACGTGTGCACGTGCATGCATTCATGCATGCACTCTCCTTTCCTCTTCTTGGTGCAGTAGACCCACAAAGGGTGTAACACTTTAAGCACACACCATCTTATCAAACTTCACACTCTTTATGCAACTTGTTCACACACTTAAAAGTGTGTTATACTTTGGTGTGAGTCTTCTTCTTCTTCTAAGTGTGTCCACTCCTCTTAGAGCACACACAAAGGTTCGGCCACTTCACTTTGTTGTTTTGCACACACAACTTTGTTCTTTGCTTTGCACACACACAATGAGTGTGTATTCGGCCTCCACTATTTTTGCACACCCCAAGCTATGCCTCGGCCTTCCTCTCAAATGCACACACACACAAAGTGTGGTCTTGGCCTCTACTAATTCTTGCACACCTAATAGGATACGGCCTCTTCACTAGATGCACACCCCAAAGGCTACTGCCTCTTATTCAAATGCACACACACTGGATATGGCCTCGGGTTCTCCTTGCACACACAATACCGTAGGGTCTTCTTGTTTCACACACACCCAAGGCTGCGGCCTTTACTTGCACACACCCAAGGTGTGGTCTCGGGTTCTCCTCTTCTTGCACACTCACTTAAATGTGTCCTTCTTCACTTATGCACACACACACTAAGGTGTGGTCTTCACTTCACCCATACAAAGCTACGGCTTGGGTTCTCCACTTTGCACACACACTGCCTTCTTCTCTTTTTGCACACACAGCCCGAACACTCAACTCCACTGCCGCGCAGGGTCACAAGGCGCAAGGGTGCGACCTCTACTGTCTTCAAATGCCGCGCGCAAGCCCTCAAGGTGCACAAGGCTCGCGAAAACACTTCCTGCCGCGCAAGTCCGCGGGCAGAGAAGGATGCAACCACGGGCGCGCAAGGATGCGGCCACGGGTCTTCCTGTCGCGCAAGGAAGGCGCACAGGGGACTCCCTTTCTCTTCTTTCGCACAAGAGGTGCGCAAAAGGAACACACGAAGCCAAGAATGGCTTCGGGCTTCTGCCGCGCAAGTGGTGCGCGCAGGGTCTTCTTCGCGAAGCAACGGTGCTCTCACGGGACTCCGGATCTTCAACAAAGGATCAGCAGCTTCTTCTCGAGGGCTAGGCCTCATTTATATAGGCAGAGGAAGGCTTCAAATCCTCCGCGTGTTTTAACTTCAAAATGCCGAGATCTTCGGATCTTCAAAATCTTTACGAATCTTGATTTTCTTTCCTCTGTTTCACGCGGGATCTTCCTCTTGAATTTCCTCTACGTGCATGCGACTTAGAACGCATGCACGGCCTTCTTTAAACCCTATCCATGCAAAGGCACGAACACCGAATGGCCTCGCACCTCCGGTTGCTTCGGCCTCGCTCGAAATCCTCCTTTCATCGCATGCATGCTTATTTTATTGCATGGTTATGTTCAGTAGGCACAGACGATCACAATGGAGGTTTCGGATTCGGAAATGGTGGCCGGGAGCTCAAGATAGGTCGTCGGGATGCCTCTGGTTCAGCGGCTGCTCGCGGGAGACTTCGGCTCGAGCTCGAGGAAGAAGACAGTCGCTGGGCCGTTGGATCAGCCGATCAAGCGACTTTGGACGGCCTGGATCAGATCGCGTCGCCGCGGATCAGTTGTGCGGCCGAGATCTGGCGCGCGATTGATCGTGCGGCCAGGATTACTCCCGCGGAAAAAATCCGCGTCCCACATCGAAACGGCGAGAGGTTTTCTCGCGGCTTATCAACATGCCGCTCCCCCAGCACACTCAATTGAATCTCCTCCCTCCACGGTGCCGCCCCGCACCGTGTTCTCCCTGCGGGCGCGCTCTGCGCCCACTCTTGCCACTCGGGCGCGCCACTGGCGCCCACTATGCGTGCCTTCGGGCGCGCGCGCTGCGCGGACTTCACCACCGCGTAGCTCGGGGCTTATACACGGCCCCGGCCTCCTTTGGGCTGGCCCCATGGGATCCCCTTGGGCGTGGTGACTGGTTCCCACATGTGCCTTGGGTTGAACCCTTAAGGCTGGCCCTTGAGGTTGGCATATTTTTTTGCTTGAATATACACTAAGTATACAAAGTACTTAAGTGTAAAATGCCAAATGCCCTTTCTCCTCTAAGCCATTTCTTCTCTCTTCTTCTTAGGAATTCAAGCATTAATCTTCTTCATTAGAATTCCTCCATTCTTCTTCAACATATGATCAACATTTAAGAATGAAATTCCCGAAGGTTTCTTCATCTTCAACCGAGCTCCTGAATCAAATATTTCTTCAATAAACTTCACTGATCCAATCAGGGATCAATTGGAACATCTTCTGATTCACATGCACTAAGTGATAGTGCATGGACTTCTTCAGCTCACTTCATCCACTTAGGACTTGTGGATGGATCTTCTTCAACTCCTCATGCATTGTCACTACAATGCATGGTCTTCTAATCATGTTGTGACTTTGTATCATCATGATACAAGTTCTATGAACTTAAAGAACAGCTCAACAATCGTCAGATATCCATGGAGAATGTTTCAACCATATTCTCCAATGCCACTTAGTGAATCTCCTAAGTGACATTCCTCTAAGTTCCATGGCCATTCTCCATTCTTTACCAACACCATTACAACCTTTGTCATTCACATTTGACATTCCCTGACTTCCATTCATTCCAAGACAACTTCATGTCTCATTGACAACAAATGCAACACAATGCACTTCATATTTAATAACATGTATTGTATTCTTCATGTTATTAATTGTTTACTCCCTTACATGGATTTATATCTCACCCATTTATAATGCATGTCCTCAGGTTATCCCCTGAAATTCTAAGTACGAAGGAATGTTGTGGTCATGTAAAAAAAGTTTTCAATAAAGTTATTGTGTTTTATGTTCAAAGTTATTATGTGATGTTTCTAATTTCCCAAGTAACTAGACCTGTCGATCCTCAGAGTTTTCTTTAGTGAATTATTATGTAATAAATTATGTTTAAGTGTGAAATAAAGATAAGGGTTTTTATAGTTGGTATTAGAGGATATGTTTAGTTATTTTTTAGATTATGACTAGAAAACCATAGTGAAAGCCTTAGGGATACGACTATGTATAAAAAAACACCCCAAAATTTTGGTGAGTATTGAGTAAGTGGTTTATCATGAAAATTCATCCATGTATGGGAATTAGCATATAGAGGCGACTCTTTCACAGATATATTTAGTGGTAAAACCCGAAAACACCACTTTGAGCTATCCTCGAACGGGTAATGGTGCACGACCATGTGGCTTGCAAAACTCTTATTTATGACCCTCTTGAGGGATATGATTTGTTAAATTCTTTATTTTAGTACAAAAAATTATTTGGGAAATATAAAAAATCATATAAGAATATAAGTTAAGAAATAGATCAAGCATAGCCTATATTTATACCTAAGGTGTTGCAAATTAAAATATAATTCTCCTTTACAAGTTTTTCGTTTTATGTTAAAAGATTCTTTTCTATGATCAATAGCTAAGTATTCAAAACCCCTAATTGTGTTCCCTTTTAAATAGTTAAAAAACCAATGGGGGAAGATCACAAACAACTCTTCTCTCTCGTCCTGAAGAACTAACTGGAATGATCATCCCGATGTCATTCTCATATGACATTGAAACCTATTCAAATATCCAAGTTACCTGCAAACAACTTTATGAGGCATCCAATAACATGAACATTGCACGATTATTTCTAGGATCAAGTACAGTCAATTGTGGAATATTGTTATCTCAACTTAATTACCATGATCAGAGTGGGAATTACCATTATTGTCTTTTCAAATTCATCACTTTATTTAAAAATTATAAACCACTAAAATATTTCTTAGATGATTCAATATTGGGAGACCTCCGAGAAGCCTATATGTATCAAATTAATGATTTTTGACATTGGGGAAATAGAAAAAGTGATTTTAAAAACCCCTATTTTGAAATATTGGAAGATGAATCAGTAAGACCTTTTTATAAAAAGAAATTTCAGGAATATATTTCAAAATTATAAAAAATAAATACCTTTTTAATGACTTATCAATGCTTCTATTGATATAAACAAAGACACTTGAGGTGTTTTTGGACAAAGTAGATGATTTTGAGAATATCATGAGGTACCATTGTGATGCATGAATCCTTTATACATGAAAGAAATGATAATTAAAAAGAATGAAGGTGTTGTCGAGGTAATGAAGGAAAAGTACTCGCACCTGTTTATGGCATAGAATGTAAAATGACATTTTGAGGGAAAATTTTCTTAAGGGGGGATGATTTAAATGACACAAACATTTATTAATGAAAATTCATCTTGACATAATTAAATATATAATGTTTATATAACATATTCAATTCATTAGTTTTGCGTTTTTTTTATTATAAAATACCCTTACGAATTGTTATAGCTGCTAATATAGCTATTGAACAATGATCACATGATTAGTATAAATATTGATCTTTAACAAATGCAATTTTCTCAGAAAAAGTAAGTGATTGTCTTATCCAGTAGAATTTCCCCATACGAAGCCCATTTGTTGGACCTTTCAAAGAAGGTGGCATCACTGGGCTTTAGTCTTGACCAAGCCCATGCTGAGGTTCAACACATTAAGCTTGAACAGAACCACCTATGGGAGAGGTGGAAGTTGATAGATATTATAACCCGAGTGATGTTATCTGAGCCACCCCAAGAGTGGATCACCATAACACACCTTAACCTTCGGTCTTATGTGGATTTTATATGGTTTTATGTGATAATAACCTAGTACTTTGATTATGTACATTATTTTTCGTATAGAGAATAAACATTTATTTTATTATTTTTACTTTGTAAATAGTTTTTAAATAAAAAATTGTATTTGTAGTTAATATTCAGTTAAGAAATTTAATTTTATGAAATAATGTATTTTTTAATTAAGTAATATTTTAAAAAAAATATTATTACTAAATAAGCTTTTATTAAATATAAATGAGCATATAATTCTTATGAATATAATTGTAATTTTTATTAAGGTTTGAATGATCTTTTTCCAAAATCCTTGAATTTTTGATAAATTTCGATTTTAATTTCAAAAGTAAAAATTCAAATATTTATAAATTATTTTAGATAAAATGAATAGTATTTTTTGAATCATTATTTAAGAATTATCCAAAAGTGAATTTTTCATAATTTTGTGAGACAGTCGAATTTTTGTGTAAAAATTAAATATTGTTTAAATATATAATATGTTTTATAACATCATAATTACCCAATAGTGATTTAATAAAATACTATAAATTATATTTTCAGACAATATATTTTTTATATTTAAAATATTGTTATTTCATATTTGTTTGATTAATTTTATGTTGCCTTAGTGGACCTTTCATGACTTATAAAACATTTTATCTTTTTAAAATGATTCCCTTGAGAGTGTGACTCACCTCCACCTGAGAAAGCCTAATATTTTTATAATTTTTATCATTTGACTTATAAAATATTTTTTTCCAATCCCCTTTGGCAAAAATCATGGGAAAAAAGCATGGGATGGTTTGTTGTTTTGATTAGTTTAATGTGTAGGGCCCAAAACCTAAATAATAAGGAATTCTCCCTCCTTCCTATATAAACCCACCAAAGATCCCACTTTATCTACAATAAAGGCCTTTTATGCTTGACCAAACTCTTCCATCTTCTCTCTATAATCCTCTCAAGGAACCCCATGCTCCCAAGAAGCCTCTATCAGGCCCCTCCTAATCCTTTGGGGATCATACTTCCATGTAAGGGATTCCTTCCTTTCTCATTTAATCTAAGTTATTTATATTCTTATGCCATTTTATTTTCGGTTATAAATGTTGGGGTATGATTTTTCACCTCCCCTAAACATTCCTATTTATGTTTTAATGATGATAGACCCCTTTCTCTCTCATTGATGTCTTCCATGTACACCCGTTACCATGCCGAAATTTCACAGGGGATTTTTTCCTTTCTCATTTTTCCCAAATTTAATTATGTTGTTATGACCTCTTATTTTCAGTTAAAAATGTTATGGTATGATTTATAACATCCCCCGAACTTCCCTCCTTATGTTTTATTGATGATAGACCGATTTATCTCTTATTAATTCCTCCCATCTACACCTGTTACCATGCCGAAATTCTGTAATGAATTTCACTCTTCTAATTTACATTAAAGAAATTATTTTGAATTATGAATCTAAATTACATTACGTATATTGGGACATGTATCAATATGATCCCATTATTTTCCATTTCATGTACATATTATGAGACACCCATTTCTCTCATCAACCATTTTTACGAGTTCTTATGTCACCCCATTATGCTGCTGATATTACAACATGATTTTCCAAGCCAAAGTCATTGTGTAGAGAATACCATGCCCATTTCTATATCAATAGTATTACCCTTTATGCACATTTACTTATTTTTTATATAGTTACATGTATGAATTCCACATTCCTTTATCATGGAATAAATTTTGTTGTTTAATGAATCCATGTTATATGATCCATGTGGCACACTTATGCATGAAATGAAATGATGAAGAAGGGTGCTCCCTGATAGTGCTCCATTGCATTGGGTAAAGATTAGTATCAGGATACATCAAGTGGCATAAGGTATTAGTCATGATTACTCAAGTGAAGTGAGGGTTTACTCATGATCCATGTGCAATGAACCTTGGCTCATGCTAATACCATGTTAATTGTTATTGCTACATTTCCATGTTATGATAATAATGCTATATCATGACTTTTTGTTCATGTTTATCTTATACTCCATTGAAATTCCTATTTCCTAAAATGAATTTTTTTTCTTCATGTTATCCTTATTTACTCTCTTACTGGGCTTTATAGCTCAGCCTTTTTTTATGCATCTCCTCAGGTTATCCCATGAATTGTTAAGTACAAAGGAATTTTGTGGTCATGTGAAATAAGTTGTCAATAAAGTTGATGTGTTTTATGTTCCATGTTATTATGTAATGTTTCTAATTTCACAAGATAATAAACCGCTAGATCCTTAGATTTGTATTATGTGAATTATTATGTAATAAATCATTTTTAAGTGTGAAATAAAGAGCAGGGTTGTTATAGTTTTGGTGGCTAGGCATGAAAAATTAGATAGCAGGGTTCAAAGCTAGATGTTTCACTTATCAGTATGTGAAAGCAGAAAATCAATGACCTAGTGGACTATTACAACTGTTATCTATTTTGGAATGGAAGTGGTATGACGTAACTATGGATTTTTTGGTAGGAATTAAAACAACTCTTAGGAAGAATGATTCTATTTGGGTCATTGTGGACCGACTTACGAATGTAGCACACTTATTACCTATGAGAGAAACCTTTATAGTAGAGCAGTTGGGAGAACAGTATGTGAGAGAGATAGTTGTTTTGAATGGGGTTCCACATAATATAGTGTTAGATCATGATTCACTCTTTACATCATGATTTTGTCAGGGCTTACAAAAGTCTCTTTGTACACAGGTTCTGTTATGTACGGACTTCCACCCAAAAACATATGGAAAGTAAGAGTGTACCATACCTGTGTTAAGGGATATGCTGCAAGCATGTGTGCTTGACTTTGGTGGTTCTTAGTAAAAGCACTTGGATTTAGTGCAGTTTCCCTATAAAAGAGGTTATCTACAAACTATACAGATGGGACCTTACAAGGAACATTTGTGTTGAACTTTTAGATCAACACTATGTTGGTTAGAGGTGGGTGAGTTAGGGATGTTGGGACCAAGTCTCATTCAGGAGACATCAGAGCAAGTTCAGTTGATTCGAAAGCGTATGGATACGATTCAGAGTAGGTAAAATTCATACGTTGACAGATGGAGACGGCCCCTAGAGTTTATAGAGGGTGATCATATTTTCCTTCGGGTGTCTCCTAGAATGGGACACCACAGGATACTGAGGCAGGGAAAGTTAGTGCCCTGGTTTTTGGGACCGTTTGAGGTGTTGGAGGGAGTCAGGAGGGTAGCGTACCAATTATCACTTCCATAGAAATTGGATACTATGCATGATGTTTTCCACGTGTTACAAAAATGGATGTATCACTCGGACCCTTATAATGTTATTTATGTGGAGTAATTTGACTTCAAGACTGATGCGTCCTTTGAGGAGCACTAGGTACGTGTGTTGGGACGCAGTGAGAAAGTGTTACAGGAAAATACAATGTTGTTAGTTCATGTGTTACGGAAACAATGAAATGTTCAAGAGGAAACATGGGAACTAGAAGAGGACATCAGGGCTCAATGTCTTAATCTTTTTGGCTTAGAATCTTAGAGAATTTTGGTAATGCAGCTCGAGGACAAGCTTGTGTAAGGTGGGGAGATTGTAATATTATGGCCTTTTATGGAGTCATCTCGGACATTTTTTCTAGAAATTTTTTATGTTTTTAATTACATTTGATTTGATGTAGTGGAATGGGGTATGTTTGGGCGAATTTTTAAGGAAAACTAATGGACAATGGGCTGTGCACGGTTTGCGCATGTTTGGAAAAACCGTGTGACCAAACTGTGACATGTGTGAAAAACTAGATAGAGAGGTCTACATGGTTTGTGCATGATTTGAAAAACCATGTGGCCAAACTATGACCACCGTGAAAAACTGGATAGAGTGGTCGGCATAGTTGGAGAATGGTTTTCCATAACTATGTGCCTATTCCCAGGAAACCGTACTTGTGGGATTTTTATTCTGAAAATCCTTTTTAAAATCACCTGAACCCCTAGGACTTCAATATTTTTTACCTTAAATCGGGCTTAACAAATTCTAGGTGTTCCGAAGTCCTTATAGAGGGATTCTAAGGTGATCTGAACACCTTTATTTGAGATCAAAATCCCAGATTGAAGATCCTCTCTCCTCTATGTAAGTGGATTTCATCTCGTTACTTCTACCGTTATTTCCTCTAACATTTCGTGATCTTTTCATGGAGGATATTCTCCTTTTTCTTGGATATAAACCTATGAGTTAAGATCTGGATCTTGGATTGTATATCTAGATCTATGTTTTCAACAACATGATGCCTTTGATCTTATTTTTGGTTTTAGGGATTTATATTCACTGCATGATTGACGATGTTCTACAGCTCGGATTTTGGGGATTTTCATTGGGCTAACTTCGATGGTGAAACCGAGGTAGGTTGTCTAAATAGAACTCCCATAGGCATGATTTATGATATGTGAAAGAGTTAATGAATTTTCTAAATTCTCTTGATAATTGAATTCTTAAATTGGATTAATTAGGAATATGGAATTGACTTGTGATTTTTCTTGGTGGTGAACTGATAATTGATCATGGATCGGACAAAGGGGGTTGCCCAAATTGTTATTAGTTTTGGAGATTGTCTTTGGGATGAGATATTGTGTTGAGATATTGAATTGTTATAATGATTTAATTCATTGTGGGAAATTAATTATAGAATTATGTTTAGATGTGTAAGATAATTAATTGTGGGAATTAATTATGTGACAAGAAGATGAACGAAGATAATTAATTGGGAGATTTAATTATGTGCCATGATGTGATCCAAGATAGTTAATTGTGAGAATTAATTATGACTTTTTGGGTTTTTATTTGGATAATTAATTGTGAATAATTAATTATGGAAAGATAATTTTATTGATTTGTCAATTAATTGATGAATTAATTAATGGGTTATATTCTTATTTAATTGTTGAATTAAATAATGGCCTTTGAAATGTTAAACTAATCATTGGATTAGTAATGGAATAATGTGGAAAATTCTTATAACATAAAGAATGATTAAATGGATGAGATTTTGTGGTTCTAGGCATGGAGTCCTAGACTAATTAGACGTTGAGACATGTACATGGCGTTCCTCCCCAATAGTTATCCATGCTTGAGATTATGGGGTGTTAGGCATGTTGGCCTACACCGATTTAAAAATAATTTCTTGGTATGACGACCTAAAATAAATGAAATTTGTGGTTATAGGAATGACAACCAACACCAAATTATTAATGATAATAATTAATGATTATTGAACTAAGAATTGGGTTTCTAGGCACAGAGACCTACACAAAATGAATAATGATAATAAATAACGATTAAAATGGGAAACATGATTCGAAATTGGCCTAATGTGGTGATTAAAGATTAAATGAAAATGTGATAACTGTTTAGATTATGCATTGAATTTATTGCTTCATAAAACTGCATGCATTATCTTTTGACTGGGCTTGTTTTAGACATTGTTGGTGGTGGCCTACTGAGATGTACTCAAACCATATTCGGTCACCCTGATCGGCACCCGAGAAGACTTTGTTGTTGCAAGACTGGATAAGGGAAAGGCCCTATGATAGATTTTTATTTGGTATTGGAGCATGGGAGAGGGTACCAGACTTGTTTTGGGAACAGTTTTGGAGTCATTATGTCTTTACATTGAGTTGCATTGTATACAGTTGGCACATTCATTTTCATATCATGTTTCACATTTCAGTTGAGTACTGTATTTTCTAGTTTTGACCATCATATGTCATGGTATTGTTCTAGTTATTTATACTCTTCTGTAATATGTTATTTTTATTTTCTTCCATTCGTGTTTTATTCTGATAACAGAGGGTATAGTCTCCCTATGATTGACTTACCATACCCTTGCTCCAAGTTGGCACCCTCTAGCATACGGAGAGGCGCGCTTGAGGGCATGTGTCCAACCATCTTGGGGCACTGTTAAGTGGCTCCTGGGTTAGGACCTCAAATATTTTACTTGAAGAGTTTCCTAATATTTCAATTAACAAATTGGTTGAGTTCTCAGTCGATCTTATATGTATATCATGGACTATATCCCAGACTTTTTCTAAAATTGACACCGTATAGTTGGATGTATTGAATAATAAATTAAAAGGTAATTGAAAAAATTGTTTTATACACTCGAGTGCTTCGCTATGGGGTGCAGTAGTGATCTTCGTGAAGAAGAAGTAAGTTTATATGTGACTCTACATTTAATATAATTCAAGTGAACAAAATCATGACAAATAACAAGTATCCCCTACCATTGATAGATGACATGATTTTTTGAATATGCGGGGCTAATAATTTATCAAATATGGAAATTTGGTTAGGATATCACCACTAAATTGTGAAGAAGGAATATATTCTGATGATTTCCTTTTTAGCAATGTATTGAACCAATGAGTTAACAGTAAGCCCTTTGTACTCACTAATTCTCTAAAAATCTTTATGGAGATAGAGAATAGAGTCTTAATTGATTTCCTAAACAAATTTTTTGGAAGTATTTACAGATGATATTGTGATATAATCCAAAAATTAATGGGGAGTATGAGAATCATTTGAATACTGTTCTAAATATTTTTTGAATGAATATTCTATTTTAATATTATAGTAAATGATAGTTTTGGGTGGAGTAAATATCATTATTGGGGAGATTTATCACTAGAAAATGGATATCTATGGACCCTACTAAGATAAAAGAAGTTTTAGAGTCTCTCATACCAACACATATAATCAAAATCACTAGTTTAGAAGGACTAGATATGTATTATTGAATATTTTTGGGAAAATTATCATGACTCTAAAATATGAAAACCATAATGACTCAAAAGGGAGTGATGTTTTTATGGACCAATGAGTTAAAAAATGTGTATAATTGAAAAATTATTCACAGTTCCCTCTAGTTTGGAACTTTTAAATGTATATAATGATTCCTAAAAGATGGAATTATGACATGTGCTAATGCACTGGTATAATGTTATAGCATACGCTTATTTTTAGTTAAGATTTAATGAGTATAACTATCCAACACATGATCTGGGGTTAGATACAGTAATATTCTTATTGAAAATTTAGTGGCATAATCATTATGTGGAGAATTGTGAAATATATATATATAATAATAGCCTCAGTTATATATTCACACCAAAAGAGATTCATATGAATAACTAAATATGGCTACAGTTAATGAAGGACTATGAATACTCAATGCACAACTATACTGGGAAATATAATAAATTGGACGATACACTATGTAGAAAGGATATGAAAACCTTATAAATGAAGATAACTTAGAAAGATCTAATTGTCGTAGAGTTGAAAAGAATGGACATGGGGATTATAATTGAAGATTAATCATTATTCCTTTATCAAATGATTTCTCAACCATCCCATTTAGATATTACAAATGATTCTTAATGATATGATGTGGGAATATAGAAGAATTTAGAAGCTATAAGAAAAGGGAAATCCTTATATTTAAAATGTGGTGAAGGGAGATTTTTAAGATTTGGGTCAGGACTATGTGTACTATCAAGTCCTCAGATAAAGATTTATTTTTTTAATCATGTAAACATCTTGACCGAATCTATCCACCCACGTAGTGTGAATATTTATTGATATCTCCATGATCACTATTTGTGGGGAAAATATGAAGATTGAAATCATGGAATATATAAAAAATTTATTGGTATGTTTGTAAATGATTGCTAAAAGATGAAAGTCCAAAGGGAGAATGAAACCATCACCCATTCCTATATGGAACTGGGAAAAAATTCCCTTGGAATGTTTCATTGGTATTCTGATGAAATAAATTGTAAATAATGATATATGGGTTATGGTGGACCTTTTTACAAATACTGTTAAATTCATCACTCTTTGAGATGACTTTTCACTCGATCAACTTGCAAGGAATATACACTAAGAAAGTGGTGAGGCTACATCGAATAAAACTATTAGCTATAACTATTCAGGATATGTGATATACCACCAAGTCTTAAAAGAATTTCTAACAAGCTTAAAAATTGAGTTGAACATTAGTATGACTTGTCACGCAAACTGATGGTCAATTTGAGAAAACAATCCAAACAATTGAATACAAGTTGAGATCATTCTCAATGGGCATTAAAGGGGTATGGGATCAATATATACCTATGGTAATTTTATCATATAATAATAATTTCAACTCAAGAATCTATATGGAACTATATGGATCCCATTATGGGATGAGATATAGAATAAATGATGGGATGAAGTTGGGAAATCCAATCTACTGGATCTTAAAATGGATTAGAAAATGGTTGTAAATGTTAAGAACATTTAATATCACATGATGGCTACTCAAATTCATTAGAAGAGATATGATAACAATTATCGATGAGACCTAGAGTTAGATGTTGGAGATAAATTGTTCCTATAAATATCTCCATGTAATAGAGTAACAATATTTGAGAATAAGGGTACGCTATGTCCCAAAAATATTAACCCCTTTGAGATTATTGATCACATTAGAGTTGTGGTCTATCGACTAATACCCTTAATAAACCTATGTCAAGTATATGATGTGTTCCACACATTCCTCTTAAGTAGGTACGTACCAAATCTATCACATTACTTGAATTTAGATGCAGTACAATTAGAAAACAATTTATCTTATGTGGAGTAGATGATGATGATCTTTGACTATAAAGATAAAGTTCTATAAAACAAGACAAATCATATATTCATATTATTATCTTGAAACCATATGAAAGAGGATGGGACTTGGGAACCAGAGTAATCCATGAAGCAAAAGTACCCTCACTTATTTAGAACTTAGCATACAAAAAAAACTCATTTGTGATATTTCATAAGGGGGGATAAATATAATGACAAATGATTTTATAAATAGAATTTCCCTTCTAAATTTATATAATATTTTATTATTTAGTAAGAGTATAACAAAGATTCACCACATGTTGAATACAATAACATTTTATTATATTAATTTGAATATTGTATTTTGTGATAATATATGGACATAATAATTTAAAATATTACAGTGGGATAAAAAAGGAAATAAGATGACTAAAATGTCAATATTTGGATCTACTCAATCCACCAGAATAACCACACTCACGAATAGATATGTAGAAATGAATCAGATTATTAATAATGATATATTCATTTTGAAAGTGATGTTCTATAACCTTGAGGTAAAATAGAGTTGAATAAAAAATGAATTAAATATGTATTATGTAATGAATGTGGATATCCCATATGACTATTAAAAATATGATCGTTGGAATAGTAATCTGAACATTAGAATAAAAACATGACCATTGGAATAGTAATATTACCATTATGAATATTAAAATATCCATTATAATAGTATCCTCACTTATGGAAGTATAAAATAGTATTTATGAATCTTATAAAATTAATGTACGGCAAATTTATATAATGATTCAAATAATTAAATTCTCTAAAAATGATAAAATAAGTGTACGCATTCTTGTAAAACATATTTGGTTTATTTTAATTTTTATATAAAAGATAATTATTTAAATGGAAGTTTATTTTCATATAATGGATTTATAAATTAATATTATGTTTCATTATAATTATAATATAATAATATATGAACTTTTGAACTATTCCAAATGGTCAAAAAATTAATCATAAAATTAAAATTGGGTATTTTTCAAATAAATGTTATTTTTATTTAGAAAATAAAGTTAACATATATCGAAAAATATTTTCTAAAAAATATTTTCTTTTTCTTAATTTTCACATCAAAAAATGGTTAGGGTGAATTTTTGTATTTTTCTAAAATAGTTGAAATTTTGGTAAATAGTGAAAAACGACAAAATATGGTGTTTAACATTATACGCTAAATACTGGATTTTTTGAGTAATGGATGATGTAATGAACTTCTATTTGTAAATAACATTAATAATTATATATATAAAATCCCATGAATTAATACTAATGGTATTCCTGACCCAAACTAATAAACTAATGATTGAAATATTTAAAAACACCCCTCTCCACCCCTTATAAATACCACCACTCAAAAACCCTTATCCTAATTTTTTTAACCTTCTAGACTGAAAAAATTCATTTAAATTAAATTCCCTATCCTATCCAAAATTTCTAAGTGCCTCTGACCTCACTTAAATACTATTCCATAGTTCCTTAAGTAGATTCCAAATAGGATTCAGCAAAAAAATAAGGTAATTCTGTCAACCAATTCTTTTAATTTTTCTTCCTCCAAACCCTCCAAAACAAATTCTATACAACATGGTATAATAACAATAATTAAATATATATATATATATTGAAATTTTATTTTTAAAAATTTTATATCTACCATATATTCTATTCTCTTTCCCTCAATTAATTTCAAAACGAAAACACATATGGTTGGTTCACCACCTCTAGAAACAAGGTACTTAGTTTTTCAGCACCACCTTAAAGGATTGTTGTAGATATATTATTATTGATAAGTACCATTATTATAATAATATTATAACTTATTTAATTTTATATAATTAATATATAGATATAACATTATATAAAATCATACTAGTTCATGATGGTCAACAAAACTGCCTAAATGAACTAGCCACATAATGTTAATGTTTTACTAAGTGAATCATCACTATGTTAGAAAATAATTAGATATCTAGGACCATTAAAAGCTCAATAAGGATATTAATATAATTTCAATTTACTCTATTAATTTTTCTCACTTTTTACAAGATATTCCATAATCATACACAAGTGACCTGACCATGGATTCATGAAAGGAAGTCCCTCAAAAAAGTTAAATTAAACATTATATCTCATTAAAATTGTTATAAATGAACAAAATTAAATTATGATAAATAATTTGTATATATAAAAATCTATAAATCAAGTAATTAATGATTTTATTTTATTATTATAGTCATTAAATTGAAGTGCATAATGATTATTGAACATTATGAAAGGGATATCTCAGAGCCACCCTATTTTCTTTGGTGTTGTGATTTATTTCTCTTACATCACATTATCACTAAAATTTTATTATTTTATTATTTTATTTTCTCAATATATATATCCCACACTTATATACATATCTTAAATCATCTTTCCTCGATGGGGATATACAATTTTTAAAAGTCTCCATTATATGTATCCCTCAATAAGAAAACATGAATAAATGGAACTTCTCTATTTCTTACAAAATTAAATATATCACTATATATAATGTGTTAAAACACACATGTTTTCGAAGAATTGGCCATTTTAGAATTGAAAAAAATTTAGCCCATTTCTATTTTTTTAGAAATTATCACGTGTTTACCCTTTTTAAAGACTCGTTACCCTTTTTTCAAAATCCCTTCTTAAGTTTTATTTTTTAAAATGGATTTATATACTATTTTTTAATGTCATAACATAATTTGGATATAATTTTGATTGAATATTATTATTAATTTAAAATAATTCATTGATCCATTATTTTAATAAAGTTCTAAGGATATTACATTTGGTTATACTATATGACATGGTTATGTAAGCCATTTATTTCCATGGTTAACCCATATGTTTATTTATTATGTTGGATTTACTTATGTGGAACGCATGTTCATGTACATGATCGGATAGGTCCACCCATGTAAAACTCCAATTAATTGGTTAATTTTGATGTATCGTGTGATCGTATTAATTGGACTAGGGAGTGAAACTAATCAACGATGTGACTTTTTCTACCATGTGATGTTGTATTGGCAGTTATCCTTGACTTATACTTATATTATATTTTATGTTTCTTCCACTTTCCTTTGTTTCCATGATCTTATGGTACTATGTTTGATATGGTACTCACCCATGTGATTATTCTTGATCTTTCTCTTTTACAAGATCATGTTAGGTGATTTGACTCACATGTTATGCTTCATTATCATGTTTATTCCCTCACCAATCTTTATAGATCACCCCTTTCTTTTATATATTCCATAGGTTATCCTATGCAGTTTTTGGAGATCAAAGGTATTTAGAATTTGGTTAAGGAGATTGAATTAATGTTTTTTGTGTCTTAGTTTCTTTTTGATTTATTATGATCAAATTCTTCTAAATACACTAGCATCATGATATTTTGGTCTTATTGATTAGATGTTTATGCTAAAAATCATATACTAATCTACATAAAAGTAATGGTTCTCTATACTGAGTATGGTATTTGAAGACAAAATATTGTTTGAAGAGATTGAGTTTGGGAAGAGGAAAATTGGATAATAATATTTATATAAAATAAACTAAACCAAATTTCTAATTTTATATTTTATGTTGAAAAAATTTATTATTTGTTTGAAATTAGTTAAAATGCTATGAATGATTAAATATATAAAGGAAGAAACGTTTTGTGATGTCTGTAAATGGTGAGATGAAATTTTTCCTTGGTTTACATGGGATTAAGCAATATATTTTATGTTATTATCAAAAGAAAAATACTCCAATGAGTTATTAAAACTGGTCAACATGGACGAATTGATGGAGCAATATACTCCCATTTAAATTGAATTTTTTTCCAAGGATAGTGGTGAAAGGGGTGTGGATAAAAATGATTTTAGAAGACTTTGTAGAAGTTTGTTATAATTATAAATAACTATACATGTTATTGTTTCTTATGTTATATTATGTGTACGTTTCCAAATACAGTCAAAGGATTCACTTCATATAGATGCAATGTAAATCTTGTGTTATGTTAAAGGAACTCTTGAGTATGGATTTTGGTAAGCTTAAGTTATATTTACTTTATATTATTGTTTTATTAATTTATATAGAGAATGTGAAAATAGAAATAAATATTAACATTTTGGTTGAATATACTTTATGAGAGGAATATTTGTTTCTTGGTATTCCAAGAATATAAATTAAATTAATCTTAACACCATAGAGTTGAATATTTTATGAAATCACATGAAACAACTCAAATTATATGGATCAAATAATAGTTTTAGGAAATGGGAGTTTATGTTTCATACATATTAAATATTTTGTGATAACAAAAGTGAATGAAATTTATTAAATAATTTGGTGCAATAATGACGATTGAATGATATCATTATGAAAAAGAATTTCATAAAGGAAAAGGTGGTGTTATGTTGACTTAGAATACGATATGTTTTAACAAAATAATACATGATGGATATATTGAGATGTTTTCACTGAAGGTTGGATTATAAAAATATGTGTGATTTTAGTATTATTTTCTCTCCATAAATACCTATGATTATATTCTTTAAATTTTATTTATTAAATTCCATTGAATTTATTGATAAATATGGAGAATATTTCCGAGTTTTCAAAATAAAATGAAAGAATTAATTTCAAAAATTTTGGAGAATAGAGTTTGAATCTTACTCACTAAAGTTGAGTAAAGGAAAAAATGAATAATAAATTCCTCACTATAATGGGAGATACAAATGTTTTGAAATTTAGTTGATTTTTTTGAATTAGAATTTTAGTGACATACTATACTTCTATTTTAGTTTTAGTTTTTTAATTATTAGCGCATTTTAAATTTCAATGGGTATTATCTTTTTAACATAAAAAAGGGAGATAATTATGATTCCTGTAATGATATTTATGTTCCTTATAGGGATATTTATGAAATATATGTGAGTGATATTGTGACATGGTCATTATAGTATTGTTATTTACATAGAGAGATGAAGTTATGTAACAAAAATTAACATATCTAGTAATGTTGTGTTTAG
Source organism: Viscum album (assembly GCA_963277665.1). NCBI lineage: Eukaryota > Viridiplantae > Streptophyta > Magnoliopsida > Santalales > Viscaceae > Viscum > Viscum album. The sequence goes on along the minus strand of OY728167.1, from coordinate 264,589,031 downwards.
ATAAATCTAACATTGGAAGCATACTATAGAATAATATCTTAAGATTATGAATAATGAGTTATGATCAATATTTCCTGTTATATTTAATGTAAAATTGATAATAATTCTTTTAAAATAGATTATAAGACCCTAAGTTATAATTCTAAACATAAAATGGAAGTATTATTTCATGGAAAATAGAAAATCATGACATGGATAAATTGTTATTCAACATGGAAATTTCAAGATAAGAATAGGTCAGTGTCCTTGATAGAATTATTCAATAAATAAAAAACCATAAGGTGTTTTCACTAACCATATCAAAGTTTATACTAGAGTAAAAAAATCAATGTACATGTCACTAAACCAATATTTTGTACAGGTTATTCTTGTGTTATATGATAAATCCAGTTGACTGCTCTTTCTCCCATCTCAAATATCGTGAGAGGTTGTTACATCATTTTATGATGATTATAGAGTTATGAATATTCATATTAATTATCTAAATGAAAAAAATTAATGGGATGTTGAATCAGAATTTATAAAGAGTTTTAATATTTTTAAATGCTTATGAAATGTTAAAATTATAGATGAATGATTATGAGAATTTTTTAACTACATGTAATTTCATTAGAATACATAAAATGTGATTAAATAATTTTGAAATGGTGGTGAAAAAATATTATTGATAGCTTGTGAGACTCCAAATCCATAATTTTAATTTATCATCATCCATTAATAAAAAGTTATAACATACCATGGATCAAAGAGGAATCAGTCCAAATCATTCGGAATTTTATAATGACTAGTGGATTACTATTTAAGGGGGGATACATTTACCTATGATGAATCATCATCAAGACTATTTTAATATCTTATAAGGGTTGAAATGAAACAAAAATTGTTAATATTATTCATTTATATATCGATAAATTCAAATGAATTACTAGATATTGGGGAAAATGGGTTTTACTGTTTTTTACATGATATTTTTATAGGAGACATCTAAATTAATACATAATAGTGGAATGATAGTGAATTATGTTATATTTTTATTGATTTTTTTAATAGATGAATAGATTTGAAAATATATTTTTTCTAGAACCATAAAGTGATGTAATAAAAATGGTCATGTTTCATAAAATTTTGGATAGGAATGAATAAAAAAATATAAAAATAAGAATGACCATTAAAGCCTATAAATCAATGTCATAGTTTATGAAAAATAGTCATGAAAATTATTTCAAGAAAATCACAATAATGTTTTGTTTTTATAACAGGGGTTCCCCTAAAAGTTGTCATGGTTTGTATAAGTTTATGATTTCTGTAAGAAAATATTAATTTAGTTAAAAAAACAAATTCATTATTATAAAAGTATATATTCAGAATACTTTTGATAAAAAAAATTAACTTTAAAACAATGCCATAGTTATTTTTGAAATTGTTATCGCATAGGGTAAACCACATTGTAGTTTATCGAAAAGGCAACCATGGTTTAATTTTTTTGTATGTGATTTTTTTCATAAAATTATAAAACCAATCACTAGTATGGGCCTTATGTGCATCCATTAAATCCATAGGGGGATCTATAAAATCCTTAAATTATTATAATGGATGTAAAATAGGTTCAAATTGGATTTAAAAGATCTATTAATTTATATAGTGTTTCTAAATTATAAAAAAGGATAAATATAATTTTTTTTATTTTAATTTATGAAATGATTAGAAGTAATAATATGATTATTTATTATTTGAAAGGCCTCATTTGTAAATTTATTTATACCATGCTAGAAGGAGTTTTTGTTGGGACTTAGTAAAGATTTAACTAAATATATATACTGATATTAAATTTATATAAAATATTTATATATGATATGTAATGATAATATATAGTACATATGGTTTATATTCTAAATATCATATATGTTGAATATGAAGTAGTTTACAAAAAAATTCAAGTAAAAAATAATACAAAAGAGTTCATATTCTAATTAATGACTAATGATCATGTTATTTAATTACAAAATGTTCAAAATGAATGAATAATTATAAATTTTTTTTAATTGTTAATTTTTTATGTGATCATAATAATTTTTCTCGTGTCTAAATTTAAGAGTTTTTTATTTGATTATTTTATTTAAAAATCTATTTATTTGATTAATATAAACATTTTATATAATTAATTAATGTAAGATTCTGTTTAATGTGAAAAACTCATATTATAAATGTTATTCCACACATAAAATGAGTTACATTCTTGAAAAAATATAATTTTTAGTGATTTTTAACCTGAAATATGATTTGTATGAGGGAAATGAAATAATTTATAAAGGTTAGTTATGAATTATACATCTTAGGTATAAAGATTATATCATAATCTAGGTATCTCTTTAGTACTGATTTACATAATGACAATTAGCATAGGGTAATGTGATTTATGTAGAACAATGGGGATGGGATACCTATTTCACCATAGATTTAGTTTTGGGGATATTTATTTTGTTTTATTCTAAAAAACATTACGAACATGTTTCTTATACTAATGCCATAAATTTTTTATATATGTGAACGTAATTGGATTTTATTTTATAATAAGTCAAAAAAAAAACAATGAATTTTATAAATTTTTATACATTAATTTGTTTAACCATATTATTTTGATATTTATTTTAAATTGTAAAAAAATTATTAAAATAATTAAATCAAACTGGGAATACATGAGATAGGATAATGTGATATAAAAACATTTCAAAAAATCTATGTGTTTTATTCTTTCAAAATTTAAGACATGTTAAGATCTAAATCAATTAAATATATATGTTCATGCTAAAGTTGGGTGCCCATGGATTATATTTATTTCATAAAGGATGTGGGATGTGGGAAAAACTAAACATTAGGTAAGCATATACTATTGTAATATGGGGTTTAAACGTAGTTGGTAAACCCTAAAGTATAGAATACCAAATTATTTAAGTTAAGATAATATATATGATTGATTTGGGAATGAATTTCTCCACTCAACTAACTCAGATTCATATATTATATGATTGACAATATGGTCAATTTAAAAATCTATGTGATGATGTAAAAACTAATTAGTACTCAATTCATTGTCAAATATAGATATTTTAACACTGAGAAATATGATGTATACCAAAAGGTTCATCATTTGTTTGGAGTCAATTTAAGAAATTTACTTATTAAATAATTATTTAACATGATGTTCTTAAAGTAAAATTATTAGTTATAAATAAAAGGAATCATTAGAAAAAAATTATTTTTTATGAATTCATGTAAAAGATATTATTAAGGGAAGAAACATCCTAGGCTAAAACTGAAAATCAAGAATAGTTCTCAAGTAAAAATAAAAAAAAGTATTAGTGCAATCACTTCTTGATCAGCTGTCTGGTGAAGCTACTAGATAAAATTATCTTGATGATTATGAAAATTTGAAGAAATAAATGAATTATAGTTTAAAAATAAATAATTATAAAAAATTATGAAAATTATTTTACTATCCACTCTTGTACTAAATATGATTGGATATTATATGTTCTTGTATAATTTTGGGTGTCCTATAAGGATTGATTTTTAAAGAGTTCATTTTAAAATCATTTTTGAAATAGCCCATAATATTTATTGTGAAATAAAACATGAATTAGTTGAATAATTTTTTTACAAAATTCTCAACATGTTGATGATAGCTATATAGGACATGCAAGGTACAATATATAGTGTTGAGATGTTAGTAAAAATTGGTAAAATTTTATGGTAGGAAAAATATATTTTTGGGTAAAATAGTGATACTTTTTTATTAGAAATCGTGGGATTTTTCAGGAAGGATGAGAGATGTTTCCATTATTAAAATATTGGATTTGTGTATATAATTTCCCAAAACATCTAAAGGTATGTTAGATCCTTTTTTATGATTCTATATTAAATTTTAATTTTATAGAATTTATTCCTTATATATAAAATAGTGTATGAAAAAAATTATATTTCTTATTTACATATATATGTGAGTTTAAAAAATGAATAATAATTTATTTTTGGATCATAGTGTATAAATTAAAATAATTAATAAAAAGTGTTGCTGCATCAATGAGGCTGGATACATTGTATTACAACAAATATCAATTTTTTTTGAATAAATGACTTGTATTTTCATCTTATCATTTCTTATGTGATAAGAAAATTTATTTCTAAGAAATATATTTTATGAATAATATAAGATATTTATTTTGGTATAAATAGTTTTTTATTCCAAATCTATAACACTGTTTTCAAAGGAGGAATAAATGGAGTTATACAGGATAAAAAATTTCCCTTTTATTTGAAAGAATACATGGGAATGAGTTCCTACTACCCTATCATGGATTATTTTAATGAATAATACATTTTTTTTAAAAAATTATCCAATAAAATAATACAATATAAGATATGGTTTTTAATGTATTATTTATTAAGTGTACTTATAAAATAAAATAATTTTTCTTTTGTATCATAATAGAGTTTGTGTCATAAAAATAAATTATAGAAAAAAAATTGTTTCTAAAAGGATAGTGAGTGTATGTTTGAACATGGGGAGGTTAAAATTATAATATATAAAATTTTATAATGTTTTAATTCAATATAAAAGTTATTTTATATTATTAAATATTTTAGGTTATATAGGTAAATAATGATCTTAATGTAAAGAGTTATATTTAAATGTGTTACCAAATTATCTTAAAGAGATGTTTGATGGAAATCATTCCAATATAATGATGATCACATAATGAGTTATATTAATTTAAATAAACATGTGTTATTATAATTACAACATTGATTGTTGTGAAATAATGAAATTTTAATATTATGTTCACAGGTATAACAAGTGGATTTTGAATCATAATATCAATAGTAAAAAAATAATATTTCATCATAAATTTTAACTTATTAAATATTTTTTAGAAGTATTTATTAGATAGTCACATGGATATGTGGTTAAAATTACATAGTAATGAAAGTAGGTTAATAAAACCTTGATAACATGATAAAAATAAATCCAATCTGGGCTTTTTCTTATGAAATATGATTATACTATAAATTATTCATGGTTTTTCTTGTATATTCTAAAAGGATTTAAAGAATAAATAGAATATAGCATGTTATACAAAATAATACCTCTTGTTTAACACCCATTCATGTTCTCTACATATATTTTATAAAGTGAAATGATAATCAACATCTCAAAGTATAACATTGAGTTATCCTTTATTGATGGTCATCATGTAGTACTATAGTTTTGGATGAAATGTAAATATTGATATAGGTTGTTCTTCCTATTGATAAATATAATCAACTCATGAATTTTCATATAATATGTCTTTGGTATTTCTAGGGGTGTGTGTTTCATATTAAATCCTAATTGACTGAGATAGACAAGATTCATATGATGATAACCTCTATACATTAAAACCTTTCTTATTCTATACATGAGGATGAAATAATTAGGGGTGATTAGGTATGTTTCTAAAAAATCTAAAAAATTTAATTTAAACAATATTGGGGCTTTTCTCTAAAATAATTTAAAATAATTAGGGGTGGTTGGTGTGCATGGATGCTCCTAGATAAGAGACATGTGGTGATCTTATCCATAATTACGAGGGGAATGTGATATCAATGTTTTTAAGGGTGAATGACATGTGATTTTTTTGATCCAATTAGTAAGTTTATATATAATAAATCAATAACATATGTTTTATCTATATGATATTGATATATTCTATGTTTCATTTTCACATGATGAGTTATACAAATGGATTATATATTTATATAATTATATAATTACATATGATATTACCGGTGGAAATAGGTTTGTAGATAAATATGTTTGATGTAAATTACACCATATCCCTTGGTATAACAAATATAATAGGTGTTTCTACACAGACCACCCTTTACATACATTTACTTATTAGATAATTCATAATTTTTTATGTGATAATGGACTATGGGTCATACTTTTTGGTTATGTGAATATGAATTATGAGTTGACATAAAGTATTTTTATAAAAATTGAAAGCTACTCAAAATATATTTTAGAGTACATCGAATGTTGTTTTGGATTAATGACAAACAATTGTTCTATATGATGCTACATATTGTTCAATTAAATGACCAATTTTATAAAAAAGTTTTACAGTATGTCTAAAATGGGTTTTGGATATGGTTTTAAAATTTGTTACATGTGATGTGACATAAGGAGAAAATTTATAACATTTATAATTATCTGCTGAAATGTTATGACTGATATAAATATTCACTAAAAATAGAACAATGATGTGTTAGCAAAACAAAAATATTTTTTTGTTCTAGAATAAACTATGTCGTAAAAAATTTCAATACATTGTTGTTCTATGCATAAAAGTACATGTATTATAATATAATGTGATTTTATTTATATTTATTTTATTTATATATCATGATAGGTTATATCATCATTTTAAAATTCATATATTGTTAAAAAAATTGATACAGACTATTTAAATGTATAATAATTAATGGAAAATTTAATCAAAATTTCCAAGGTGTTAAAATGTTTTAAAATGTTTATGGGACATTTAGTCTATGTCCAAATGAGTATGAGGTGTTTGGAAGTACATTTTGAATCCTTGAAGACAATATAATGTGATTCAATAATTATAAAATAGTTATATAATTTCCATTTTATAGTGTGTGAGAATATAATTCCATTGATCATACTGACCTTTGTCCTTTAATACTAAGGATCTAATAGAATGTCGATTGAAGGGGAATCCTTCTCATGAAAATGGAGATTTAAAAATACCTTGGATTATACATGGAGGAGAAATTTTTTTACAACTAATAGATATTCATAAAGATATTATAAAAGATTCTGTAATGGTTAGGTTCAAACGACAAAAAATAAATTATTCATATCTATCTTATTAAATTCTTTTGAATTTCTGAATCGTGAAAAAAATGATTTTGTAGTTAATTTCATCTATTTTTATATAAACTTTTTCCCTAATAATTTTTTATAAAAAATATTACATAATGTTGATGCTACCATAAAATATGGCTTAGCCAATATATTGTAGATGATGCCATGATTTTGATCGTTTGGTTCCTAAGGCTTATCAAAATTTTTCAGATTAATGAAATGAATACGACTCTATTTTTTACTTTTATGAGAAGTAAATCAACTCGTAGATTTTTCACAAACATTTGGATTTTTCAAAACATATATTTGATTAATTTTTCTGATTATAAGTGATTTTTTTAAAGAGAAGACAAATATCCCATTTCTTTAGATCATAGTTTTTTCAAAGGATGAAGAAACAAGTCATAGTTTTATAAAATATTTCGTATTTAATTTAAGATCAATGTTGATCTTTAGTGATAATTAATGCTTATTGTAAGGTAGAATTATAGATATGATATATGTTTTTTATGTATTATTTTAGCTAAATAACATTCCATAGTATCGAATAAGACATTATAGTTTTGTGTTATCTATAAAAATTTATAAATTCTCTTATAGATTAGAATATATAACCCCACAACATTATATCAATATTTCTTCATAAGTAATGTTTTTTAATGTGAACAAAATATTAACACCTCAATATTTTTTATTGTGTAGTTATGATGGAAAGAGATCATTCTTATCAACTTATACAAAATAATTAATAGTTATTAACAATTTATTTCAATTCATGTTATGAAATATATTGTATTCATGCTATGATTATCATGATAAATTATTGTAAATGGTAAAATCCCATCCTCATATATTAAAAATATTTCATTGATAGCATGACAATGAATATGTGATATTAGATAACACCTGTTGATACCCAAGGACTATCCACTCATAAAGAGTCGATGTAACTTATAATAATCCATTTTTCAAGTGATTTATTCATATCTCTATAACTTATTATTTCTAAAAATGTTTAAAGTATTATCCTAAATAGTAATGGGAAAAGAGAGTAATGTTTTTAAAGAAATTTTTTGGTAAACATTTATTCTCACCCTTCTCATTTATCTTTGTATCCACCTGGTAAAACTCAATAATCTATCAAAGAATCTCATAAAACATACAACCTATACATTATAAAGAAAAATTCATATGGTCTAATATATTGTAAGATTAAATCCCATGATGAAAAATCATTTCCAAAAACCATCTCACACTAACAATATATCTAAAACCATATTGATTAACCTCTTACTCAAGTAGTCAATTCCAGTTGTTTATGAAGTCTCAATACTAAGATACCTATCTACCAGAAAAGGTTATATGAAACAAAATAATGTGATTCTATAAAATGAAAAATGATTCAAGTGTATCTAATTTGTAATTAATTCATTTTCCTACCTTTGTAAACTCCATCTCATTCACCACCACTAAATAATGCATTTCATTTTTGGATCCCCACCTCAGTGACACTAATATTCACCAACTCCTTGCCTCTGAATAACGTAAAATCCAAGAGGTTATAGAATATCACATGGTTAACCCCAAATAGATCCACCTTAATTGGGTTATCCATGAGGTTTCTTATCCTGCTAATGATAAAATGTCTTTGGGATAACTATTGATGAGGTTGCCTTCAACAATTCATAATTGGTTTATAAACCATTAAAATATGCTTAAGTATTTGAGTAGAGGGATTTATAACCACGATAGGACACAAAATTCCAAAAAAAAACGAATATACCATTGATTTCACTATATGGTTTACATTTAATTGTAACTAAATATCATGACTTCTCTCGAAGACACCCCAATGAAATATTGATATCTAAATCATCTATAAGGGGACATTATCCTAGATTAATATTAAGTATCAGAATTTATTCTAACTCCTATATTTATTCCCTTTTAATATGATTCTTTAACAACTTATATGATTTATTATATATATTCAAATTCGTCCTCAATTTATGATAAGTTACTTGGTGTTGAATATTTGGGTCATGACTTGAGTCAAAATGTAGATGTCATAAAAACTCATTTAAAATACTTTTAATATAATAAAAAATATGAATCTTGAATCCTGAGGTATACAATATCATAGAATAACTCCCCAACTGAATTGGTAGAATATTTTAATGTTAATACACCCAATGGACCATATATAAACTTTTCTTCTTGAAATTAATTTGTATTTTATCCTAAGAAAACAAATAATCATATCCCCCACAAGAGTAAATCATCCACCACTACATAAATACATATCATAGAAACCTCACTAGTAGAGCCATATGGTACTCGTAGAGAAACTATAAAATATTAAACTAAAACCTAACTTAATTAATCAACCAACCAATACACACAACAAAATTATCCCACTTAAACATTAAAAACTATTATTATGGAAATTATACAACACTGAATTCTTAGTCTCATCAACAATATACCATACAATTAGATTAAGTTACCCCTCCCCAACCACAAACAAAATGATGACACACTATAGATACAATTATAATAGAACTTAAGTATTTTCTAATGTTGTTTTACTATGAATACCATGTCATATTGTGCTTTCATGGTCATAACCTGAGTCCTTTATCCAAATTTCTGAAGGCTAGATGCTAGTAACTTCCATGTTGATGATAATACAAAAAATTGTCCAAAATGGGAGGAAGAGAGTCTGGTTCATCTTACTAAGAAGTTACTTTTATAGTTTGGTAATCCCTAAAATATTTAATAAATGAACACAAATCCCATTCCAAATACCATATTCTTGGAAATCAGTTAATTACCTCAGTTTTTATAAGAGCAGGGAAAAACCCATTCATGTTCAGGGGATGAGTGTATTGGACTTTGGGAATCTCAAGAATATTATTCTCTAACGTTCTCATTTTGATCAATAATGGATTTTTAGTCTAAGAACATAAGGGTAGGGGTGAGTATGGAGTTTAGTGATAGGTATGAAAACTATTTTATCATTTTTATTTCAGTAAAAGTGGAAAAATTACGCTCAAAACATGGGGAATCTTATTATTATTACACATGGAATCTGATGATCATCATAGAAGTTGTCTTATGCTCATCACATAAGCCATCCCACAATCATCACATAAGGCATTCTATGATCACTACATAAGGAATAATATTCTTTTCACATAAGGAATAACATGAACATCACATAAATAATGATGGGGGTTATGATGTATCATGAAGGGGGTCAACAAATACTTGTAAAATACGGAATCTTAAGCTCATTGCATAAGTAAATAAAGGGTCCACTTATTCTCTTCATATAGATGTGGTTGCTAATATGATTCTTGTCCCATAAGGGTATCTGGTCCTCTTATACATGTCTCATAAGGTTGGTTGATCCTCTTATTTTCATTGTATATGGATGTTCATTGTTTAACATCTAATGGTGACACCCTAAGACATATATTACTCTCTAGGATTGTTATTAAACTTCAATGATAGACCCTCTTGTGGTGGATATGGTACAATAATGTTTTTTAGATATTGGGATTGAACCTCAGAGAGGATTGCTACATATCCTGTTAGAAAACCCAATTAGTTTGAATTAAAAAATTTATGGTCCCATGACATGATCTATCCAATTAGATAAACATCAAGCGATAATGATTATTGTGTCATGAAGGGGGAACTAATATGAATTTTTTTCAGGCTTATGGATTGGTATACATAGAAGCTATAATAATATATGTGGGGATAAAGTGAATGCTCTATGAATACTTCTTTGGAGTAGGAAGGATATGTTCAAGGATTATATAAATTCTCTCCATTATGGTTCAACATAGTAGATGAATTTGGTAAAGGTATGTTACAGGGAACACACATAGTAGGAGGCTCATGTGATAATAGTAGGAAACACGGATATGTGTGGGGATTAAAAATGTTCTTACTGAACCATTCTTGGAAGAACAATTTTATGCGTAAGGATTTCACATGTTTTCCCCATATCCTATTCAATGAAAAAGGATAATAGGTTGGATTCTACAATGTCAATCGTGTGTATGGTGTTTGCTTGAGTAAATCCAGACTAGGAGGATGTAGTTACCTTAACCCAAGAACATTCATGAAATTTTTATTCCTGTAGAATGAATCAAATGTGGTGTCTTGGTTATGGTCTCATATAATATAGAAAATGCACATGAACATGGCCTAAATGAGGCTTTAAGTCTTTAAGTGATGGGTTTTATCCATGTAATGGATTTTTGTGGAGTAGTCTCAATATATCACAGATAAATTAATTGGATTATTCTAGTCAATTGACATAAAATCTCTCACCAATTTATGTCTATGGAATTTTTCATTCGGTTGATTTTGTGTATTGGGTTTAAATTGGGGTTATACAATCTATGAAGTTTCTACTTTAACAAAAAATCTGAATTTTATCCAAAACACCAAAAGTCCATTAGCATGGTGGGATAGGGGTTACAGATCGGAATTAATCTCAAAAACATTCATACCTCATGAAATCCATTTATGCATGTGTAATATCTATACTTTCTCAATTGTTTTTGTAATGTTGTGGTGAAAAACTAGTTTCAAGAGAATATTACACACTAATCTATTTTTTATTCTTTTTCCCAATCCCCATATATGATCCTTTAGGTATGTATTAAAAAAATACAATTCACCCTCCTCAGAATTGGGTCTAATGTGGTAAAATAGGAACATATTTTAATGTGTAAACTAAAGCTTAAAAATATCATTCTCCATACGAATGTAACTTGGGACACCCCTTTTCATTGAAATGTGGGTTGGGATCTTAAATAATACCATTATGCCTTTGTGGTTATTATGAAAATTATCTTTTTTAAACACTCACCACTTTTCATGAGAGTCCCGCTATAAAAGTGGTTGATTTTAACACATATACACACACATTATGGAAACATGCTTGAGAATTTCACTAAGATTCTTATGAATAGAACTCCAATAATTCTCAAAGGAACATTTCTCCATGATGCATACCTAAAAAATTATGATTCCACAAGATTAGAGTTAGATAAATTTCATCTTGTAGACATACTACTGACATGGATTCTGTAGATACTCAGTGTAACAATGCACTAATGGAATCAATGGTGGAAAACCTTGGGATTTGTGTGACCGCATGAGTTCCATTTCTATTCAATATGTTAGAAAAAATATTGAGGAAATAACATATGAAAAATTCATTGTCACAGTGGTTTATAGTGTATAAATTCAAGCTTTTGGATGACATAAAAAACAGGAATCCAATTATAGATCCCTTTACCATTAGTTCAAGTGGTCAAAAACCATGTATGAACTATATCTTTTATAACCTTGTCTATATTGTCAACATGAACACACCAATTCTTGAGCCACATCCTCCTCCCTATGATAGTATGTAGTAGTCCAACATCATCAAAAAAACCGTTGAGACATAGGAGTGGGACCTTCACCTAGACATAGAATTCATGGTTAAATAGGGATGGTCATAATGGATCTGAAGAAGATGAGAAGTGTTTGGATATCTTCTATGAGTGATGGGATGTATGATGTGATATAGAACTCATAATTATATTCCAACTTCCAATCGAAATTCATTATATAGTTTTTGAGTAGGTGGTCTATAAAAAAAATATTTTCCACCCACATTATGAAAAACTCACGATCCTCAAGTGGGGCCTCAATGAGATTTTAGGGATACCCATAATTACACCATGTATGATGAGTTATTTCTAGTAGTCAATTATTTAGAGGAAAAATAGAATAACTTAATGTTTAAAAAAACACTATTGTAGTAATTAATGACTATACCAAAGAAGCATCCCCCATTATATATAGACATTCAATTAAGTACGTTTTTTTGGATATTATTGTATTTTTTTACGAGTAAAATTGTTGGAAATCCCAATAATCACTCGTGTGTTACGAAATGAGGAAGATGAGGGTCATGCAGTTTCCATTTGGAAAGGAATCTATACAATGGGGGGCTTCTGTGTGAACTATTATATGTCACTAGAGACGAGGCTAACATGATTTCTTCAATCTTTCTTTAGTGGATGACTGCTATTAGTTAGAAATGGTCAAATGGAGGTGGGTTCAACCACCTTAATCATAGTGACAAATTTGGTGCATGGTCATCAGATCATCATTTTATTCATGCTCCCATTGAGGTTTCAAAACCTTCTAGGTGAAATTATTTAGAGGTATATGCCTATGTACATCTATGGTCATTTACAATTCCACTATGGTTGGTTCTCTCATCATTTCGGGTGGTATGAGTACAAAAAAAACTAGCATTCCAGAGGAGGTGTTCATGACGTCACTACTAAATATTGTTAGGGTTTCACCTATAGATATCAACATAATATGTTTGGTGACCATGATTCGATCACCTAATGAGTTCAACACAATCCCATGTAGTACTTTGACTGGGGAAATTATGGATGATAGCCAAGAAAACCACATGGATTTGTTTTATTTTATGAACATCAAGGGGATTGTGTTGTTTGTGCGTATATAGGAAAAAATAATTTATGATACATATACTTCATAATATTTCATACACCAATTAAACTACCACCAATGGTTCGCAGTAAGTGTGTACACTATATTTAATCATGAAAATCACCCAACAGTCATTTGAAACCTTATATGGCCACCTATTATTGAATAATGAAAGTAATTTGATGAATTTGAAAATATTTACAATTATGTTAATAGTCAATGAGTATTTAAATGTGAACTTTTTTGAACTGGTCAGTAGTATTAAAAACATGTTTCCTTAGTTATTGACACAGTGCTTACAACATTGGAAGAATTTAATTTTTTTACTGAACTCCAAGAAGAGTGGAATTGAGTTTTTTTGGGTTTGAGGGAATATGTTAACCATGAAAAAATTATTTTTCATAGTGAATATTTTGAGAATATTGGAATTATTGGCATTAATGCTTGAATTTTTTAATGTGTTTCAAATTGAAATTAATGGGTATTGCATTTTAAAATATGGCAGAGAGCCATAGTATAGGGTGACATTATTATGAAGGTGGGAGTATAAGCATGCTTGAAGAACCGATACGGGGTGGTATCAGAGAGGGAGAGTAGAATTATGAAGCAGGGTTGTTGCGTTGAGTATTATAAAGGAGCTGAGTTATTATAGCAGTTTCGATGTGGGATTTCACTAATTTAACTAGAACCATGTGATTGTTCACTCCTGTTATCCTAACTATTGATTATATTTTCTTATATTTGAATAAAATACTTCTATTCAATCTATTCATGTTTTATCTAGGATGTCCAATTCTCTCTGTTGAGTTCCACTATTTTAAAAAAGGTAATGATCATGTGCCATCCGATCAAATATTTTTGTACCATTCGACCAAGACCACATTATCTTCATCCTCAAACTCACCAGTGAGCACATGTTCGCTGATATTTCCTTGAAGGATCACCTAGCACCGGAACATTCATTTATCATCAATGTTTTATCATTTTTAAAAACTTTACATGATTGAAATCATCTACTCTGAGGTGTACAATCAATGCTTTATGGAATCTTCTTCATACATCCATGCCTTAACATTCTGTTCATTAGAGTACCTCCATTTGACATCGATAGAGACATGAGTAGTGATTTTTTATCTTTATTTAAGATTTTTATTTATCTAAATATGATCTAATATATACATAGTATCATATTCTTGAATAAATAAGGAACTAAGTGATGATAAATATTGAGAATCCAAAAAATGGATTTCCAGTGACGACATTTTTCCAAGGTCACTAAACAGAGGATTTTTTACTAAAGTGAAGTGATACACTCAAGCTATGTTTTTGGATCATTACCTATAAATATTAGAAGAAATTTTCATATTATGTGTGTTGATCATTTGTTGAGAAGCTCTTGTTTTTAGAGAAATAGAGAGTTGTGACTCATCCTATTCACAATTGATAGATGTTTCACGCATACTCTATTTGTGTGATGAAGAATCAGCGATCCAATGTGCATATGATATGTTCTTTTCACACACATAGTGGTTCACATTAACATGTTTTTGCAAAGAGAACAAGAAAACATGATACTCTAACACTTGTATCATATGGTATTTGTGTGATCAATTATGGGGAACCACAAACTGTGTTTACGCACAGATCATCTTGTGTAGAAATTATTGCACGCAATGTTCCTATATCCATTTGGGTTTTCACATAACATGGAATTACCATCAATTTTTGTTCACAAATGTTTTGAACATTTAGTGTTCATGATTTATATAAGAAGATCAACACACTTTTTCATTAAACATATTAAAAATTCACCTCATTTTCATGATATACATGAGAAATCCATATATGATTCACGTTCAAAGAAGTTTCCTGCATGGTGTACAAGAATGTGGGTTTTATGTAGGTTGTGCATGTGTTATGTGTATGTTCGTATTAGGAATTACATGTGAAATTGAGAAACAATCAGAAAGTTTGTGAAAAGAAAGAATGAGGTAGTGTTCATGTACATGATACGATGAATACATTAATTATGAAGACTACGTGATGTATTTTATAAACATGAATGATGTTTGAAGTGAAGTGTACATGAAATATGTTTTTCATGATTTAAGTGCACTATTTTGAGAATAAGGTCGAGGTAGAATTTTTATTAGTTATTAGGAAAATTAATGTATCTGGGATTTCAGTGTTTAGTTAGGTCAGGTCTTCAGTAGCTGAAATTGAATTTTACAGGGAAGTGTTGTACTAAGACAACTAAATTTTTACATTTGATTAGTTTTATATGATAATGGATGCAAGTTAATCATAATATTATACCGAGTAGTTTTGAAGAAGAACAAGGCAAAATGATCAATGCATATGAATCTAGTGAAATTTGTAGACCTGTTCACATGAAGTATTCTGTCATGACCCGTCCTTGAGGCTCGTGTTGTGACTACCCCAAGCCTGCCTTCCATAGGCCAGGGGAAGGCGACTAGAACCAAAGTTGTAAAACCCGATAAAAGGGAAGGAATTTCCTTTATAGAAGTAAACAAACACAACAGATTACGCAAGCTGGAGTAAACACAAGTAACCAAAGTAAAAAAGTAATTGTTGTAAAGTAAATGGGCCAGGATACTAACACAACTGGAAGTACAGTAGTACTGAGAATGAAAGTTCAATAGCTGTAAAGTAATGAAGAAACCACTTAGTTGTCCTTCATGAATCCCACCTGAAATATGGGTACAAATAGTCTCATTGATAACTCGGGTCCATCCGTCCACTCTGTGTACGCCCCGACAGGTGGTCCACCTCCGGATACCGTCCAGCTCCACAAGCCTTGACCATGATTAGTGTTTTACATCTTCTACAACCAACACAACGTAGTGCGGGCAATGCTCGTGTAGGGGTGAGTATAACGATACTCGGTAGGGACCCCAAGACCTCCGAACATCCCCCAGAATCCACAAAAAATAAACCACAAAGGAAAGATACAAACATGAAGTATCAACGAACTCTACTTAGGTATATGACCATACATATTCCTAAGTCATCAATCTCAGTATGGCTCCAACTTCCAAGCCCAAGCACAATCCTTCCCACACATGAAAGATGTCAATCATACCACTGATAATGATTTAATGTCAAGACTTAGATCACACAGGTATACATCTCACGAAGAGGGATGGAGATGATTATATGTAGCCTCTGAATCATCTCCTCTGCCGAACACACGTAGGATCCAACTACAGAAGTCGTCATTGCTGAACCCACATAGGATCCAAGTATAGTAACCATCTCTGTCGAACCCACGTCGGATCCATGTACCGTCATCATCGCTGCCGAACCCATGGAGGATCCATGTACAATCATCCTCGTTGTCGAACCCAAGTAGGATCAAAGTACAGTCGTCATCGTCATTGCAATTTTACTGGTCCGACCCAACAGGGGTGTCGGACCTGTCCAATGTAAAATTCAGCTCGGACCAATGGATGCGGCCTGACCCGGTGGGGCGTTGCCGGCCCAGCGGGGCACGGCTCGGCTGGCGAGCCGAGCGGCTCAGCCTCAAGGCCGATTGGTCTGAGGAGGGGGCGCAGCCCCTGGATGCCTTAACTGGCGGCACCACACTTCGCCGCCCTTCCAAAACCGTCTGGATAGGCCGGCCGTCCTTCTGGTGCGCACGGCCCGCACGGCGGGCCGCTGGTTTTTTCAGCGCAGCGCCCTCCTGGCGCCGCAGTCCGGCTCTGCCAGACAAGTTTTCTAGCATGGCTCCCCTTCACCCGGCCGGCCATCGGGCCGGCCGGTTCTTCTGCCGAAGTGGCCCATGATGTGGGCCACGGTTCCTCCCGCACAGCCAGCATGACGGCACTGGCTTCCTTCGCCGTGTTCCTGAAATGGAATGACGACATCGTGCCTCATCTGCCTTCAGTTTCCGATTCTAAAAATAATAAACATGATCGACGGAGGGTCGTCAGGCCATGTTTGTTTGGCCCGTTCCCTCCGCATAAATTGATAGAAATTGGCCGTATATAAACAATGATTTCCAATGAAGAACAGGGTACGAAAACATTCACTTTCAAGAATAAACCCCTACCTCAATATTTTATGGCGTACGTCGAGCGTCGCGGAAGACGACATCGCAGGGTGAGGTTTCATAGACGATGTTGGTGTACGTCGACATTCTTCATGGAACCGTCGTTCTTCATTGAAGAGACGTCATTCTTCATCGAGGGAGGAGTTCTCTTCTTCTTCACACAAGAGTTCTCTCAAAAACTCAATAACTTCACCAATGTTTTCCCACACACCAAAAGCTCCAACTCAAAATAATATCTCAGGATATTATTTTTATTCACACCACAAATATTCTAAAATTAAATATCAAACCACTTAATTAATTAAATGAAGAGACTCATCTTGTTAATTAAATAATTTTGGAAAGAATTAATAGTGGAAGGGAAAGGTGAAGAGTTACACAAATTAAGAGGAGTTAACTAATTAATGAAGGGGTTTAAGGGGGTTTGGAAAAATGAATGGTTGGGGCTCGTGTGGGCCCCTCCTCTCATATAACCACACATGGGTTGTTGGGTGGGTGTGGGCCCCACCAACAACATCCAATGGGAGGAATTAACCTCCATAGATATAAAATAAAATTGTACAAACTATTTTATTTACTTCTTAATAAATCCCCAATAAATAACTTCTCCTCCTGTGCAAACGTGACTGCAGTAAAGTTCCCCTTAAGCAATTACCAGCGTTGCAAGTTCATCAATGCCCTCAGATTTCATTTCTGAGCATTGGTTCAAAAGATAAAAAACCATGCTCTTTCATTTACTGAATGTACCCAAGCTAAGCTTCGGAAATTGATTCTGTGCACACTGGGCCTCTGAATCATGTTCCGTCAGAAGACAAAGACTCCTAAAATTCCAAAGTATTTAACAATTTTTTTTTGAAATTTACGGGTCTTTACATTACTCCCAACTCAAGGATTTACATACCCATAAAGCTACATCATAAAATAGGAAAACAAATGAGGGTACTGTGCACACATTTGAGCCTCCTGCTCCAATGTGCTCTCCTGGAGGTTCTCGTGCTGCAATCCAATGTGCACCAGAGGAATCGACCATCCACGTAGGACCCGCTCCTATCGATCCTCGATATTCAATGGGTCCTCAATGAATGTCACCCCATCATTGTTTTCCATCTTCTCCGGGGTCAGTGATGTGGGTCGGGTCATGCACGTATCTCCTCAGCTGAGATACGTGGAAGACGTCATGCACCAGGTGCAACTGAGGTGGAAGGGCCAGGCGGTAATCCACCTCACCTACCCTGCTGAGGACCTGGAATGGTCCGATGAAGCGCGGAGATAACTGGCCGCTCCTTCCAAATATTTGTAATCCACGTTGAGGTGAGACCTATAAGATGACATGGTCTTCATCCTCGAACTCCATTGGTCTCTGACTCATATCAGCATAGGACTTCTGTCTACTTTGTGCAGTCCTCATCCGCTCCTGGATGATCCACACCTTCTTCGTTATAGCTTGAACCATCTCTGGTCCTATGAGTGATGACCCCCCAGGGTCAGTCCTACACATAGGTGATCTAAAAGTTCGGCCGTAAAATTCCTCGTATGGTGCCATCTCGTTGTTGGAGTGGTTGTTGTTGTTGTACGCAAACTCCACCATGGGTAGGTGATCCTCCCAACTGCGACCAAAGTCAAGGGCACATGCATGAAGCATTTCCTAGAGTGTTTGAATGGTCCTCTCTGTCTGGCCATTCGTATGAGGATGAAAGGTGGTGCTCATGCGTTACAGCATCTCAAATGCCTCCTACAACCCCTTCCAAAGCAGGGAAGAAAAGAGAGCGTCTTTATCGAAGATGATAGACGATGGTACACCATGAATCCATATGATCTCCTAAATGTAGAGGCGTCCCAAGATCTCTACTGAGCCCTACTATATGATCAGTAGGAATTGGTCCGACATGGTGAGTCGGTCTATGATCACCCAGATGGATTAATGTATTCTTGAAGTACGTGGGGGACCCATAACGAAATCCATGGATATTCCATCCCACTTCCACTCTGGAACTCTAAGGGTTGTACCAAGCCTGCTGGTTCCTAATGATCTGCCTTCACTTGTTGGCAAGTGAGGCATCATGAAACGAACTCTTCTATAACCTTCTTCATACATGGACACTAAATCTATCATCTAAGGTCCTGGTATGTCTTCGACACTTCTGGATGTACCGCTAGAGGGGAAGTGTGAAAATCTCTCAGCACTTCCTCCTGGAGTGCAACTGGTACCAAGGTACGTCCCCTGAAGAGGATGATGTGCTCTCCTCCTTCAGAAAATCCATCAGGCGCCTGCCCTGTGGATATCTGAGCACATCGAATCTCACAATCAACGTCCCCACAATGTGCTTCTCTGACCCGCTCATGTAGTGGAGGAGTGACTATGAGGGAATGTAGAAATGCTTCCCCATCTCTATCCACGAAGGATATCTACAAAGAAGCTAACTGCTCTGCCGCCTCTCCAAGTAGCTGAATGCCTGATCTCCTGCTAAGAGCATCTTCCACAACGTTCCCATTCCCATGATTATAGACTATCTCAAAGTCATAGTCCTAGAGGAACTCGATCCATCGCCGTTGTCTCAGGTTCATGTCGAAGATGTACCTGAGACTCTTGTGGTCAGAGTAGACTATAAAGCGCTCACCCATTAGAGTGTGCTGCCACATCTTCAAGGCGAAGACCACTGCTTCTAACTTCAGGTCATGGGTAGCATAGTTCTTATCATGCTACCTCAACAGTCGTGAATAATAGGCGATCACTGCCCGCTCCTGCATCAGGACACACCCGAGTCCGGTCCCGGATACATTGCAGTAAACTACGTACCCTACGCCCTCCTCCGGTAGCCTCAAGATGGGCACACTGGTCAATCTCTTTCCCTGCTCCTGGAAGCTCTGCTGACATCTATCTTACCACATGAAGGGTTTCCAATTCTTCGTCAAAGCTGAAAGCGATGCTGCAACTCTTGAGAAGTCTGGCACAAATATCCGATAGTACCCAGCCAGACCTAGGAAACTCTGCACCTCCATCGGGCTCCTAGGTGGCTCCCAAGCTAGTATTTCCTCCATCTTCGCAGGATCCACATCAACTCCCGCCTCTGAGATGACTTGACCAATGAAGTGAACCTCTCGAATCCAGAACTGGAACTTCGAGAGCTTTCCATAATTTTGGTGCTCTCAGAGTGTGTGCAGTATAACCCGCATGTGGTAGGCGTGATCCTCCTCACTAGTCGAGTAAATCAATATGTCGTCGATGAAGACTACGACAAACCGATCGAGGTATGGCTGGAAGATCCTGTTCATGAGACTCATGAACACTTTTGGTGCATTGGTTACACCAAAGGGCATAACCAAGAACCCGTAGTGGCCATACCGACACCAGAAGGCCATCTTCTACACATCCTTGTCTCAAACACTGAGAAAATGATAGCCTGACCTAAGGTTTATCTTCGAGAACCATTGTGCTCCCTTGAGCTGATCAAAGAGGTCAACAATCCAAGGTATTGGAAAATTGTTCTTCATGGTCACCTAATTCAAGAGATGGTCGTCGACACATAGTCGTAAGCTCCCATCCTTCTTCTCGGTGACTAAAATCGGAGAAGCCCAGGGTGAAACACTGGGTCGGATGAATCCCATTCCCTGTAAATCCTCTAGCTTTACTCGCAGCTCACGAAGCTCGGCGGGAGCCATCCGATATGCTGGAGTAGATATCGGTGCTGTCACGGGGTACATGTCAATGTAGAAGTCTACCTCTCTACGAGGAGGTAGTCCTGGAACGTTGTTAGGAAAAACTCCTGCATACTGATCCACCACAATAGGAAAACATAGACTCTGCACATCAACCACTCCTAGGATGAGAATAGCCAGTTGATGGGTGATCGGCTGCCCCCTCCTAGGCGTAAGTCCATTCTACACTGCTAAGGCTCCCTTCTTGCTGGTGAAGGTGAACCAGCTCCCGTCTGTGCGGACACACTGCACTTTGCGCCTAATACAGTCAATTTGAGCATAGAATGTAGATAACCAATCCATGCCAAAGATGAAGTCATAAGGCCTCGACACCGCTACAAGAAGATCCCAGCCGAAGCTCTCGCCTCCTAGAGTAATCTCACACTGCCGGCACCAGTGCGTAATCATCGAGTATGCTCCTGTAAGAGTCTCTAGCAGTAAGGATCGAGCCAACGGCTCTATCAAAATCTCCGATCTCTGATCAAGGGTAGCGGCAATGAAATAATGACTCACTCCTGTGTCTATAAGAACTGTAGAAAAGGTAGAGTAGAGACAAATAGTACCTCGAGTCATCTCAGGTGCGCTGTGGTCATAGGCCTCAACTTCCTAGAGCTGAGCTTTCCCATGTCTACCAGATCCCTGTGGTTGGGGTGGTCCTCCTAGTGGTGGTGGTGGTAGAGCCTCGAAGTTTCGTCCACCACCCACTGCTCGGCCAGCTCCTCTGCCTCGTCTGCCTTCTCCCCGCGGACTGCCACGGTCGAACCTCTGCCTCTACCTATGTGGTCCATCAATTTTTTGCTGCTCTTCTTCCTGGCGGGTCAGGCAGTCACGAGCCATGTGGCCCTGCCCGGCGCATGCATAGCACTACCTGCCCCTCGTATGGCTGGATCTGCTCCATGTGCCCCACATATCCGAACTAGTATCCAGAGGTCCCCCACCTGATGGCCTGGTCTTCTTGGAACTCTGCGACATCTTTCTACTACCGACTGCAGAAGACTCTGCTACATGTCTCCCTGTGGTAGCCCTCACTGCTGGTGTAGGCTCACTAAAAATCTCTCCACAAGAAAGGCTCGCTCCAGTACTCCTGCCTACGTTGGAATGCAGAGGTAGATCATCGAAGCACTGATCACATGCCTCAGTCCCTTCTCGAAGGTCTGGGCCTAAAAGAATGGGTCTCGTACCATGTCTGTAGAGTAGCATGAGAGGTCAGTAAATCTCGCTGAGTACTGGGATACTATCATGTTGCCCTGCCGCAGCTATAGTAACTCCCGGATGCACACCGCACGGAGGGTGGCTGGAACAAACTTAGACTGGAAGAGGCTCTCGAATTCCATCCAATGTAGAGATGCCACTTCGTGCACCTGGAGAATCAGGCTCCACCATCTACATAATGTTGCGCATAGGAGACTCACGGAAAGGATCACCATAAGGTCTGCTGGTGTCCCTACCAGTCTTAAGACTCTGACTATAGCCTCCAGCCAATCCTCAACTACTTGAGGATCCATGTCTTTGTAGAACCTAGGTGTCCTCTGTCACTGAAACTCATGAAACGCACTTAGGAGGCGTTCACTCTCGACTGTTGGGGCTGGTGCTATCGGTGAGCCAGCGGGTAGTGCTACCGCTGGTGCCTCCGCTATAATGGTGCCCTGTACCGAGGCCTCATCGCTCGGTGGTCTTCCATCCCGCACGTAACTAGGAACCCTAGCTTGATGCCTTCATGGGGCCATCATGAGAAGAAACAGGTGTGCCACGGTTAGTACAGTATACCTAGTGAGCTGACAAAAAGTAATCACAAAGAAAACATTTGAAACACACATGCAATAAGTGTTTTCGAGCACCGAGTCAGAAATTGGATGTGAGGGTCCTTGTGTATGGATATGTCGGCCACCGAACCAACACTGGACTCCCTAGACTGAAAACCACACTCAATTATCTTAACAATATTGCTTCACAAAGAAGAAATTATCAGAGTCCTGAGTTCTACGGTAGAACTGACTCCTATGATACCAATTTGTCATGACCCGTCCCCGGGGCTGGTTCTTTGACTACCCAAGGCCTGCCTTCCCAAGGCCAGGGGCTGGCGACTAGCACCAAAAGCATAAACCCCGATAAAAGGGAAGGAATTGCCTTTATATAGGTAAAAACAAACACAACAGAGTATGCAAGCTGGAGTAAACACAAGTAAACCGAGTACAAAAGTAAGTGTTGTAAAGTAAATGGGCCAGTATACAACCCCAATTGGAAGTAAAGTACAACTGAGAAAGAAAGTACAACAACTATAAAGTAAAGCATCAACTAAAGAGTCGTCCTATGGGAATCCCACCTGATGGGTGGGTACAGATAGTCTTGTCGATAACGCGGGTCCCTCCGTATGCTCCGTGTACGTCTTACTAGGTGGTCCTCCTCCGGATACCGTCCAGCTCCACAATCCTCAACCATGATCAGTGTTGTCCGTCGTCTGCAACCAACAAAACATAGTGCGGGCAATGCCCGTGCAAGGGTGAGTATAACGATACACAGTAGGGACCCCGAGACCTCCGAAGGTCTACCAAAATCCACAAAGGATAAACCACAAAGGAAAGATAAAAACACGAAATATCAACGAACTGTTGTTAGGTATATGTACATACATATTTTTAAGTAATCAATCTCAGTACAACTCCAACTTTCAAGCCCAAGCACTATCCAGTCCACACGAGAAAGAAGTCAGTCATACCACTGATAAAGATTGAAAGTCCAGACTCAGCTCACACAGGTATAATTCTCACGAAGAGGGGTGGATATGATTAGATGTAGCCTCTGAATCCTCTCCTCTACTGAACCCATGTTGGATCCAAGTACAAAAGTCAACGCTTCCGAAACCACGTAGGATCCAAGTGCAGTAACCAACGCTGCTGAACCCACGTAGGATTCAAGTACAGTCATTAGTTCTGCCAGACCCATATAGGATCCATGTACAGTCATCCTCGCTGCCGACCCCACGTAGGATCCAAGTACAGTCATCATCGCTGTCGCATTCGCAGCCAGCTTTAGGGTTCCCACACACAGCGTACTCGATTCCAAGAGGATCCGCTCCACGAGTGAAAGGGGTCGGTAAATAAACTTTCATGAAGTCCATATTTGATGTATCCCATATATTCCATCTCATCAAAAGGAACCCAATGCGACAGATGGCGCGTCAAACGGATGCCCGGTTTGAGAGATATTGAATTTTTTGTTCTAGGGGCCTAGTTGAAAATATGCTCATTCCATACCCGGATATTTACCAAAGTTGGCCAATACTCAGTTAGAGTATCGCAAAAGGACTGTCTCCTCCAAAGGGTCCCAGTACCGCAGACGGCGCGTCGATCGGATGTGCGGTCTTTAAGTTAATCATGTTTATGTTAAAAACGGGCCCGGACCATTTGGCCTTGTGGGCCCATGGGTCAGGTTAACTCAGTTTGATGGGTCGGACCCGACAGGGGTGTCGGACCGGTCTGAAGAAAAATTCAGCTCGGGCCGAAGGACGTGGCCCGGCCCAAAGGGGCATGGCTCAGCCAGAATTTGCGTGGCCCAGCCCAGCCCGGCCTGGCTCAGCGCGGCTCGGCCTGGCATGGCTCGGCCAGCGGGCCGAGCATTCCGAAGCGGGGGTGCGGCCCCCAGTTGTCCGAACTAGTGACGCCAAGTGGCACCGCCCGTCCCAAACCGACCGTCTAGGCCAGCCAGCCTTCTGTCGCACGCGACCCGCCCGGCGGGCTGCAGGTTTCTTTAGCGCAGTGCCCTCCTGGCGCTGCGGTCCGGCTCCACCCATCCGGCTGATGGGCCAACCGGTTTTCTAGAACGGCACGCTCCTGGCGCAACGAATCCCCTTCACCCGGCCGGCCTACCGGCCGACCGGTTCTTCTGCCGAAGTGGCCTGCGGTTCCTCCCACACAGCCGGCACAACGGCGCCAGATTCCTTCGCCACGTTCCCAGAATTGCGCGACGGTGTCATGCATCTTCCGCCTTCGGTTTCCGATTCTAAAAATAATAAACATGATCGAAAGAGGGTCGTCGGGCTGTGTTCGTTCGGCTCGTACCCTCTGCGTAAAGTGATAGAAATTGGCCGTATATAAACAACGATTTGCAATGAAGAATGGGGTACAAAAACATTCACTTTCAAGAGTAAACCCCTACCTCAATATTTGAGGGTCTACGTCGGGCGTCACGGAAGACAGTGTCTTGGGGTGAGGTTTCGTGGACGACGTCGATGTGCATCATCGTTCTTCATGGAACCAGTGTTCTTCATTGAAGAGACGCCGTTCATCGTCGAGAGATGAGTTCTCTTCTTCTTCACACATGAGTTCTCTAAAAAACTCAAGAACTTCACAAAAGTTTTCCCAAACAATAGAAGATCCAACTCTATATAATATCTCATGATATTATTTTTATTCACACCACAATGATTTTAAAATTCATAATCAAACACTTAATTAATTAAATGAAGAGACTCATCTCATTAATTAGTGCATGTTGGCAAGAATTAATGGTGGAAGGGAAAGGTGAAGAATTAAACAAATTAAGAGGAGTTAACTAATTAATGAAGGGGTTTAAGGGGGGTTTGGGAAAATGAAAGGTTGGGGCACATTTGGGCCCCACCTGTCATATAACCACACATGGGATGTTGCGTGGGTGTGGGACCCACCAACAACTTCCCATGGGAGGAATTAACCTACTTAGATATAAAATAAAATTGTACAAAAAATTTTATTTACTTCTTAATTAAACCCCAATAAATAACTTCTCCTCTCGTGCAAACACGACTACAGTAAAGATCCCCTTAAGCAATTACCAGTGTTGTGAGTTCATTGGTGCCCTCAGATTTCAATTTCGAGCACCATGTCAAATGATAGAAAAACCTGCTCATTCGTTTACTGAACGTACCTAGATAAACTTCGGAAATTGATTCCAGGCACACCGGGCCTTGAAATAAAGTGCTTCTAGAATCCACAGACTCGTAAAATTCCAAATTATTTAATAAAAAACTTTCCTTGAAATTTCCGGGTCTTTACATATTCAATGTAGAACTTGTGGGATAATAGCATAAATAATAAGAAATTTTTGGGAGATAGATCAACTTGTAGGAGACATTATATAGAACACTTGGGTAAGTCCATTCTAAAGATCCTATCTCGAGACAATACATAGTAATTAGTTGTGATCAAGCATTACAGTAGTTTTTCTGTTATAACTTTTGAGATATTTTCATTCATTTATAATCAAATTTCATGTTACTAGTGGAAATTCCATGTCTCAGATTATCCAAAACACAGCAAGGACATATTCACCCACATCAGGGGTGAACCATGTAAAAATATGTGTGTATTTTTTTAGATATTTAAGTTTTTTTCATATGGGAGAAGTTATATTCTAGAAAACAAGGAATCAAGTTATTAACCGATCAAAATGGATGATTTGAAAAGAATAAATTGTAAACTTAGATCACTGATTCACCCCCATCTTAGTGATATAACCGAACTGAGACTCTTCATGTGGTATCAGAGCATAAGGTTCCCTATGTAAGGGTCTAATCTTTAATAAATATCTTGTAATTTAGAGTATGTATTCATTCAAAAATAGATGAGTTCATTTATTTTATAGAAAAAAATATTATGTATCAAAGAATCAAAGGTTTTCATATTGTCTTGCACAGGGACTTGAAGTTAGAGATGATGTAACAATTGATTCTATACTTCTAGGAGTAGACTCTCCCATGAAACAAGATGATAATATAAATATTTAAGTAGATGGGAAAGTCAGAAATTCTATTTTTTCATCCTTATCTGATAAAGTTTTCACTAAACTAATGGGATTGCAAACATCCAAGGAGATGTGAGAAAAACATGAGAATATGTATGAAGGGAATGTGAAGGTCAAAGAATCCAAACATAAAATATTTAGATATATGTTTATATATATTCGAATGTTTGAGGATGATATAGTTAATGACTACTTTACCAAGGTGAATGAAATTATAGGCTTTATCAGGGTTTTTGAGATACTTTGGAAGATTCATCTATTGTCAACAAATTGATGGGTAATTTTTTGGAGAGATTTGATTCAATGTTTTTTTCATTGGAAGAAGATGGGGACTTATATATTGAATAATTACATAGTAAAATTCAAAATTATTAAATGAGAAAAGCTCCTATGTTCAAAAATAAATCTATGAATGAAATTACTTTCAAAACAATGAAAAGTATCAAACTGAAAGGAAAGAATGATGAACCATTCTCATATTTTGATGAGGTTGTGGTCAGTGATACTAATTACCAAATAGTCATGGATTTTATTTCTCAAAATCATAAAACAGGAAGAGTGTAGAGACCTGAAGCTTGACGTACATGGACATTACATTACATTTGCGGAATACTTAGTACATAACAAAAACACACACACAAGGACCGTAATAGTTTAGTGTCTATGGAAACTCGGAATATAATCTTCTAATCGTGGTGAAAGATCTTCAACATCTCCCATAAAGATCTTATTTTTTTAAAATATAAATCCTTTATTTATGTCCTGGGGAAAAGAAAACATAAAAGGGTGAGCTCAAATGCTCAGAAAGGGTAAACAAAAGAAATATCAATCACATCATATTCATAAGAACATATCTTTTGGAAATCTTAACCAGCAAAAGAGATCATAATTTCATAACATGGGATAAATCATAGTAGTGAAATGTAATCCCAATAATCATAACTTAAAACATGTAACTTTGTGGCATACACACATAATCATAGAGAATCATTTCTTATTAGTCAAGACTCATTGCCAAGACTATCTTAGTGGACAAAGTCCCTTTCTGAGCGGAGTTCACTCCTCGTTTCAGTCCTGTTTCACTGAAACGATATAACCTACTATTCCAACCATGTCTATCTCATGAGATATAAAATCTTTACCCAATGTATTGGAGGGAGATATAGGTACCACAACATAAATCATACATCATTGCATAACCCAAAATCATAAATCATACATCATTGCATAACCCATGTAATAAAAATGGGATTCTTAAACATCGTGATATCATAAAACAATTCATATAAGATAAATGAATTCATAAAAATAATTCCATCACAACATAATCAAATAATTTTAATAGTAGGGATATAAACAAAACCCTATATTATCTTAGATTGAAAATAATTTTTGATAAAACACTTGAACTCCATTCATGAGGAAAATATCATTTCTACTTCAAAAACATTTTTCCTTTCTTAACATGTCATAAAATTTTAAACTAAAAGAAGTTGATTAAAAATAAACATGAAAACTTGTAAATGAAAATTCTTGGAAATAATGTTTTAAAAATCCATTCATTCCGTATATGTTAAAAAACATTCTTCCCGTACTTTTGTCGGAAAAGTCAAAAAGTACCTCGTACGAAAAACGACAAAAGGTTCCTTTCATATCTTTTACTAAAAACACACCGAAGGGTAAAATTGGATTTAAAAAATTGTAGGTGGATGGAAAAAATATTACATATTGAGGAAACATGGATTTGGATGATAAAATGCACCCCAGTAAATACCAAAGTATAAACAATCTCGGATAAAATGAGATTGTGATATTTTCCCTTACCATAGGTCCGATTTGCTTCGTAAGTGTCCGGACCTCCTGTATAATGATTTAAATAATGTCATTTACTTATTAAAGAATCATATTAATTGTTATGATATCATATATGGTTCACTTATGACTTTATATTACCCGTTCTTTTGTAAATTCCATGTTAAAGAGCGTTTTGGGTAAAATTGTTTCATTTGTCGTCTGTGTTTTGACTTGTAATTATTAATATGATTACATAGATCATGATTACTTAATTCCAGAATATAAAACATGGTTTATATATAATATATATTCATAATATTAATATATATAATAAATCAGTAAATGGAAAGAAATACACTGTTCATGGAGACGGTAGGTCGTATGTACGCATGAACACTGTTTTCATTTCCTTATTGAGTTGAATGGAATTAAGTAGATGAAATACATATATATACACATAAATCCAGTACCATTATTATGTCATATATTTCATGATTACTTATTATATATACTTTATAATCATTCAAGAATGGTTAAAGTGGAGAATGAATCTCATCGCGTCGTGGAGACGGTAGTCCGTACGTACGCACGAGCGATGATATCGTTCTCATGATCGTGGGAATGTATTGGAGTGTATGTATACTATTTAAGAATCAATATCACTTTAAAATAATCATATATAGTTATTATTTACACCATTATACCCATCCAATTAAGGTGGTGGTGGAAAATAGATTTCACCACGGCGTGGAGATGGTATTCGGTACGTACGCACGCACGGTGATTTCCTTTTCCGTAGGATGGATAGATGGTGAAATAGGGTTGTTTCATACTTATAATAACATATCAGTATATTATTGATACTGATGTTATTACTTCATAATGAAAAAACTAAATAAGAAGAAGCGGAAGAAGAAATAAAGATGTAAGAATCGGTAACAGAAATTACCTCTTCTTTGAATCCCCTCTTTGAGACCTCCTCTTAGGGCACTAAAATTGGTCTTTGAGGAAGACCAAAACCTATAGGATGTTTCTAGGGAAGTGAAGAAGAGAATTTGTCAGAGGTTGGCCGAGCTTGAATGCTCAAAGTGTTGTGATGAAGAGAGGGGGGAGGTGCCCTTTTATAAGGGTGGAGAGGGGTACCTTTGGAATAACTAAAACTATTATTTTATTATAAATCCTAATTCGGTTTTAAATAGCTCCAAATTGATTTATTTTGAAGCTAATGTGGGGATGGGTCTAAATACTCTTATCCAATAGAATTTAGACAAGTTTAGGTTCCTATTTTAACCTTATCATTTAGATTTAACATTAAGATAAATAATTTTACTTTTACCGTGTCTTCTTGTGTTCTTATACTATAAGGTTAATAAACTTGCTATAAGAAGCCAAACGAACACCCAAGTTGTTTAATATTAATATATATAACCTTATCTAATTCATTTGTCCGAACCTTAGATTTTTAGAAATAAAAAAACAATTAATAATATAATATTTGTTTTAAAAACTATTTTTTGTCAATTTTGACACTATTTAGTAATTGATTTTTGTGAAAATCATAACAGAATGATTAGTTCGAAGAAAATTAATTAAACCAATACTAACATGTCATATTAACCTATAAAATTATTTTAATTCATAAAAATTCTTAAATTACATTTATTTGGGTATTTATAACATCAATTATGTCAATATTTCATTAATAAGATAATTACTGCATCATCATTGTGTCATAATAAATGATAATTATTTAATCTCTAAAAATTATAAATAAATTCCTATGATGTATATAATTATATTATATATCTTTAGAATATTCATGTTCAATGTTTCATGAAGTTTATCACTAAATTAAAATTATTATACTTATAATACTTAAGAAAGTGACATGTTGTCACATTCTTTGGTCTTAATAATAATTAGATTATTTTCATGAAACAAAGTCCATTAAATGAATATAATCCAACCCTTAGGTGATATGGGTCTACTTTTAGTCATAAAATAGGATTTTGACATGTGTTAGGGTAATTTTATAATAATATATTTACCCTTAATTACCCGATTTACCTTTAACTATGGTAAATAAAATTTACCGTAGTTACTATTCATAATTTCCAAAAATAAAAAGTAGTTTATTAAAATAATTTGGATCCACTTATTCCAAATATGGAATCCATTTTTCCAAATTAAATACACAAAAGTTTCAGAAATTAAATTAAAATTAATCTCGTTGTCGAAAGAAAACGGGTTTTTCTTTAAAACGTTGCAAAAGATTGAATTGATTTAACCTACAAATTTAATGTAAAATCAATGATAATGACATAAATTATATTAAATGGTAAAAATATATTCTATTTATACTTTAAAACCATTCAATATTATAATTTAACCATATAAATTATTGCGATGAAAAAAGTTGTTTTTAATTAAAATATTGCGTGTTTTTACTATTCATCAAAATATGAAAGTTACCAGAATAATATGAAAAATTTATCCAAAGTAAATTTTTATTTCTTGATTCAAAAGAAGAATTCTATTGTGTCAAATTTAACTTATAAACATGTCAAAAACTAGATTTAAAGTGGGTGCGCCATCAAAAGGCGGCAAAACTGCATTTTTTGAAAAATACTTATTTTTCCCGAAAAAATTTATTTTGTTATTATACCATGTTTTAGAAAATGTGTAAGATGAATAATAATGTTATAAAATTAAAATTTTAGTTAATACTATTCATAACGGCTAGTTCATAATAATATTATAATAATATATCCTTGTTTAGTAAAACCCGGTATTGCTTACAACACACGCTATCGAGGAAGGTCGCGATTGCGTGTAATGCAAGCCAAGTCAGGGTTGCGTGCTGTACAAGAATACTTCATTGTTTCATATAACATAATCCAACCATATTTCATTTATACATTGAATATATATATATATACTCAATGTTGCGTAGAATAACTATTATCAAAATTGTG
Source organism: Viscum album (assembly GCA_963277665.1). Taxonomy (NCBI): domain Eukaryota; kingdom Viridiplantae; phylum Streptophyta; class Magnoliopsida; order Santalales; family Viscaceae; genus Viscum; species Viscum album. The sequence continues at coordinate 264,557,245 of OY728167.1, read as the reverse complement.
TGTAACACGATCCAAGAATAGTGTTGTGTATACTCAAAGCTAATACGGTGTTGCGTATAGCGCAAGGTAATCTTGGTGTAGCATAAAAAACAATACATTAATGAAATTAAAAGAATATTTTTCATAAAATATCGGGGTGTTACATTTTACCCCCTTTAAAATGAATTTCTCCCTCGAAATTCGTCGGGGTTATAAATGGTTTACTATTCGAAAGTTTCTTTAATAGAAACCCACATCGTAAAAAGGAATACCACAACCAATCATTAAAAACAAAAGTATGAAATGTAATGGTTAACCAATTAAACTAGTCACTGGGTTTCCACATAGGTGAAAATATGGATATGGAAGAGAAATCTATCCATCATGTTCTGATGGAGAGTGGTAGAGAACATGGCTATGGAAAATCCAGTAATCACAAAGCCATAAATTTGTGACGATCTAAGGTACCATCTAATTCATCAGATATAAGAGCACTAGGAAAACATTTTTGGTTTTCAAGATCATTTCCCTAAAGTTGATGAAATTGGAATTAGAAGAAATACTTTCGTGATTTTCGTATTGTCTCATCGTTTGTCGTTCTTTGGACAATTTCTACTTCATCTCTTAAAGAAATGAAGTTGAATTTGTCATTCGTGATGTGTTAGCAGATCAAGTGATAGAATGATGGGTCATTCCATCTATCTCTAACAAAAGGATAGAAAAGTTAAAAAAAAATACATAAGTCCATCTATATTGATATTAATCATATATAGTTCCTAAAATGGACTTATACTTCATATATCATACTGCTTAATATAATAAAACTAGTTTCTACTAAACAGAGACTTTCTGTAGGCCAGTGGTAGGCGATAAAGGCCAGTCGCACTTCAGTTGTGGGTTCGATTCCCACATCCTTGTCCGACGCGATGGGCTGTCGCCCGTCCTGCAGGTTGTCCTTTTTCTAAAGCTACATTACTATAACATCCCATCAACAATATCAAAAAAAGTTTTATCCTTAAACAATACTAACTTATGTCCAACATAATCCATTCCAATCTTTAGGCTTATCTAAAATACTTCGGTCCAAGCTCATAGTATAAAGAAAATTATCATGTGAATGTCATCATTTATCCCCCATATATCATAAGATATATCTTTTTGGTCAAATTAGAAACATGTGAATACCTTAATCATGTATTCTCTTGAATAATGAATATCCATTGAACCTTAGTGAAAACATGAATGCAGTTAAAAGTTAACACTTTCCACATACCAAAATCCTCACTATTCTATATCCTCAAACCATGATATCACTTAGTCCTTATATCAATCATGAGCTCATGAATACTGTCAAACATTTCATTTTCTCCTTATCCCTTCATTATGCGCATATCGTCTGCTTTCCAAAATATTTGAATCACTTTTCATGGTTACCGGTACCATAAAATTTTTGAAAACCACAATTGACCAATAAAAAAATATATTCTAATACACAATAAAAGTACCTCAAAAACATTATTCATGAATACCAATACATAAACACTTCAATCCATCCTCTTCAATGATTGTCCTGGAATAAGTCCTTCCTTAATTTAGAAGTAACTTTTTAGGTCAGGGCATTAAGTTGGGTAATGCCCATGTTCTCCACAAATAATACATTGAACTCCATAACAGTCTGTCACTCTATGACCCTTTTCTCCACACAGATAACATTGGTCCCTCCATTTGAGGTATTCCTCAAGGTTCTTCTTCCCTTCTTTAGAAATCTCAATTTTCCTTTCTTTATGCTCCTCAACATGCGAACATGCATAATAGTCTATCTTCCTCTTATTTGATGAATTAGGCATACCACTAAATTTCACCTTGTTAATCATATATCGCGATGAATGATTCAGCATAATCACAATATCTTTCTCTCTAGGCATTACACAATTTTGTTGCTCATAGTCACCAATTTTTCCATTGGATTCAATGTTAACCGAATTCCTTTTGGTTCCCTCCATTAACTAAAACACAAATAGAATTCTATGAGAGGCAAAAAATCATGCTAGAGAAAACAACATAGTAAAGGGGGAGTACCCTCAATATCTAATATCTTAGGTTAAATTCTAAGATCGTTAGCGCAATTCTAGGACTATAACCTATATGTATACTTAACCTTAGAGACATCCCTAGACAAACCTTAGAAATATCTCTAGGGATCTCACTAACGTTTTCGCATCCTATTTTCCAAAGGTTGACTAAACCTTTCCTCTGATACCAACTGTAGAGACCCGAACCTTGAAGTACATGGACATTACATTACATTTTCGGAATACTTAGTACATAAGAAAAACACACACACAAGGACTGTAATAGTTTAGTGTCTTTGGAAACTCGGAATATAATCTGCTAATCGTGGTGAAAGATCTTCAACATCTCCCATAATGATCTTCTTTTTTTTAAACCTAAATCCTTTATTTATGTCCTAGGGAAAAGAAAACATAAAAGGGTGAGCTCAAATGCTCAGTAAAGGTAAACAAAAGAAATATCAATCACACCATATTCATAAGAACATATCTTTTGGAAATCTTAACCTGCAAAAGAGATCATAATTTCATAACATGGGATAAATAATAGTAGTGAAATGTAATCCCAATAATCATAACATAAAACTTGAAACTTTGTGGCATACACACATAATAATAGAGAATAATTTCTTATTAGTCAAGACTCATTTCCAAGACTATTTTAGTGGACAAAGTCCCTTTCTGAGCCGAGTTCACTCCTCGTTTCAGCCATGTTTCACTGAACCGGTATAACCTACCGTTCCAGCCATGTCTATCTCATGAGATATAAAATCTTTACCCAATGAATTGGAGAGAGATATAGGTCCCACCCATCTCATAATGATACCATTCTTATGTGTTTCACAAAATCATTAATCATACATCATTGCATAACCCATGTAATAAAAATGGGATTCTTAAACATCGTGACATCATAAAACAATTCATATAAGATAAATGAATTCATAAAAATAATTCCATCACAACATAATCAAATCATTGTAATAATAGGGATAGAAACAAAACCCTATATTATCTTAGATGGAAAATAATTTTGATAAAACACTTGAACTCCATTCTTGAGGAAAATATCCTTTCTACTTCAAAAACATTTTTCCTTTCTTAACATGTCATACAATTTTAAACTAAAAGATGTTGATTAAAAATAAACATAGAAAATTGTAAATGAAGATTCTTGGAAATAATGTTTTAAAAATCCATTCATTCCGTATAAGTTAAAAAGACATTATTCCCGTACATTTGTCGGAAAAGCCAAAAAGTACCTCGTACGAAAAATGACAAAAGGTTCCTTTCATATCTTTTACTAAAAACTCACTGAAGGGTAAAATTGGATTTAAAAAATTGTAGGTGGATGGAAAAAATATTACATATTGAGGAAACATGGATTTGGATGATAAAATACACCCCAGTAAATACCAAAGTATAAAGAATCTCGGATAAAATGAGATTGTGATATTTTCCCTTGCCTTAGGTCCGATTTGCTTTGTAAGTGTCCAAACCTCCTGTATAATGATTTAAATAATGTCATTGACTTATTACCGAATCATATTAATTGTTATGATATCATATATGGTTCACTTATGACTTTATATTACCCGTTCTTTTGTAAATTCCCTGTTAATGAGCGTTTTGGGTAAAATTGTTTCATTTGTCGTCCGTGTTTTGACTTGTAATTATTCATATGATTACTTAGATCATGATTACTTAATTCCAGAATATAAAACATGGTTTATATATAATATATATTCAGAATATTCATATATATAATTATTCAGTAAATGGAAAGAAGTACATCGTTCATGGAGACGGTTGGTCGTACGTACTCATGAACGCTGTTTTCGTTTCCTTATTGCGTGGAATAGAATTAAGTAGATGAAATACATATATATAAACATAAATCCAGTATCATTATTATGTCATATATTTCATGATTACTTTTTATATATACTTTATAATCATTCACGAATGGTTAAAGTGGATAATGAATCTCATCACGTCGTGGAGACGGTAGTCCGTACGTACGCACGAGCGATGATATCGTTCTCATGATCGTGGGACTGTATTGGAGTGTATGTATAGTATTTCAGAATAAATATCACTTTAAAATAATCATATATAGTTATTATTTACACCATTATACCCATCCAAGTAAGTTGGTGGTGGAAAATAGATTTCACCACTGCGTGGAGACGGTATTTCGTACGTACGCACGCGCGGTGATTTCGTTTTCCGTAGGATGGATAGATGGTGAAATAGGGTTGTTTCGTACTTATAATAACATATCCGTATATGAGTTATACTGATGTTATTACTTCATAATGAAACAACTAATTAAGAAGAAGCGGAAGAAGAAATAAAGATGAAAGAATCGGTAACGGAAATTACCTCTTCTTTGAAGCGCCTCTTTGAGACCTCCTCTTAGGGCACTAAAATTGGTCTTTGAGGAATACCAAAACCTCTAGAATGTTTCTAGGGAAGTGGAGAAGATAATTTTCCAGAGTTTGGCCGAGCATGAAAGCTCAATGTGTTGTGAGGAAGAGAGGGAGGAGGTGCCCTTTTATAAGGGAGGAGAGGGGTACCTTTGGAATAACTAAAACTATTATTTTATTATAAATCCAAATTCGGTTTTAAATAGCTCCAAATTGATTTATTTCGAAGCTAAGGTAGGGATGGGTCGAAATCCGCTCATCCAATATAATTTAGACAAGTTTAGGTTCTTATTTTAACCTTATCATTTAGATTTAAGACTAAGTTAAATAATTTTACTTTTACCGTGTCTTCTTGTGTTCTTATACTATAATGTTAATAAACTTACTATAAGAATCCAAACGAACCCCCAAGTTGTTTAATATTAATATATATAACCTTATATAATTCATTTGGACGAAACTTAGATTTTTAGGAATAAAATAACAATTAATAATATAATATTTGTTTTAAAAACTATTTTTTGTCAATTTTGACACTATTTAGTAATTGATTTTTGTGAAAATCATAACAGAATGATTAGTTCTAAAATAATTAATTAAATCAATACTAACATTTCATATTATTCTATAAAATTAGTTGAATTCATAAAAAGTCTTAAATTATATTTATTTAGGTATTTATAACATCAATTATGTCAATATGTCATTTATAAGATAATTACCGCATCATCTTTGTGTCATAATAAATGATAATTATTTAATCCCTAAAAATTATAAATAAATTCTTATGGTGTAGATAATTGTATTATATTTCTTTATAATATTCATGTTTGAAGTTTCAGGAAGTTTATCACTAAATTAAAATTATTATACTTATAAGATTTAAGAAAGTGACATGTTGTCACATTCTTTGGTCTTAATAATAATTAAATTATTTTAATGAACAAAAGTCCATTAAATGATTCTAATCCGACCCTTAGGTGATATGGGTCGACTTTTAGTCATCCAATAGGATTTTGACATGTGTTAGGGTAATTTTATAATATTATATTTACCCTTAATTACCTGATTTACCTTTAACGATGGTAAATAAAATTTACTGTAGTTACTATTCATAATTCCCAAAAATAAAAAGTAGCTTATTAACATAATTTGGATCCACTGATTCCAAATATGGAATCCATTTTTCCAAATTCAATACACAAAATGTCACGACCCGTCCTCGGGGCCCGTGCCGTGACTACCCCAAGCCCGCCTTCCATAGGCCAGGGGCTGGCGACTAGCACCAAAGGCGTAAAATCCCGATAACTGGGAAGGCATTGCCTTTATAAAAGAAAAAAAGCACCACAGAGTACAAGCGGAAGTAAACACTAAGTACAAAAAGAAGAGCTGAAAAGTAAAAAGGGGCCGGAAATACAAGCCCAACTGTAAAGTACAACTCGAAAGGGAAAACAGCGACTGAAAAGTAAAGCTGCTACGCTGAGATGTCCACTGGAAATCCCACCTGAAGGGTGGGTACAGATAGCTCCTCTGCTCCTCGGGTCCCGCCGTCTGCTCCGAGTATGTCCCGCCCAGTGGTCTGCCTCTGGGTACCGCCTCGTCGTATAGTCCACCTCCAGGTACCGTCCAGTCCTCGAACACTCGGCCTCTGCCAGTACTGGCCGTCGTCTGTAACCAACACAACGAGGTGCGGGCATAGCCCGTGCAGGGGTGAGTATAACGATACTCAGTAGGGACCCCGAGACCCTCAAGGTCTCACTAAAACCAACAAGGATAACCACAAGAAGATCAAAACAGATAAACTCTACTTAGGTATATGCCCATACATATACCTAAGTTATCAAGTAACCCATCTCAATCATGAGGAAACACAAGGATTGTGAAATCGACGGATAACCACTACCCGGGTATATGCCCATACATATACCAAAGTTAGCAAGTGACCCATCTCAATCATGAAGTAAACACAAGGTCAAAAGTCTCAGCTCAAACCAGGATTTTCATTATCGAAACCGTAACTGCTGAAGAGCCCCGTCTCTGAAGTGTGCAGTAGTCCTGTCACGACTCCGAGGTACTGCTCACTAACCTAAGACTGCTGAGGTACTCCTCCTGTCGAGTACTGCGGGTTTGCGGCCAACTACCTGGCGCTCCGTCCGCTGAGGGTCTGTCGCCAAATACCGGGCGCTACCCAGATAGCCTGCTGAGGTACTCTCCGGACGAGTACCGCGGGTCTGCACTGTCACACACGTACTCCGTCCGCCATGGGTCTGCACCTCAGAAAGTAGTGCTCCGTCCACTGGGCTAGTCGACTCACTCCAAGTCGAGTCGGTCAAGCAGTCGTCAGGTCTCAGCTAGTTACACGGTCTCCGTACTCTGCACGCTCGTCTTCGGGAGGGTCCGCTCCACGAGCTACTGGTCGATACTCCAAGTATCACAAGGTCCCACGAAGAAGTGTCTCAAAAGTCCGTCTCGTCACAGGGGTCTCAACGCAACAGACGGCGCGTCGATCGGACGCCCGGTCTGTGAGTTATTAGCCTTTTCGTCCCAGGGGCCCGGTTGGTTTCGAGTGCGAACCAATCCCGGCCGTATCTCAACTGTACCCCGAACTCCCATAGGGTATACTCATAGGGTCCGTTTCTCATCGTGATCATCAACGCCGCTGACGGTTCGTCAGACGGACGTCCTGTCTGAAAGATATCATCTTTTCCGTTCCAGGGGCCCGGTTGGATTTCGGTGCGATCCAACCCGGCCACTATCCAACTGCATCCAAAACTCGGGCGGAGTATGTGAAAAGTTCCGTCTCATCAAGAGGAACACAACGCGGCTGACGGTACGTCAATCGGACGTCCATAGCTCAAGATATGAGCGTTTCCGCTCCGAAGGCCCGGTTGGTTCCGTGAACGAACCAACCCGGCCGTACTCAAAGTAACCCGTAACCTTGAGTGCGATATACCGAAACGACCGTCTCGATCCAAGGATCGCGTTGCCGCAGACGGTTCATCATTCGGAGGTCCGAGGCTCAAGTTATGAGCCAAAAACCATAACTGGTTCGAAACGGGGGGTCCGGGTCCGGGCCGACCCGGCCCGACCCCCCCCTGGGCGGCGCGGTGGCCGGCGGCGGCGGCGGCCCGCGGCGGCGGCGGCGGCGGCCCGCGGCGGCGGCGCCTGGCGCCGCACGTGGTGGCACGCGGGGGATTCAATCCCCCGCTTCTTCAAAGTCGGCGCGGCATAGCCGCGCCGTTTTAGTCAAGCAACGGCCCCCCTTTGGGGGCCCGCTTTGAAGAGGGTCCGGGGGAGTCGCCTGCCCCCCCTCATGGGAACCGCCTCCCCCAATTAATGGGGAGGGGCTTCTTTACTGGCCGGGGGATTTATTTCCCCCGGATTTTGGCTATCCGGCCGGCCAGCTGGCCGGCCGGTTTTCTCCAACGGGACCGGAAATTCCGGTCCCCCCCCTCGGCTTCCGACGCCGGCGGCCCGGCCGCCGGTCTTTCCTTCCGCCGCGGCCCGGAACCGGCCGCGGTCTCCTCGTTCCGCCGCGGCCCGGAACCGGCCGCGGTGTTCGTCGTCCGGCGCGGTGCGACGGCACCGCGCCCCTTTCGCCGTGCCATGAATCCTTCCAACGCGGCGCGACGGCGTCGCGTTCTTGAAGACTCTCCTCGGCGAAGCGCGGCGGTGTTGCGCAAAATAAAAGAACGTTCATCCGCGTGGTGCGACGGCACCACGCTACTTGTTTCCACCAGCATAAACAAACATGAACGATGGAGGGGGGATTCGTCCGTGTTCGTGCGGTCCGGCCCCCCTCACGTTAAAGAAATAAAAACGAAACTTAAATAAATAAGCCACCGTTATACTTATCATTCATGATCAAGAAAAGGAGTAAGGAAACCAAAATGAAAACAAAAACCCCTACCTCGGGTTTAGGATTCAAAGGTTCTGCTACGCTCCGCGGAAGACGGCGTCGCGGAGGTCGGGTGTCGCGGTCGTCGTTCGTCAAATCCGTTGACGAAGTGCTATGCCCGAAGAGACACGACGTTGGCGGATCTTCGTTTGCCGACGAAGGTTGTCCGAAGAAGAGATGGCGTCCCCTTCGTTGTCACGGTGAACGAAGAAAGGAGTTGCGGCGTTCTTCGTCGGAAAAGAGAGCGTTCCTCGTCAAGTCTTGAGGAAAGTCAAATTATAAAGAGAACAACGAACTCAAGGACCCCTACCTCGATAGTCGCACGTGACGGAGTCGTGGAATATCGGTGTCGATTCCCTTGACGTCGGAGGAAGAGTCGTTGTCGAAGGCGTTCGTCGCGGAAAACCGTCGCGGAAGGGATGACGCGGAAGAAGAACGTCGCGTCGCGGATACGGCGTCGCGGATGGATCGTGTTCTTCGGCGAAGAAGTTCTTCGTTGAAGAACGACATTCTTCGCGTTCTTCGTTGAGGTTGAAGAAGAAGAAGAGGATCTCTCCACCTCTCAAGAAGACAAACGATCAACCCAAAATAAAATAAGATAACATCTTATTTTATTATTACAAAACATAAAAGAATTTCAAAAGTTTGAAATTCAAAATGGCTAACCCCAAAATTAACTCACTTATTTAATATACAAGAGTTGTATAATTAAAAATAAGTTAACTTGTCAAGCCATTAAGGGGGAGAGTGGGGAGTTGAAAAGGTGGGGGGTTCGTGTGGGCCCCACCACACTTAATCCTCCCAAGGGAGGTTAAGTGGGTGTGGGTCCCACTCCCAACCTCCTTAGATAGGTTTTAACAAGTTAAAAATAAAATTGTTCTACACAATTTTATTTAACTCAAACTAAAAAACCCCAAAACGAAACTCTCAACCCGCAACAAACGCAACTCCCGAAAAGGACTCTTTAAGCGAATATCGGCGCTGCGAGTTCATCGGTGCCCTCGGATTTCAATTCCGAGCACCGGATCAAAAGTTAGGAATTCCCGCTCGTTCGTTCACTGAACGTACCCGAGCCAAACTTCGGAAATTAATTCCGGGCACTCCGGGCCTCGGAATCAGGTGCCGTCTGAAACCGCGCTCTTGTAAAATTCTAAAGAAAATTAAGAAAAAATTTCCCTTGAATTTTACGGGTCTTTACACAAAAGTTTCAGAAATTATATTAAAATTAATCATGTTGTCGAAAGAAAACGGGTTTTTCTTTAAAACGTTGCAAAAGATTGAATTGATTTAACCTACGAATTTAATGTAAAATCAATGATAATGCCATAAATTATGTTAAATGGTAAAAATATATTCTATTTATACTTTAAAACCATTCAATATTATAATTTAACCATATAATTTATTGTGATGAAAAAAGTTGTTTTTAATTAAAATATTGCGTGTTTTTACTATTCATCAAAATATGAATGTTACCAGAATAATATGAAAAATTTATCCAAAGTAAATTTTTATTTCTAGATTCCAAATAATAATTATATTTTGTCAAATTGAACTTATAAACATGTCAAAAACTTGATTTAAAGTGGGTGCGCCATCAAAAGGCGGTAAATCTGCATTTTTCTAAAAATACTTATTTTACACGAAAAAATTTATTTTGTTCTTATACCATGTTCTAGAAAATGTGTAAGATGAATAATAATGTTATAAAATTCAAAATTTAGTTAATACTATTCATAACAGCTAGTTCATAATAATATTATAATAATATATCGTTATTTAGTAAAACCCGGTATTGCGTACAACACACGCTATCGAGGAAGGTCGCGATTGCGTGTAATGCAAGCCAAGTCAGGGTTGCGTGCTATGCAAGAATCCTTCGTTGTTTCGTATAACATAATCCAACCATATTTCATTTATACATTGAATATATATATATATACTCAATTTTTCGTAGAATAACTATTATCAAAATTGTGTGTAACACGATCCAATAAGAGTGTTGCGTATACTGAAAGCTAATATGGTGTTGCGTATAGCTCAAGGTAATCTTGGTGTAGCATACAAAACAAGACATTAATAAAATTAAAAGAATATTTTTCATAAAATCTCGGGGTGTTACAAAGAGTGAAATTAAAGGTGTTCTTACTTTAATGTACTTTAATTGTGGTAAAATGTTGAATTTCTCAATTGACTATCCAATGAAATATTTTAAGGATGCTGATATCGATGATGATGAAGAAGAATAAATTATAATAAGATCCTAATAAGATTTAAAAGGTGATAATGTAAAGATTAAGAAATTCTCAAGGAAGGGTAAGAAAAATCAGATGACTAGAAGAGTAGATGAATATTCCTTAGCATGGATAGAATCAGATGATGAAGGTTAAACTAAAAATAATAAAACCTTCATAGTACAAGTTAAGAGGAAAGTTGATTCCATAGGAATTTATGAGAAAGAATAAGAGAGCTATCATTAGTACATGATATGATCTGAACATGAGGAATTTCTTGATCAAAACACTTTACTCGAGAAAATAATCAATCTACTGGAGAAAGAAAAATGGAATGAAAACAAGAAGGAGAATGATCATATTGAAGAGATCAAAACATCCAAGGTGATAATTTTAAAATATGAGAAACTTTTGAAAGATCCTAATGAAAAAATGGGTGCAAAAGAAGAATAATTTGTTGAGACACAGTCTAGTTGTTATAAAGTAGAACGCACCTTGAAAAAAATGAAAGATGATTTTGATAAATTAGTTGATGTTCAAGATGAATTATTTAAGGATAATGTTAAAACTTGTCTAAAGAAGAAGGTAAATTCAATATATAATTTTATCAGTCATACTAAATATGTTTCATCTCGTGGCATAGATTTAGATACAAAAACTAGAAGAACATGGAATGATGTTGATAGTAATGACTTGACTAAGTTTGGAAAATAATTTTCTCCAAGAATGATGCCAAAAAAATGGCAGGAGTGTATCCAAACATCAAGTAGTTTATCCACAACTAAATTTTCAGGATTATAAAAGATGATTTTTCAGAGGTTACTACGAGTGTTGTGGTAAATTTGGGAATAATTCCTAGAATTGTTGGAATAATATGCCACACCCTTGGAATTGGAATTTATCAAGGGGAAGTAGTTATGAAAGGAAAAGAAGCAGCTAAGTGAGAAAAAGGAATAATCATTTTACAAAGAATTTTTTCACTGATAAATCAACAATTTGGTCTACTTATAATAATCCTGAGTTTCTAATAGAAAATTGTAAAATTCTTAACAGACAAGGTTATTGTGCTAAATCCTTTTTGACTGCGCATCCAAGACAGTTACTACAGGCTGCTAAAGAAAAGAGAGATGAATGAAAAGAAAAGACCTCTTATTATTTTATTCAACACATAGAAGAAAATGGGATTAAAATTATGGTCAAATCAATGATATTCATTAAAAAAAGAAAAGATATAAGAAATATTACCCTACTGAGATTAGAACAAACGAAAGTCTCGGATTGAGTGTAAACTCAATGTCTAAATGTTATTTTTGAGTAATAAAAAGGCCCCTTCTTATTCCATAGTATTTTATGAGTTTTGAAATAACAATGTATGGAATTGAAGGATATGATTGTAGTTGTTCCTCATGGACATGATGAGAAGGTTGTGGTTTATCCAGACTACTAATTTTTAGAAAATTAAAGAACAATGTGCATCCGTTAAGGGAGATAAATGTTGATAATGAATATCAAAACATTGGACAGATTCAAAAAATAAAGTACCTAATACGATAATCACACTTTTATCCCTTATTCATAATTTTAGGGTTTCACATTTCTTTGATAAATATGATTATTTCTAATACCTTGAATAACAATTGAGACATTCTGAGAATTATTTCACACACATGGAAATTTATGGATAGCTTATACATCCCTGGTTATATATCTATTGTTTTCTACACTAGGTTAGCCCAAGTAGACATAATGTTGGTTAACTACAAATATTTTTCTATGAAAACTAAGTGCAATTATTCCTCTCATTTATGTTAATATTGAATTTTTCATATAAAATATATAGTCATGTTTTTAGATGAAAATTGATATTAGTTTAATTTTTTATTATATTGTTCTCATTAGACTTATTTATAAAAGGGGGAGAAGTTATCATTTAATTTTAAATAATGTATTGACAACAAATCCAAAGGGAGAGATTAAATAATCCATGTGGTTTTTTGATGTTGAACTTGTTTTCAGTTGATGAAAAGTTAATCAGTTTTGAATGTGAAAATTGTTGGACTAGTTAGTAGTTCTGAATATGTGTTTCATTGGTTATTGACATAATTTTTACTACATTGGAAGAATTGGAATTTAAAATTGAACACCAAACATAGAGGAATTGAGTATGTTATATTTGAGGAAATATTATACTAATGAAAAAAATTATTTTTCACAGTTAATATTTTGAGAAGGTTGGAAGTATGGGATTAGTATTTTGAGGTTTTTATAGATTTTGGTTTTGAGTTTATTCAGTATTCCATATAAAAATATGGTAGAGATCCACCGTGCGAGCCGACATAACAGTGGAGGTGGGATCTTAAGTGTGCCTAGAGAATTGATACGAGGAGGTATAGAGAGGGAGAGGAGAATTATGATGTCGGATTTTGGAACTATTTATTATAAAGGATATGAGATATTGTGGTGGTTTCAATGATAGATTGTATGGATTTAACTGATATCGTCCGAGTATTCACTTGATTTATCCAGACTATAGATTTTCATTATATAATCTGAACAATCTATTGTACATTGATCTTTTCATGTATTATATGGGCCGTCCAATTTTCTCATCAAATTTCCACTATTTTAAAAATAGTAATGAACATGTTCTATCTGATCTAATGCATCCGGACCATTCTATCATCACTATGTCATCTTTATCCATGGACTCATGCGAGATCATCTATTCACATAGTTCCCTATGCAGTGTCATCTGGATCCCGAACACTGATTTCTCATAAATATTTAAATATTTTGAAAATTGTTACATGATTGAAATTATCTGCTCTGAGAAGTACAATATACACTGCATGACGTCTCCTTCATCAAACCACTCCCCAATATTTTGTTCATTAAAGTACCTCAATGTGATGTTGATAGAGATTAGTGAACATGGAGCTTCATTTGAGACCTTTTTTGAACTAAATAGAATCAAAAATATACACAGCACCAAATTCATGAATAAACGAGGAACTAACTGATTATAAATAGTGGGAAGAAAAAATGGATTTTCAGTTTTTTTTCCATGGTTTCTAAATAGAGGATATTTCATTGAAGATAAGTGGTGCACATGTGATAAGTCACTTGATCGTTGAATATAAATAAAGAAGCTTGTGTTAATAACATATGTGTTAATAATTTTGTGACAATCTCATATTTCTGGAGAAATAGAGAGTCATTAATGCTCTGGTTTGTGATAGACAAAAGTTTCATGCATACTCTATTTGTGCAAAGAAGAAGCAGTGATCCTACTTGTGTATGATGTTCCCTTTTCAAACACATAGTGCTTCATGATGAACACACTTTAACAAATCTAACAAGATAATGTGATACTCTATGTGTGTATCTTCTGGTATGTGCATGAAACATTATGAGGAACCACAGACTGTTTTTACACACACAACATCTTCCATAGAATTCCTTTCTTGCACTATGTCTGTATCGATTCGGGTTTTCACATAAGAAGGAATGAAAATCCAGTTTTGTTCCAAATGATGTGAATAGTGAGTGTGCATGATTTATTTAAGAAGAGTAAACCAATATTGTGTGTAACATATTAAAATTTGATCATGTTGTCATGATATGTATGATAAGATAATATATAACTCATGGTGAATGAATTATCATGCATGGTGTACATTCATGTGGTTTTCATGGAGGGTTTTCAAGTGTTTTGTGTATGTTCACATAAGGTAGTGTGTATGAAATTGAGAAATCATTAGAGAGTGTGTGAAAAGAATGAATGAGGCAATGTGCATGTACATGATTCAATGAATTAATTAATTGTGAAGACTGTGTGATTTATTTTATACATATACATGATGTTGTAAGATCATTTTACTGAAAGAATACATTTCATGATTTGAGTGTAGTATTTTGATAGTGATGTTGGGGTTGTATTTTGATCATTTTTTAGAAAAATTTGTTTTCGAGTTCTAGTGTTTACTGGGGCCAGGTATTTAATATAACAGAGTGTATTTTCAAATTAATTGTTTTACTAAGACATTTGACATTTTATAGGTGATTTGTTTCATGTTAACAATGCTGACAGTTTATCATAAGATTATACTGAGTGGTCTTGAAGTAGAAAATGTCCAAGAGATCACTGCATCAGAATTTAGTGAAATTTGAAGACCTATTCACAAGAGTTATTCATTGAAGAAATTTTGGGATGATAATATAAATAATTGTAGTTTTTTTCGGGAGATAGATCAATAAGTGGGAGTCCATAAATAGAACACTGGTGGGATGAGAGTCTTAAGATACTTTTGAAATATAGTCCACAATAATTTGTTGTGATCAAGAATTATGGGAGTTTTTATATCATAAATTTCATGAGATTGTCTATATTTTTAATCACATAACATTTTAGTAGTGGAAATTATGTGTCTAGGAATATCCCGAACAAAGAAAGGATGCAGTCACACGCATCATGGGAAAACCTTATAAAAATACTTGTGTTCTTTACTAATATTTTTAGCTGTCTGGATACGGAGAAGTGAGATTAGAAAAACGAGGGATCATGTATATAACTGATCATAGAGTTTGATTTGAAAAGAATATTTTTTAAAGTACATCACTTATTCACCCATCCGCCTATCAGTGATATAACCAAACATAGAGTCTTCAATTATGGGATTGAATTGAAATTGAAATTTTATTTCCAAAAAATTGTATTCAAAGTGGTATTTTATAAGACCCCACACAAATTTGGGGGATGGATTGTCCTTGGAAAATACTATTTGATTTTATGCCTAGTATAGACACATATATGGAACCACATGGATATTGGGGTGAGTGACATTCCATTTCTAGGGAATATTGACTACCATTGAAAATAGAATTTTTTATACCCTGAAATCTATGAGTTATCATGGGGAGGCCTTAGGGTTAAGAACCACTACTTATGAAGTGTTCATATGGAAACAAGTTCAGAAATTGGGTGAAGATTATGGGACCTATGAAACTGTTCTTTGTTACATCCATGGAATCTTCTTCTAATAATCATAGAAATAACTATATAACTGAATTTACAAATAACCTAGATCTTTAAGGAGAATTTTTTTATTCCATATGTCGTAAAAAATTAGGAGGTACTTATAAAAAACATGAAACTTATGTCTAGCATTCGGCATGTGAGGGTGATTCCATAGTTCCTTGGTCAGTGATGCCAAAATTTATTAATAAGATGGGAGAGTGGGAATATTCCCTTGGTCATGCATAAATATATAGTTCTTGGTTAATTTATATGGTCTCTTCCTAGACTAATGAAGGATAAGGTGATGTTAGGAAGTTCGATGATGTAGATAAAAAGTAGAGTAGTTGTGATGAATCTAGAGTATGTGATGAAAATTGTGTAGAAACCTTTGAGGAAGGTGAGGATACTTAACACATAGATTATTCTAGGGAACACATACCAGAATATGTAATACATAGTTCCATAATTTCCATTATTTCAATTATTAATCTGAGGGATTAAAACTCCTTTTTTATAACTTGTGTCAAAATCAATGGGTGATGACACTTTGGAGAAGCCTTTAGATCATGCATCGAGGATGGGAAATGAGTATCCTTTTGATTATAAAGAACAATTATTGATATCCCTCAATTCCTTATATTTCATAGTTTTTTGTGAGCTGACACAACCTAATATGGTATAGGTGTTGGCAAACACTGATCAAGTGATATATTTAAAGGATCTAATGACGCGTTTTTATAAGGACCAAAAGGTAAATTTGAATCTTCTTATTTCCACTCGAATTATTCTGGAGTATTATATATTAAATTTATTGATTTTTGTAATTAAAGATTTATAATTCCAAGTCAAGAAGTATCATGTGGTGTCTGTTGAGTTACCCACCAATAATAAGGATTCCCTAGTAGTGGATTTAACCTCTAGTGCCTCAAGCCTCAACTTATTTTCTGGTGTAGTACATGAGGTTGAACAGACATATTATTCCCCTATATATACCACAAGGGAGGAATATGTTATCAAAACCATTTATACAGAAGGTATGTTATCATTCTATAACCCCCATTGAATTTTATTTCCTTTTCATGGACTAACGGCCAACATCTTACAGCTATTTTTAGTCTCATAGAGGGAAAAAAGCTCAAAGCACTGATGGGTCATGTGGGATCCACCATCGAAATAATGGATTATGAAATTGGGTAGAAACCTAAATAACACACTACACATTATGGTGGAAGCTACTAGGATTTCAGTTTCATGATGGGTCCCAGATGAAGAAATCATATAGGAAAATTCTTCTATTATTCAAGAGGATTAGTTTTCATCTATTGAGGTGGAAGATGATAAATTTTTCCATCACTATACACTAGAGTCCAACCTAGTTGATCCTAATGTCGAGTCCTCATCCTTATATATTATGTACTTCTTAGAGTATGTTTTGGTATAAGAATATGAAAGAATGTCGATTTCAGATATAGATGAAGAAAACTACTAAATCTAGTGTAGCGCCTTAAAATATTTATTGCATTGTCAAACATATACCACTAGGTTAGAGGCGAAGCCATAAGGAAACAATTCATAAATTTTTGGTGAACCTATGATTCAGTAGATATTACAATCATACCCTCTATTTAGTGGATCAAAATGTTTTGGTCGAGTCGGAGTGACTGGTAGTACAACTATTCAACTCTATCCAAGTTGTGTCCATGGATCACACTATGATTAATGAATATATGGATTAGTTGGGGATTACCCATTAAGTGGAAATTGTGTTCCAAATTGTAGGTCGGTTATATTCTAAAGGAGGTGGAATAAAACCTCATTAGGACCCATTTAACTATAATAAAATTATGTTATTATAGGTGACACCCTAAGGGGTGGAGTACATGGATCATCAATATTGTATCCATATGTGTGCATCTAAGGTGGACCCAAATGAAAAGTTTGAAATGGTTTAGTTTACCATGTTATGACAAGATATTGAATCCTCCCATTGGATGTTGTTAAATCTAAAGTACGCAATGGATAGGGCATTGGATGAGGCTATATTTATATTTGAATGAGAATATTTAATTTTTGGATGACCCAACTAACCATTTTACATAAAATTAGTAGTCTCGATAAACCACAACCTTACCATGATTCCCATGAGGAACAACGTCAAAAATATCCTTCAATTCCCTACATTTTTCATCCAAAACTCATAAAATAATATGTAATAAGAATCGGCCTCTTTATAACTCAAAAATAACATTTAGACAGAGAGTTTAAACTCTATATGAGAGTTTATTTTCATCTAATCATAGTAGGGTAATATTTCTTATAACTTTTCTTTTTTGATGGAATATCATTGATTTGACCATCATTTTCATCCCTTTTTCTTATATGTGTTCAATAAACTAATCATAGGTATTTCATTTTCATTCATCTGTCTTCTCTGTAGAATTTTTTTTAACTTTCTTGGTTGCGTAGTCTGGAAATTTTTAGCACAATGAACTTGTTTTTTAACTCTTTTAAAATTTTCCTTTAGAAAATTAGGATTATTTATAAGTAGACTGACTTATTGATTTATCGGTGACAAACTTATTTGTAATAAGATTAATCATTCTTCTCACAGATCTATTTCTTTACTTTTCAAAATTACTTCCCCTTGATAAATTCCAATTACATGGGTGTGGAATATTATTCCAACAGTTTTAGGAATTATTCCCAAATTTACGGGGCACCTGTTCCATCACCATAGACCTAAGAGAGTCCATTTGGGAATGATATATTGATGAAATTCTAATCAGGGGAAATAATTTTGTTTGAAAAATAAGGGGTGATGTCTAGGAAGAGATTGAGAACTCATAGGTTTACACCATCTTTAATTTACTATATTGAGAGTGTGTAGAAAAACCAATTTAGTGATTTTGAGCCATTATGGTTTGGGATAGATTAAAATGACAACCCCCTAGGAGACACAAGAATTGAATTTGATATATCTATTTAGAGAAGTCTTATAGAATCCCTAATGATGTATAGTTTGATGATATAGTATTTGGAATTATGAGGGTTACTAGTTTAAGGAAATAATGATTAGACGATAGGGTTGATGGAGTCTAAGGTCATATAGCTCTGACGACAGGATGAGGCTGTCTATATAGGAATAACAAAAAGGAAAAATTTATGTGAATAGAAATAACCCATGGAAATATATTAAAAATATAGTATGAATTCACACAATTTAATATCATTATGATTTAACAACCTGAACTCTACTAATTTTAGGATGTATAACAAAGGCCATGTTGGCTGTTGAAGTTTGAAGGTCATAAAAATTTGACAAGGGAGTCATTAAAATTGAGGACACATAACTTTGAATAGATAGATGATCCAAGTTTATTATAATGGAACTCAGACCATGTGTTTTTGGAAATTTTGGTTCATACAGGTCGGACCATGGGGTAGATTTTTCTATATAGTGATAAGAGTAGGGTAGACAAAACATGAACTAAGAGACCAATTCATAAACACACCATTTCAAGGATGGGTGTATAGAGTTTAAATTCATGATGTGGGTACCATTGGAGCTAAAATTTAGGGTCATAAAATTTTGACTATCTCCTTAAAGAATAACATTGTCTTAGTTTCACACCCATAACAATTCTTAATTTTAAATTTAATTATTGTTGGGTCTCACTTTGGAGATTCAGTTTGATCTAGTTCTATTTTAATGAAATTGGGATCTTATATGGGTGTGAGACTATACACGCGACCGTGTGTAGTGCCCAAATTTAGTAAGATAATGTTTTATGATTAAATTTATTATTACACGGTCACATGACTGTTCCCACGACCATGCATGCATCTGTGCGTGTTGTCCAGGTTAATAATTAATGAAATTATTTTGCGACTGGTTTTTTTATTAATTTAGTTTCATTATTAGTACTATTATTATTTATGTTAATGTTTCAATTAAGTTATTATTATTATAATTTTTATTTTATTTAATATATTAACATTGTCATTTCTATTATTTTGGTTATATTATTATTATTTTAATTATTAGTAATAAAATTTGGTATTATTAATTAGATTATTGCTATCTTATTTTTATTTTATTTTATTTTATTTTTATTTTTATTTTATTTCATTTTATATTTTCTTTTTTCCCTCCCTTTATTCCTTATTTTATTTTATTTTTATTATTTTGTTTCCACTTTTTTTCTTTTCTGCTCACTTTTTCCCTCCTCTATTTTCCTTTCCCTCTCTCCTGTCGCGTAGTCTGCCCTCCCCCTTGGAACTCTAGCACTATTCTCTGCCCTCATCTCCATTTATAGTGGACCAAAGTAGCGTGAACCACCGTCCCTACTCTTATCCAGCGTCGACTCGCCGTATCCTTCTCATGTTCGACGTCGACCCGCCACTACTGCTCCCATTCGGCGCTACCCCAATAGCCTCCCCATCTTGTGCTGCTCCAGCTAGTTTCATGACTAACCACCTCCGGCTCTCCAACCACCTTGCATTACACTGCACCCATCTCGGAAACCTCCTCACCGGCTTACCAACCACCTCTAGTGCACTGAAACCCCTAAGCATGCCTCCCCTTGTTCGACCGAACTCCTGATGACCTTCGCCCTTTTTTCGGCGTCGCGCAAGCCCGACAGTCTCCTCAGAGCTCTGTAATGATTCTCTAACCCTCTCTATAAGTAAATTTTACTTCGGATATTTGATTCATCTATTGGTAGTATATCTAGTTTGGTTTTAGTGTCAAATTTGTCTTGGTTTTGATGTTTTCAGTTCGAATTCTTGTTTTTAGGGTATTGTTGTGTTTGATTGTGGTGTGTTTAGCATACAGCACGAGTTTCACACCAATTTGCAAAGTCGGTCTACAATAAGGTAGGTGATTCCATGTATAATCATTATTTTATGAATTATTTTGTGAGTTTAATTAATTCATATTGCTTAATTATTAGTTTTTGTGACTTGAATTTGGTTGTGTTTGAGATTTGATATACTTTTGACATGTTAGTAGCATGTGGTGCAATATGTGTGCAATTTTCATTGAAAAGACTTGTTGAGTTATTGAGAATTTTTTTTATATAAATTTCTCAGTTTGAGTGTTGGTGTTGTGTCATGGTGTGCTTGGTTTTAGAAAAGATATTTTGAGTGTGTTATTGGTGTAAATCAATGATGTGATATTTAAAATGTTTTATAATTTATTATGTGTTTAATTCATTTATTATATTATATGTATAATGAGTGGTCCCTTCCTTGGGTGTTCGAGTCATCGGCAGTAAGGACCTATGTGTATACATATACATGAAAATGTATATGCGTGTAGGTGAAGTGGTCTCAAGTTGCCCTTTTCAAAAAGATATGAGTTTTGAGGTAGATCCCTTATGCCTATGCCTTCTATTTAACTTCCATAAATGCTTTAGTGGTTTAAAAAGTGTTTTCAAAATTAAATACTATATTAGTTCTATGAAAAGAGTTGGAGATGCTAAGAATTGGACATCGCTTTATATTTTATGGTTCACTATTACAATTTAAAATGTGTAGCCTTCTCTTAGATATGTTTTCTAGATTGACACAGAGAATGCTTAAAAGTGTTTTTGAAAAATGGATCTTCATTCTCTATGTATAATTTATAAAGTTTCCAATGTGTGTTTTTCATGTTGATATTGATCCCCACCTTTCTTGGAAAATGTAATACCATTTTTATGAAAAATTGGTTTTGAAATGCTAAATCTTTATAGTGGTTTTTTTATGTGGTGATCATGTATGTCGTGAAGGTTGATTTTTGATAAAGATTGATTAGTGAAAAAATTTAAAAAGAATGAAGTTCATGTTTTTTTAGTTTTTAAGAATTCACGAGTTTTGGAATAAATATGGGGTTAATCAGTAATTTTCCTTTCCTCGATGGTTTGATTTATTTTAATCATGTTTTTAAAATTGTGGTGCCTTGGTTACGAAAATGGATTTTGAAGAAGATTTTTTGATCTTAAAGATGTTAAGAAACATTGTTTTCTGACAGGTAATGTTCTTTGTAGATTAATGGGGCTCGTTTGGCACTTTGAAAATGGTTTAAAAAATCTGAAAACCCATCTCGAGGCATTCCCCATAGTTTTAGAAATGTAATTCAAGTGTTAAAATGTGATTTGTGATATGTTCATAGTGTTGATTCTTATGCTTTTCATGGAGTGAAAGAGGAGGAATGCGTTTATGGAGGTAGAACAGTTGTGAGATGTTGAATGATTTTTGGATAAAGAAAGTGTTGTGTACATATATTGTTTCTTGATAAAAACTCAGAACCACATGAAACAGAGCACAATTGGAAACTTGGGTATCTAGGTGGGTGAACTATGACTTGAGGGCTAGTGGTCCGGAGGTGACTTGAACCGGTTCCACTGCAGGTTTTATGATTGCAACACTAACTAATAATATTAATGACTGAGGGTTGTGGTCTTCTAAGCCACGTTATCTAAGAGTCATGGACTTCTAAGTCACATTTTCTGAGGTTCATGGTTTCTAAGCCACGTTTCACCGAGACACGAAGATCCTAGGTCCCCAACTAACACTATATTCTTAGGGACTTTCCATGATGCTTGTGATACAATTTTCAATTCAGTTGTTTCATGCTTGTTCCCTCTTTTTTGAAAACCATATTTTAATCTACTTTAGTGTCCTTTAATTTGGAAATGTTAATGAATTCTAAAAACCTATTTTTAAAAGGGAAGAGAAATGATTTTCTTGGAAATGAAAGCTTTTTATTTGAATTCTAAAAGAGAGAAAAACATTATTTTATTATTCTTTATTTTCAAACTAGCATGGTTTGGATTTCTTATTAAAGGCATTGGCATAGGGTGTTGTTATATTTTGGTTGTCCTACTAAGAATCTCGGTGCTCACACCAACATTATCTTTTCAATTCCAGGTTCTAGTTTTGGATCTCCCATTTAGTAAGCTGGTTTCTATGTTTAGTGGTGACCCATGAGGTCACTTTGAGGTATGTTTAACTTTCCATCCATTCTCTATTTTCAATTTCAAGTATTTAACCACCATTCTTAGTTTATGTCGATAGTTTATATGTCTCTTCTAGGATAATGGTTCCCACCTGCCTCATTGTGGTGCTCGACACTAGTTGCCAGGCCGTGGGGATCAGGAGCGCCCTTTGGGACATGTCGCAAACTAGGTCAGAAGCTAGGTCGGATGAAGACCCAACTTGGTTCGTGACATATATGAACATAAACTATACAACCTAAAGAAACATAGTAAACCACTAGTATATGATCATGTTTCAATCACATGAAACTTCATAAGTATTTTATTTGTATTTAACCAAAAATCACACTATCTAGAATTCAAAAACACCTATATTGATACACACTATTGATATGTATAAGGTTTGATGTCATATCCTGAATGTTCTTGAAATCTTTTTTTGAATCATTCATTCAGTCACTTCCACACTTTGTTGATTTGGAGTATGAATTACCCTATCATCCTTAATTTTTTAATAGAATCCCCTTAGTTTACCATTATGGACATGGTTCCCCATTCATGATTCACCACCCATCTAGGTTAGACATCCAAAAAGAAACATTCGTGATAATAGCATGATAGAATATCACCTTTCAGATAGTCACTCAGTGGTCATTCTTAATACATCATTATAATTTCTTACGGTATAGTGGTGGAAACTACGTTTCAAATATGTTCAATCGTCATCCTCAACCTATCTTCCATTTCAATTTTCGATTAAAACTCTTTGACCCACAATTTACCCTTCTCTATACCCTCCTTGTACCAAGTGGGGATTTCACTCTTTAAGTGTTACTCCCTCGTTCATCGATTAATGTTGGCAAGGAGAATATGTTTTTTAGAATCACACCTAACTAGTTCCTCTATATTTAAGGGTTTAGGTTTACTGGTTGATGCAGTATTCTAACAATGACCCATATACCCCTACTATTCATTCTCGTGTAACATGATTGATCATCCATTAACTCTTGTTTCTCAAACTAAGAACAAATAATGTGTGCTTCAAGGTTTTGGCAGGTTGTTTAATTATAATGAATGAGACACATGATAATCATAAGTACGAATCCCCCCATTTAGCGTTGTATCATGACATTAGATAGCACATCATCAATTGGTTCTAAATGCATCGAATTAAAATAAATTTAATAATGACCTTACCATTAATCATTAAACTTCATATTATTCATCATTATCATATGATCTTAAAGTATAGGATCAATATTATTATAGCATGAAATTGACTACATGGAACTATCAACATCACATGAATAAATACTATGTGATTTTGTGTTAATTTCCATAGAGGAATCCCTTTTTTAGCGGGGATGGTAACCTACCACTACCCCTTTTAGAGTTGGTCACCTACTATACCACTCATAAGAACATTGTGATTATTTATTTCTATTTATTTAGAGAGATTTTCGCAGTCATATTCCTTATAAAAGTCTATGTCAAAATATTCATTTACAATCTAAATAATCATTCAGGCCAACTATTTTTCTTTGTTGGAGTCACATACTACTTCTCATCACATGGATAATGTCGACATACTTTCTCCTATGTAGTATATAAATCGATGCATGCTATTTTTCTCAAGAACTACATGTGGATTGTTTTGTAGTTTACATTATATGTAGAGATTTTTGAATATCATATCTGGGTTATGACCATAGATATCCCTTAACCCCACCCTTATCATTATGTTTAATCACTCTTTATTGGGTTCCTTCCACTCATCTAGTAATAAGTGTGACTAATAGGCCCCAGTGACATCACAGACACCCCGATAAGGAAGGTTCACCTTGTTGACATGAGTCATATCATTTTGAAATCTAACCCTTTATCATTTGAGGGTGTCACAATATAGATTAGACTGAATGAGAGAAGTGTTTAATTTCACTGGATTTGGATTAATGGTAGATGTAGTCAATATATCAATTCAATGGTGACATGCCTACATAAATTGGTGCCCCCAATACATGTATGTAACGACTCAAGGATGGGTTGACAAAATTTGAGGTCATGGTTCTTAGAATATATGGGACTAATGTTTAATGTTGTAAAATATAGTATACATACCTAGAGAATATAAAATTCTTAGTTCTATGTGGGAAATGGTACCACATTGAGGGGAACTAGGAACTACGAAAATATAAGAAATATAATAATTTTTGTTGGTCCTAAGACTAGGGGGTCAAGTTGTCACAACATATCATGTAAAAATATAAATAAATCAACACATAGTTTTTGTATATGGTGTTGCATGTGACTGACAAAAAAAGGAAAGTGATCAATTAGGGGAGGAATATGATACTATTATATAGTTTAAGTTCATGTTGTGATGACCACATATTGTTTTATTTAAAATAATGAACATGGACCATGTAGTTTAGCATCGCATAGTGTGGATTATATGATACATAATTTGATGGAACAAAGATTAAACATAAAAGCTTTTTAGTTTTAATTCATTCATCTAGGAGTCGTATGCCATACATTTTGTGTTCAAATGTTAAGGATTTATTTTTATTAGTTTTAAGTCATTTATAATGGACTTAGGTAAACCCATCCTGATGTATTGAAAAACATTTCTTGAGGAACCTCATTTTTTGTGGGAGGGGTAATGTAGTCCTCATTAATGGTTATCAACGAGGACACACCATTAGAGTAAACCTTCTAAATGGGGAAGCTCCTTCCCCTTTGGGATCCATATTTGTTAATTTTATTATAGTAATAATTAAAATTATCAATTATAGAACCACATTACTTTTTTGGAATAAGAAAAATGGATCCTTCTTATAGAATGATTGAGCCACTTGATTTCAAAATATATTAAGATCCTATAGTGCCTAAAACTTGTTTCCGTCAATACAGTCCATTTATAAATTCATGAAGGTTAATTTTCATCCAGTATCAATAACTCATAAAAAACTATCTAGAGTGATGTTATATGAAACAACATAGTAAAAAACACATTTTTTCAATACACAAGGTAGTAAGTAGTTTCCTATGTGGATGTATGAGTCTGGTTATGGTATTCTCATAATACATTGGTGATATTTTATGGCCATATTTTTTTCTTTTGATCCAACATATTCTATTGAATGTTAAATATGACTTTGTTTAATGACTGGATCAATCCATTTTCTAGTGTGTGTGATAATAAGAAGCATGGGTGGGCCAGATTCTAGACATGACAAAAATTACTCAAGGAATTTTTCATTTCTTAGATGAATCACTAATTTCATACTCCAAAAATAAAAATTTCTCAATTTCAATTCCCACTACTTATGTGAACATGGTGTAGATAGATTTTTTTGAACTCAAGTGTGGTGGATGCACTAAACAATCACTGAATTTGGACTGACTTTTACACTGAGTCTATTTGTTTAGGATATCATAAGATCCATTTAGCTTTTTAAGAAACCTTTACATAATTTAAATATGAATCACATATATATAAGAAATGACTTCCTTAGAGATCACTAACAAAATGATATATTATTTCCATGTTTCTAAAAACTAAAAATTATAATGTTGAAGTATTAACAAATCCTTTAACTTCTAATAGATTAGAATAAATTAAATTATTGTTACGTGTAAACAATATCCAAGGATCATAATTTCAAACTTAAATTCCACCTGTCTCCCTAAATTTTGAAATCCCATGATAAAGGGAAAGTATATTCTTTGTTTTTAGAATGTATAATATCATTTCTATATAGTCTGAAACATCATATTGATTAAAGTGACCATAAATAATACTGTTTTTATCGTTATAATAATATATCATGAAATTATCCATTGGAAGATACCATACATTCTATGTATAATGTTAAATATTCTTCTAAATTCACTTATTATTTATCATTGTATCAATAAATCAAAATGCTTTCCAATTATAAATATTTTTCTCTTACAATTAATCAAAACTTTTAATCCACCTAAATCTTTATTAACCATTTTTCAAAAGACTAAATGTTTTTTTAAACTCAATTTGGAATGATCTATGAATTAAGATGATCATTTTTAGGAGTCAAGAGAGAAAATTCAAAAGGTATACTATATTAAAAATTCTTATTATTATGTTCTAAACTTCAAAAATTCATTATTACAAATTTTTGTGTCCCCTATTTCATTTTATTACTAATTTCTTTAGATATATGGAGTTTGTGTATTTATTCTTATTTATTCTATCCATAAAATTGTTTTTGAAAATAAAAAGGGGGTGAAATTCATAGAAAAAATGTTTCTAGTATATTTAGGAGTAAATTTATAAAAAACATTTTTATTAATGGGGTAAATTTTAATTTGTAAATAATGTTTTAGAAAATATAGTTTATATTAACTTGTATTTATTATATTTTATTATTTTTTTAAGGATTATTTGTTAAATAGTATTTTTTTGAAAATTTGATTGAAACTAATCAAAGTGAATTAAATTTTTAGTTCCTATATAATTTTCATTAAAATTATTTTCAAACATAATCACTCATTCTATGGTTGTGTTTCTAAAAAAGGGAGATATTAATGATTTAATGATTCATTTTATCCTTAATTTTGATAATCTCAATACACTGATTTTTTAATTTGATTTTATATTGTTATCATGATGTTTCAGGTTGTATTGGATGAAAATATGGAATTTGTATTTCAAAGATTCGATCTTTAGATAAAACATATTTAAAATTCCTAGATCTAAGTGTTTTTACTAGATTAGTTTCACAAAATGATAAAGCTTCATAGTAGTGTATGAAGAATATTATCTGAAAATGAGGATCTACATCGTGTTCATTAGAATATGGTGAAGTATATTTTAATGGGGTTACCACTGAACCAAGAGTATAGGGAATCTAACCATTGGAGGACTGTCTAAATATATATTGATACATCGATAATTATAAGAATATAAATTTTTACATGCAATGGGAATATCTTTATGTGATAGTGTTAAAGTAGTGAAAATGGTTGTTATCATGTGTGCTTCTAGTTTTTATATTATTTTTTTTCTAGATTTTTTTCAAAGAGATTCTTCATGAGAGGATTTTATTGTAAATAACATATCATTTGCAATTTTAATTCTTATGGTTATGATCCAATTCGATTGAGGGATTATATAAGGAAGACAAAGCTACTAATGATCTTCAAGATCAAGAAATTCTTGTATGGAATAAAGAGTTTCCAAGGTAAGCACATTGATACAATCTAATAGGTTATGGTTTAGGGAATCCATTATTGAATACATACATCCCAATAGGTTAATATTGAAGGATTATCGGGTTTAGAAGGTATATACCTTCCAAAAAAACAAAAATAGTGTGTATCTATGATTTGAGAGATAAATATATTCTAACAAGTTTATCTTTAGAAGTTATTTATATATAGATACTTTAGATCAATTCTACTAACTAACTTTCTCTTTAGTTTAAAGTCATATTACTAATAATATCATTTTTAGGAGTTCTTTCTTCTTTTAAATGATAATTTTTTTTATCTTTTTTATATTTCCAATGTGATTATTAATTTTTTTCATTGTTTTTATTTCCAATATGTTTATAAATTCCATCACATATTTTATTTCAAAGATATTTGATAAATAATATATTTTAGTTTATTAAAAGTTCACAACTATTGATAATCTAAACACTCGATGGGTCTTGAAAACTGTATGTTATTTTAAACTATAATTTACGCCCTCTTATAGTGTGTCATCTATATATATCAATGAAAACACAATTAATATTTATATATTAGTGTGGAACTTAATTTTTAGTGGATAAAATGTGAAGATCATGAAACATTACTTCAAAGGACACCATTTAGGTGTTTGGTGCATATTAATGAAATATGCCAATGTTTTTCAGTTGATAACCTTCTGAGGGATAAACCTGATATCAAATTGAAATATAATTATTACCCTTACCCTCTATATTCATCTGGGTTAAGAGGGAACCATGACACTTCTTCAAGGCTTTCACATAGAGGATCAAAGGTTTTCCTATAGAAGAGGCATTATAATGGGGGGAGGGGTTATCAAATTTGCCTGATTTCAGAAAACACATTCACTTGTTCTTTATCCCATTGTCATGTAACTCCCCTCTTTATCATTTTTTAGAATGGATTATAGTTTTCTTCCATATTGGTGACACAATTATATATGTAGTCCAGACTCTCTTTGAAGTCTCTCAAATCTCTTAAATTTTATAAAAGAGGCATTTCAATGGTGGATTTGATCTTCTCTAGGTTTATATCGATGAATTGATACCAGAAAATTAATCTAAAGAATTTAATAGAGGTTTTGATTAATTTAAACATTAATGGGGTTGTGTTTAGATCACTAGAGAAGAGTATATCAAAAACATTCACAAGATTGGTTAGAAGGTTCAATATTTTTTTGGATTTTGCCTCAAAGTAATCCTCATATCATTGTACCATCCTTCTAAGACTGTTATTAAAGACTTGGTGTATTACCAACTAGTTGGACTCTACATAAATATTCAATCCAATGGGAAACACTATATAGAAATATGATCCCCTAAGGTGCACTAAATGTAATGCCCTCTTTATATTCATGGGTCATCTATATTTCATAATATCTGGAGTACCCATCCTTGATGAAGATGGCATGAAAGCTAGTGGTTGAATTTATTAGTAACCTTATGAACAATACAGGGAATCCATTCTTTTGAAAGTGGAGCATGAAGTCCCAACGGTTGATACTGAATCCTATATACCTATTTTTCTTCATAACAAAAACAATATTGGCTACCTATTTGTGGTATTGGACCTCCCAAATTACATTGGATTTGACCAGCTTTTGAACTTCAGACTCAGCCACGTTACTATGGGAGGGATGAAATATTCTAGGTTCCTAATTATATACTAAGTGGAAAATAGGATGAAATTTATGGTGGATGGATACCCACGGACTAGGTCCTACCATTTTCATAAAACTCCACTCAAATACATGGTTTTATTGCATCAAGAATAAAACATACTACTCTTGTTGACTAGGAGTCATGATGACCTTATCAACATTACACCTGAGTTTTCTTCTATATTTAGGATCAGATATATCAGCTCATAGATTTTGGTGGGAACATCATTGAAAACTAGAGGGGTTTTATCCTTCTCATCACAATCAGTAGTGTGGGGATTTAATAGAGGAGATGAATCCCTATGAATATGCACTTGAGATTCACAATCAACTTTATACGTTTGGGTATAATCTTTATAAGTAAATTTTTATCATTATAGTTATATAGATGGTATTATAATTGATGTCATGGTTCCTAATCCTCATAATCTAAACCTATTCGATCTGTGTAAGATATCAAAAAAACGTGAAATAGTCGATGCTAGTATTCCAGTCTTAATCTCTAGTATATATAATTGTGGAATTGAATGACTAATATAGGTATGAATCTTTAAGGTTTAATGGGAGAGGGATTTCCCATATTCAAGCTCACTTATCCCATATATTATTAATCTATGATCTGGTATAAATCCTTTGCCTCTGGAATAACAAATTTCTGTCTGGGACTGGGGTTGTTTCTTCCAAGAGGTGTGTAAAGACCCCGAAATTCCATGTATTTTTTTAAATTATATGGAACATTACGAGTCCATGAAAATTTACGGTGTATGATTCTGAGGTTCGGTGTGCCTGGAATGAATTTTGGTACTTTTTTCGCATACGTTCATTAAACGTGCAAGCAGGTTTTTGTAACTTTTGAACCGTTGCTCAGAATTGAAATCGGAGGGCACT